>CM055885.1:7205000-7772500 GCA_029582165.1 Portulaca oleracea | reverse complement strand
ACATAAAATAATTTAGGCAAATTACACATAAATAATATAACACAAGAACAAATAATTACAAATAACAACTTAATAAAATTACACCCTTAATTAACCAAATTACAAGATTTAAACAAGAAATAATAATAGTACAATAGAGATAATAACTGAAAAAAATAAAGAAAAAGAAAGAAAAGTTTCAAAAGAATATTAGGGTTTACGCAAGGGGTTCTGGGCGGTTTTCCGGCGACCAGGGTGGGGACGAGGGTGGCGGCCGTTCAGGAGGTGGCCGCGGGTAGCGTGGTTGAGTCACAGCAATTAGGGTTCACACGACGACACGACCGCAGCCTCGGTTCTTAATTCTGGCGGCGTCGTCGATGGCTCCGGCGGGCAGCGACTCCGGTGAGGACTACAACTCCGGCGGTCGAGGGTAAGAGCGGCGGTTGTGGAGGTCCCAGCGAGGGCATGCGACGGCGAGGGCAGGGAGAGAGAGATGACTGAGAGAGAGAGAGAGAGAGAGAGAAAAGCAACCCTGGGCGGTTGCTGGTGGTCGTCGGCGTCGTCTTCTGACCGATGGTGGTGGCGACCTTGGGCGGCCTTTGTGGTGGTGGGAGAGAGAGAGGAGAGGAACTAGGTTTAGGGTTTGAGGGAAGATTAGGGTTTTGAGAGGGAGAGAGGGGTTTTTATATTAGCTAATAATTAAGGCCCAACTAAACACTCTTAATCCTAACCCAACCCAAAGCTAAAACAATTAAAATCTAATTTTTCTGGAAAACAAAATAATAACAATAATAATGGTAATAATAATAATAATAATACTAATAATAATATTATTAATAGTAATTACATAGCAACTAATATTCACATAATTATTCATATAACACAATTATATTAATAGTAATATTAATGATAAATAGAGTAAAACTAATAATACTAATCCCATGAAATTAACGATATACCCTTGTTAGTCTCTCACGATCCTACGAGCTCAAGTGTTAGCAAAAATAAACACAAACAAATAATAATAAATAACGAAGTCAAACATAATATACTAACGACGTCACGGTCAACACCTTTGGATTTTTCGGGGTTTTACAATCGTCGAATACTTTCAATCTCCTGACACATTGGAATATGGTCCTGTGATACGAGTATGAGCGCTCGTATTATGTCTTCTTGGGGAATTCTGCTTCTATCATGGTGGGAGAAGAACTGGGCCGGTGGGCCTAATCTAGATTGTTGAAGACATGGCCCGAGGCTTTAACCTAGTGTCGTTGATGCTAGCGGAAACTATGATGGGCTTGGATAACCCGGATCCATATATCAGCTTCGTGGGATCCCCCTACTTCTTCAGGTACATTTCCTCCTTCAACCCCTTTTTTCTCATTTCTCGAATCTACCTACTGCCTGTAAAACCTAGGCGGGTTTTAGGTTTTTTTTTTCGTTTTTTTTCGTTAGTTTGGGAATAATTGGCATGCAATTGTAACCCGTGCTAACTTTATGGGCAGATCTGGCTGATGGAGCATTTGGGCCTTATCGAGGATCCTCGTAATTCTTCTGTTCTTGCAAATTATTGTCAAAGGAGGCACAAATATACCGAGCGTCAATCGGTAACTGAATGGACCGCCTTTCTGAAGGAACCTCGTGACATCATATGGTGGATCGAGTGGTGGCATGTTCCTGAATATGTGACCAGTGACTATCGCAATGCCTATGTGTGCATCGCCGGCTTGACACACATGACTATCTACTTTCCGGAGCGGGTGTGGCGACAGATGGGCCGCAAACAGACAATCCCCGAGCGGCTATGTGAAGCCCCCGAGCAATTGAAGCTTCGTGGCTCGGTGATAGAGTCTTAGGTGAAGTACTGGGAAAGAAGGCCGACCCTTTTCAAAGGGAATCAATTGTGTATTCCAAGGAGTGGAATTCGTGACTTCTTAATCATGGAAGTGCGTGGAAGTTCTTTTGATCATTTGGGTCTTCTCAATACGTATTACAAGATGAAGGAGTATTATTTCTGGCCAAGCGTGATCGTTGACATTGAGCAAACGTTACAATGTTGTGATATTTGCAATCCTTCTATACTATATGGAGATGAAAGCTTGAATTCTAAGGTTGAAGTACCATGGATTCAAGGAAGTCTTACTATTGTCTTCATCATGAGTTACAAGCTTGTGAATCTATACTTTGAAGTTGAGAAGTTATATGAGGTTCCTATATTTTCTATGAAGAAACGAGATTTGAAGTTCCATGATGTCATTGGATTAGTCATGAGAAAATTTGGAAGAAAGTGGAAGTTCAAGTCAAGCATCAAAGGAATCTATGATGATTTCAAGGTATTTAAGAAGAGAAGTTGTAAACTCAAAAGAAGGAACAAGAGAAGTGATGTCAATAACACATATGGGAAGACATCATATAAAGAAGGATGGAAAACAAGGAAGAAGAAGTGTTATGTACTGGTTTAGAAGAATTTTTGTCTAAGTTTGAGGACAAACTTTTTCAACCGGGGGAGAATGATGTATATTTGCCTAGCTATATACATCAAGGTCTAGCTACAAGGACCTTAATCCAGTTTGAAGCTACAAATGTCGTCTTGGGTTTATTAAGGTAGAAGGCGTAAAGGACCTTGAAGGTACTCTAAGCTTAGTCCTCACACTTCTAAGCTTATATGGAGTTACTCTCACATTTGGAGGACATCAAATGAGCTTAAATCATTCTCAAGTCCTTATTGAGAAGTCATCTCTCACGGCAGCAAAAGACTCCATCAAGTACAGTTCGATATTTTGCTCTATAATTCTAGATCCATACGTCTATTGAGGAAATCATCAAAAGACAGATTGGAGATCTTTCAATAAGCTTTTCAATGGTTTTTGAATCATTGAAAATGGACAAGTATTGAAGGAGTTATAGCAATTTCTTTCTAGAGTTGTATTTTAGAGTTTATGATGTCATAAATAGGATATATGATGTAATAGTTGATTCTTGGTTTCTTGAACCCTAGGTACACGTCCAAGGGGTCCTAGAGTAGTATAAATAGACCCCCTAGGGTGCCATTGTATTCATTCATTACATCTCATATCAAATACAAATCAAACACATGATGTGTTGTTCTCTCTAGCTTTGTGCTAGTCTCTTCGTTTCTCTGGAGGGAGGACGGAAACTATCCCCTTCTTCTATCCAAGGTTGGCGTCCTTGGTGGTGATAGGAAGGATTTGAAGCATTCTTGAAGGTGGTGTGGCTGTATCCTCCAAGATTCTTCAAAGAGCCATTATCATTTTATCATTCTTGGTGAGTTTCCTTTGAATCGTTTGAATTCTTCAATTGTATTCTCATTGTTTCTACCTTACATTCAAACGTCTAAAGTGTTAATTCACAAGATACATTCATCATCCATTTCGTTCAAAATCATCCATCATTCGTCCATTCATTCGTTCATTCATTCTACATTCATCAATCACCCATTCGTTCATCATTTCCATTCATTTGGTAATCATCTTTCATAGTTCTTTCCATCCTTTTCATCCATTTCTATTCCTTTTTTGGTTCTTTGGAACTTTGAGAAGGGAGATTCCTATCTTCGTTTTTAAAGAGCCTTAGATTGTGTGTAATGTGATCATCCCTTGGTCTCATTATGCATCACTTATTAGTGTTTATATATCTTTAAGTTTTAGTTGAAAAAAAGAGTATAAGAAAAGAAAAAAAGCAAAAAGAGAATAAAATCAGAAAATGAAGAAAAAAATGAAGAAAAATAAGTGTTTAGTAGTTTGAAAGTCTATTTTCTTTGAGTTGAGGCAATTTCTACTTGATTATGGGATGTGTTGTTGTGATTATAAGGTGTGAGAGTTTTTTTGAGAATTTGGTGAGGTTTTTGCTCCAAGTCTTGGCTTTTAGCTCCACTTCCCCAAATATATTTCAACTCCTTACCCTTAACCTTAGCCCATTACAACCCATTTGAAAGTCCTCTTGTTTATCTTTGTGCATTGCATATTAACGGTAGAGAATTGAGATTATTTGCAAGCTTATGGAAGAATATTACTTTGTGATTGAGTATTGAGTGCACCTTCATTGAATATTATTTTTTAAACACATGAGAGGAGTGTTTCCACATTCCCTAAAGTGAGGTTACTCTCAATTACCTAGTTTCATTCATTATTGTGTGATTGCTTGTCTCATTAGAGATTAGGAGGGTGGTTAGTTTGATCATGATAGGTATAGTTTTTGTAATTCTTTCTATGGTTTCATTTTCTCTTATATATAGACTTTCTTTCATACTTGGGCTATTCTTGATTAAGTTGGATTAATTGAATATCTTATCGATGCTTTCCTGAGGAGATTTGTAAATAAATTTTTTCACTTTCTCTTGAAACTTTTTCTTTTGACTTGAATCGTTTTGTCCCGTTTATTTTCTAATTTCGTTCTTTTCTTTATTTTTCGTTTTACTTGTGAGTTTAGCCTTGCTTAAGGACAAGTAAGGTGTAAGCATGGGAGGAATTGATAAGAGTATTTTATATATATGTGATCTAGGATTTTTTAGAGTTAATTTGAGTGATTATTGATATGAATGTGCTATTTTATACTCGAATTCTCTATATTATACTTGGTTGGAGTTTCGTATGATTTGTAGGAAATTGAACTAGTATTGATCAATTCAACACGGGTGATGTATCACCCAACACAATTGAAGAGTAAATCAACCCCAAGGCCCAAACTTAGGCCCAAGTAGACATTGGAAACCGTCCAGAGTCAACACGGGTGATGTATCACCCAACACAAGTCATCTCAGGGTCCAGAGAATGCAGAATTTGACCCCAGTGGACAATACGACCCGTGTCACACCAACACAACCCCTGTTGAATTCAACACGGTCCGTGTTGGCCCTGTTTATTGCAAAAATGTCGTTTCATATGCTCTTAATGTCTATATAATTGCGTGTGCGGCTGTTTCCATGGATAATTCATTCCCATTTCATCATCATACTCATCTCTACATTCATCCATCCTTTCTTCCACAATTCTATCCAAGTTCATCCCTAATTGAAGATTGAGATATCATTGGAGATTGAAGATCAACTTGCAAGATTCCATTGAAGTGGAGGAGCACAAGTCCCAACCAATTACTACTCAAGCAAGGATTGAATCGATACTCGGTTTATTTCTCTTTCTTAGTTTTCATGCATTTTAGTATAGATTTTGGTATGATTTGTGATTCGAACATGAGTAGTGAGTAGTTTCCTTTAGTTTGGGGGATAAACCCTTATTAGTTTCTCTTATGGATTGAGTATTGTTGGATTGAACAAGCATGTTAATCTAGTTTGAATGCATTTTATTTATCCTTTGATTATGTATGTCATTGCTTTTGTTTGCGCACCATTAGCATGGTTATAGATTGTTGAATGAAGCACCGAACAGAGAAATTCGATAACCGGAATCCTTAGGATTAAACTGATTATCATTTGAACTAGACATAGAAGACTTTGTAATTAGGGGTTGTTGGATAATTTGATCTTGAACTTAGTTAGAATTAAAATAACCACGAAAGTAGGTGATTGATTTTACTAAGCAATCCGTTTCATTATCAAAAGCTCGCTACAGAAGAATTTATGCGATTATCGACCCTAAAATATACCAAATTAGTGTCATACATGTTCACACCACTTGTTTGATTCATAAAGTTACTCAGATTTTATCCCCTGAACGTCTTTT
Source organism: Portulaca oleracea (assembly GCA_029582165.1). Classification (NCBI taxonomy): domain Eukaryota; kingdom Viridiplantae; phylum Streptophyta; class Magnoliopsida; order Caryophyllales; family Portulacaceae; genus Portulaca; species Portulaca oleracea. The sequence goes on along the minus strand of CM055885.1, from coordinate 7,766,819 downwards.
TATATTGATTAATCCAGAAAAGTTTGTGTGAATATTTGATTTATTTGACCTTTTAGTGATTAGAAATAGAGTTAGTTATTCTCAATCAAAAACCCGAGCGCTTTAGCAATCACATTGGAAGCTAGTTTGGTGTGTAGTTAGCAAAGTCCTTGTGAGATCGACCTTCATACTTGCTACACTACACCCGTGCACTTGCGGCGTATCACCTAGGCTTCCAGGGGATTTAAAGGGCTTGGTGTATACGCTAAATGCACTCATTTCTTCCCATTACAGTGGAGTAGTTGTTTGTTTAGGTAGTTTTTGTTTTGTTTTGCTCGGGACAAGCTAAAATTCATGTGTGTGTGTGTGTGGGGGGGGGGGGGAGAGGGGTTTCGGCCCACTTTTAGGCCTAAATAACGCTCTTGGACATTGTCTTTTGGCTTGATTCCGGTCTGTTTTCACACTTTTTACTTGGGTCTTTAGTTCTTTTGTAGGTTTCTTGCGCTTAAGGAGAAAAACAAGGCATATGAGCCATTTCGAGGCCTTTTAGGGGATCCCGAAGGATTTCCCGGGCCCAGTCGAGCCAGAGAACGAGCAAAGGCAAAGTCGGGACAGCGAAGCTCCTTGTAAGGAACTTTTTACAGGCTGTCGCACCCACTACCAACTTTGTAGCGGGCGCGACAAGCCCAAGCTCTCATGCCCAGTTGGTCGCCCACGCTATGATTTCGTGGCAGGTGCCACACTCAAGAGAATGATCTTCCAGGAGACCGTCGTACCCGCGACGCCAGTTGAAGAAAAGTCAGGAGGAAAATTTCTCTAGGAGGGTCGCGCCCGCAACCTATATGGTAGCGGCCGTGACCTCGCGCTGTCTGCAGAATCGCCTCCAGATTTCCCTGTGTCGCGCCCGCGACGCCCACCAGTTTTCACGCGTTTTGTCGGCTGAAATGGCTGTGGTTTATGCAACCTTCATGCTTTCTATATATATGTTTTGTGACGATTTTATTTGGGAGGAGTTTTTAGAGAGAGAATTAGAGAGTTTTTACTGTTCATTTTAGGTAATTAGTGAGAGATTAGTGTTGGATTAGAGAGATTGTACATGGATTCTTGGTTGGATTGAAGTTATTTTCTACATTGGATTGTGAAGTTCATAACTTGATCATCCTTGGTTCCAAACATCTTGCTAAGTATTTCTTGCTTATTACTCCATTTGGTCAGTTGTTAATTACTAGTTTAATTATCATTTTGTGATTGATTGCCCTTTGGTTATTGTAATTGCTAGTTTCATGTTTGGATAATGTTGTGATCATGATTAGCTTTGAGAATGTTAATATTGGCTTAGTGATATGAATGATTAGTTGCTAGAAACCTTATGATTAGGAGGTAATTCGGGGTGTGGATAGGTGATTAGGAATGGGTTAGCTCTTTTAGTGAGCAATTAGGTGGAAAATCACCTTCCCTCTCCAATCCTTCCTTCAAGTGCGATGTATTTGGGATTGAAAGTTCTCGAATGCATCGAACACTTGTCAATGGATGGGTGGAGAGGGGATAGCTAACACTCGCCTATGAAATTCGGAAGGAGGTTAGCTAAGGAATTCCAATACATTAACCCTCCGGATCCGTGGTAGACTTTCAGGTAGTTAATTTGGACTAACCTCGAAAGAGGGAGGCCGGTGGGCCTTTTCTAATGGAATTGCCATTTGGTTGTTCTCACTTGTTGCTCTCTTGTTGCAAAACCCATTTCCTTAATCCCTTTCGCATCCTGAAAATCCCCCAACGCCCATTGTCCTACCTTGAGTGAACCATCAATTGTTTGTTGTTCTATTTCTCTTACGAATGGACCAAGTTTTGTTCCCTAGCGATCATAGCTCATACCTAGACCTAGATGCTTCAACCAAGGCCCCTTTCTCCTCGAGAAGAACGACAATTTACCAGGTATACCAACCTACTGTTCAAGAGTTATTAGATGCTCACAAACAAAGGGGACTTCAAAAGCTCACTCCTATATTCAAACTCGCATAATACAACAAATTCCATAAAGGGAAGACTTGCTACATTGTCATTCATCAATGGATAAAGTAAACAAGATTTGAGGAAGATGAGAAAGGCAAAGCTTTTAAATTTTCATTCTTGAACGTTCAGTTTCCTTCTTTGCCATGTTTTTATGGAGGCGTTGAGGCGGAAGAAGGTATGAGATGTAAAATTACAACAGAACCCAAAGCTTTACAAGTAATACCCTCAAAGTGAGCTTCTTGATCAATATAGGGTGGGGGAAAAAGGGTAAAAACACAGCCCAAAAGGAGAAGAGGAAGCTGCACAAAACTGGTTGGGTGCGACTGACACGATCGTGCCCTACTCGTGCAACGGTGCTTGCACAATCATGTGTTTCTTCTTTATTGCTTACTTGCTTTCGTAGTGAACTCACGACTTGACCCTCGCTTCAAGTGAATGACCATTATGCCCTCGGTGGCCTGGAAAACCCAAAACACCTTCGTGTTGCCCCCAGGGCAACTCGCTTGATGTACAAATATCGAAAATACCCTTGTGGTTAAATCTTGAATATTGGGAGCCTAAAAGTAAGTCACGTTCGACTTTGTTGCCTGATTTATGCCGAAGGGGTCCCGGGAGCCTTAAGAGGCTCAAGAATGATTCCGTTGAGGACCACAAACTGTATCCCGTGGGCAGGGATTCTGCTTGAAATGGCACTCACACCTATTCTTGAACATAAAAGACCCTTTCTCACCCTGGGGTCTTGAGTAGGCGAGTCACTCATAATTTGAATTTAGCGGGTCCCATCTCGATACGCTCCATGTTTATTACCAAGAAGTTAGCGAGAGATAATTATCTATTGGTAAAAAAAAAACTCATGAATTCCGGTGTCAAGTAAAGTTTTTTTTATAAGTTTATTATCTCAATATGTATAGAGCTTCAAATTCCATATTAGTCTTCATTTTCCATTTATCACTCTAAACGCTAGCTAACAATTTAATTATATATAACTTGTAGGTCCCACAACTAATATACAAATAACTATTTGTTCGATTATTAGGAACAATTATTTACTAAGAAGTGGATCCTATTAAAGTCAGGGACTTTAGGAAAATTCAACAGTTATTATCAGTAATTTCCCTTTTAAAGTCTCCCATTGTAATGGTAATCAGTACCCAAAATTTAGAATATTGGGGTAATAAAAAATCCTAGAGATTTCACAAAAACACTCTTGATAACACTTTAAAAACATAATATCATGAATATAAATATTATTTTTAAAGCTTTTGCAAATTTCTAGCTGACTTAATCAAGGGTTCCACTAAAATAAATGTTTTTCTAGACCTTAGTTGGTCTTCAGCCAGATGCGAGGCAATCATAGGATTCAGAGACCAAAAACAAATAATCAAATCATCCAAATTAAATTGAAACTAGTTGTGCACATCCACAACAAAATAAGCCACGTTATGATAACAACATTGTTGGCCCTTAGTTATGCATGACTACGTACAAGATCAGCCAAAGTAATCTTTCCACAATTCCCAGTGTCAAGTTGATCAAATTTTTGGCATATAAGAAGAATATCCTTTTCTGACACCTTACCCATTTCCTTCAATTTATATATCACATACTCTGACTTGCTGCAAAACAAACATCAAATTAAAGAGTTAAGATTGAGCAAAGATTGAGAAAATATAAGTGAACTAGAGCAACGTTAGGTGGGCTTTAATTTAATTTTAAACAATATTATGGGTGATTATAGCTTGGGTTGGTACCTTACAAAACCATTATTATCAATATCAGCAGCGATAAACTGTGAGACAGTCATATCTTGACCAAGCACCCAGTTTGCAAACCTTCTGTTCCTCTTGTCAACTCTGGCCTCTGCTAAGTATAGAAACGCCCTCGCAACAGCCAGCGTTGATACCAGCAACCAAACACATGCAAAGGTACGACCAGGCAACGACGTAAACGTCCGATCACCATAACCCACAGTCGTAACTGACATAACCGACAGATAAAACGAATCCAGCCACCCTAATTCCTCAATATAATGCAAAACACCCACTCCAAATCCTATGCACACTACCACAACCCCTAACGCCAATGCAACCTTCATTCTAATCCTCAATCTCCCTTTCTTCACGTCAATCAGCAAAGATCCTTCCCCTTCTTTTCCTGCCTTGACTATTCTAAGTAGGTAGTTTTCATGCAAGTCCATAACATAAGAAACCATCCCACTCAGTAAAATATCAATAAATCCAAATCCCACCAATACGAATAATATGGAGAACAACTTTGTTGTGGTGGAATTAGGGGTGATATCTCCATACCCAATTGTACACATAGTCACTATACAAAAATAAAATGCATCGATAACTAGATGTGTCTCTTGAACCATAAATTGCTCCCTATTGAACCAATATATGATAATTCCAAGAGAGAGATATATTAAAAGGAGAAGAAAAGCTTGTCTAACAATGGATTGGGAAGTGGGTTGTGGTGGGTAACTGGTTGGGTGGTTACCCATATCATTATTATTTATGGCTATTGCTGGGGCGGTTTTACATCTATGAAGGCTTGCTTTCTTCCTACTGGATATATGATGATTGGCTTGATGAGTTTGTTTAATGTTGTTTTGTTGATGATTAGTATGATCATGATACACTTGAGGGCTTTCAAAAACTAATGGACTACGTAGAGAATCATACAAGGGAGACGGTGGCTTAGGAGTGGAAGAAGAGGCAAGAACTTCTAAAAGAGAAGCATGAGAACAGGAAGATGATTGGATTGATGGGTCAATAAAAGGACCAAAAATAAGGCGATCTTTAATCTCATATGGGGTTAAGACTGAAATGTCTTCATTGTCAGGGGCACGAGATAAACTGACAGGTGGTGGACGTTTAGGGCTCAACAATGGCACACATTGTTCTCCATCCATTGTGGGTAGTTTTCTAACAAAATCAATTCATGACCTGTGAGAATTTTATGCGTAAAGGTGGCAACTTAATCAATGCTGAAATTTGTCATGGGTTTCAATAAATGCATGAGGGCAAACTCTTGAAAACGTCCATGGAAATGTGATGTATGTAACGTAAATAATCAAATAGGCTTATAATTGTTAAATAATTAGAGACTATGGTTATTGCTAAATAGGTTTGATCATTCAACAATATAGAAGTGAACGCAACGAAACTGCACATACAAATATGATGAATGTAGATTGCTTTCTATATCTTCGTTGAATCTCTTGCTAACCAATTGTTTATCATATTGCTTTGATTTGCCTTAAAAGAAGGAAAAAACCTGGATATAATGTTATGAATTGGGGAGTTCGGATGAAGAAAAAATTAAAGTTACATGAAATAAATAAAATAAAATCGAATAATTAAAAGGTTTAAGAGGTGGTTAATTAAACTTAGTAAATTCAATAATTGCAACAGCTGCAACTGAAGATCGTAACAAGGGAGAGGAGGGAAAGAAGGAAGAAAATAGTTCCTTCCATTCAATTTTGCATCCATCGATCACGTAATATTTTTATAAATTAAGGTGGCATAATAATAGGAAACAGTATATCTATAGGCATCTCTTTAGTATATAACAGTTGAAGTTAGTCATATTGTTTGTAAGGAGATTAGGTGAATTTGTTGTCGTGGAAAGTCCAATGGAGGCGGAGCTCAAAATTGATGATGTTAGGGTTTAAAGGAGAAGCTCATAGTTGTGTTGTGGAAGCTCTACATGGGTTTTTTGTATTTTGGACCCCGAATTTTAGGGGTATTTATATTCTAAACCCTTAGTTTTCAACATTAACTTTTTGAACCTTAAGGTTTGTAGGCTGAAAAAAAGGACTCTAAAGTTTGTGAGGTGAAAAAAAAAGCTCGTTTCCCATTTTTCTTTTTCTTTCCATGTTTGAATTTATCTCCCGATTGGCATCAAACTTCAAGACTAATGTTAAAACTGATATTAAAGTTATAATAAACCTCTTTTATTCGTGTTGGAATTACTTAAAATCATGTACTCAGGGGTCTAAGTAGCCCCGACATGAATTAGAGAGATGTTATTATAGCTTCAATATTAGTTTTAACCATACTCCTCAAGTTTCACGTCAATCGGGAGATAAATTCAAACATGAGAGAAAAATAAAGAATGAGACAGGGGCCTTTTTCTTCAACCCACAAACTTCAAGGTCCTTTTTTATTCAGCCTACAAACTGTAGGGTCTAAAAAGTTAATGTTGAAAACCAAGGGTTCAAAATATAAATAACCCAAAAGTTCGGGGTCCAAAATGCAAAAAACCCGCTCTACATTTGTCATGCCATAGATAACACACACTACTAAAAACTTGCCATATTGCGACGGAAATTGCGATGGAATTTATCAAAGGTGCGACGAAATTTTTGGACCGAGCGACGGACCTTGCGACGGAATTTTTTCCGTCGCATTTTGCCTCGTCGCAAGACCTTTGCAACAGACCTTGCAACGAAATCCGAATTCGATTCCGTTGCACTACCTCACAATAAATTCAAAAAATCGAAAATTTTTTTAAAAAGAATAGCTTGCGACGAAAAAATTCCGTCGCAATCAATTTTTTTCAAAAAATTTTTTGGCCCCTCCTCATTGCTTTTTCTTGAGTTTTTTGCTGCAACTAATTTTTTGATTATAAAGATTGCATAATATATATATAGTAGTGACAAGTGACAAGTGACAAGTGACAAGAGTAACAACATGAAATTTGGAGTTGGCACAGGTCCAGTTAGGGTTCAACGAGCAACATTAGCAGACCAAGAACAGTCTCGACACGGGTTGTGTCATCTTGGACACAAGTCCTGTTGGTCACGTGTTGATTCTAAAACGGCGGTCATTTATCTTTTGTGCATGTGACAAACCCAGGTGTAGGACCCCGGGGAAAAGTGAGGCCACTTTTCTCCCTGATGCGCTACTTAAATGATTGGGAGCCGTCTAAGGTTGCTTAATCCTTAAATAAAGATATTTTTACTTTCAAAATTCATTTTCGGGGTGGTGAAATTTTATTTATTTTACAAATCCATTTTTTTTATTATTTAAACACTTGGAATTACACAAAAATATATTAATAATGATCCAGAATCGGCCCACACCACATTCAGACCCAAAAAGAAACACGCGGGCCACTAGAACCAACAAAACCCACGCAGATTTTGATGGCTCTTGGGCCGGACCGCTTGTTTCCCTCGAGCCAGAGAATATGAATTTGGAATAATAAAACCCGTGTGAATTTTATTAATCCCTACGCATTTTCTCTCAATTTTTTACTTTAGATTGGGTGTGAGGAAAGATATTAGATCATTTCTTAATTATTTTCATGTAATATTCAAATGTTAAATAATTAAACGGACTATGAAAAGAATAAAAGAGTCGCCAGCCGATTTAATGAAACCGACAAACCGTAAAAAATAATAAAAAATAATTCCGGTCTACGAAACCCAATTCTAAGCTCGGGGGTAAGGTTACGAATTCAAGAATTATAAGAATTATTGAATTCGCTCGTTAGAAAACGGACTCTACTAAAATCGACATTAAATGAAAAAGGGAGGGGAGAAGTTTAATTAATTTCGCAAAATTATATTCTTAACATGCAAGATAAAATGAAATTTTTGGTTTATAAAATATGCACATATAATCGAATTTGAAGTACAAATTACATGATTAAAATAACAATAATGAAAGAAAATATAAAAAAAAAAAAAAGCGAACCTCTTTGATTTAGGAGCCCGAATGCGCTGTTTGAAGATCTTGACCTCGCCTTGACTTGATGGATGAAAGTGTGAGGGTGATGGAAATGTGATATATGGATGGTGATTTGGTGGGAATTTGACAGAGTGAAGGTATGGTAATATGAGAATGACTATAATAGGGAGAGTTTAAGAGAGTGTAAGTGGGATTTTGGTGAATGGAAGTATAATGATGGTATTGATGAAATGAGAATAATAGAGGTGGTTTATGAGAGTGTTTATGAGAATAGAGTAAGGGTAGAATAATGGTGTAAGTTGGTGGGAGATTATGGTGGTGATCCTTGGTGAAAATGAATGGAATGGAGGGGGGTACTTATAGGTGATGAAGGGTAGGTTTAGGAGGGAAAAGGAGGGAAAATCAAGGGGACACATCCCCATGATCATGCCATGTAAATCACGTAGTCAAGTGAAGAGGGTCAACCCACATGGTGCTAATATAATGGGATAATGATCAAAAATGATTTTTGGCGCCGGATTATCAAATATAAAACCCGCGCGGGTTTTAAATCATGTATACGCGGATCGCTGACGTCGGCACGGCAAAACGGCGCGTTTTAGGCACAGATACCCCGCGTGGGTTTTGAACCCTGGGCTGGGGCGCGCCTTAGGCCTGCCTTGGTTCAGGGCCGTTCTCTTCAAATAAAACCCGTGCGGGTTTTCGTTCTGGTATTGGGCGGCTTGGGTTTGCTTTGCTTGCTTCGCTTATTACATGGCCCAAATAATTTATTGATAAGCCGGGATTATATTGATGAAAATCCCGGTGTCTACAGAGAGCCCCCACTTTGATCGAGTCCAAATAGGACGAAGGTCAAAGTAGACTTGATGTTTGTCTTGATGCTGGCGGTGCTCTTTTATAATGGCGACCCGGCTGATGTTACTGATGATGATGTCGTCGGTAACCTTTAGGTGGCATCCGTTGGACGAATGCTGCTGAAGATGTCGTTGGAGACCTTTAAGTGCAATCCGTTACATGACTGATGCTGATGAAGAGGTCGTCGGTAACCTTTATTTGGTAACCGTTGGATGACTGGTCCTGAGAATGTCGTTGTAGCCCTTTATGTGGAACCCGTTTGAATGACTGCTGCTGACGATATCGTTTGGAGACCTTTAAGTGGAATCTGCTGCACGACTTATGCTGATGAAGAGGTCTTCGGTAACCTTTAGATGGTAACCGTTGGACGATTGATGCTGAGAATGTCGTTGGAGCCCTTTATGTGGAACCCGTTTGAACGACTGCAGCTGACGACATCGTTGAAGGCCTTTAGATGGTGACCGTTGGATGACTGTCGTTGACGACATCGGTGGAGGCCTTTAGGTGGCAACCGTTTAACGACTGTCGCTGTTGGTGCTCTTTTGTTTGGCAGCTGGATGACAGATGGTCCCTTTTTAGCGGCGACCCGATGATGGTGCTCTTTTGTATGACAACTGGATGACAGATGGTTCCTTTTTAGCGGTGACCCGATGATGGTGCTCTTTTGTACGACAACCTGATGATGGACGGTCCCTTTCAGCGGCGACCGGATGATGGTGCTCTTTTATGTGGCAACCTGAAAATTATCAGAAAAGAAAGTATTAGTTTTCGCAAAAATGCAAATGGGTTCAGATTTTTACCTGGATGTTGGGGAACCTTGAGCCAGTCTTTGGGCCGTTGGCTTTGGTTGCATGGCTTGCTTCGAGTGGATTGATGCCGTCGGTGCACTTTTATGTAGCGACTGGAAGATGGATATTGTCGGCGCTCTTTTACTTGGCGGCCAGAGTAGTAGAGGCAAAATGGGAAAGGTGCTCTTCTGGTTAAACTACTCGGATTGAGGGCCCCACTCACCTTTAATGAAGTTGTTTCGAGAAAGCCCTTTGGCCCAGTCTTGTTTTGGAGGATGACTTTACCCTGATTCATGACTTTCTTTTAACCTTCACGATTAGGTTAAATTAACAGTTGAACAAAGTGAAGCAAGCATGTAAAGAGATGAAGAAGTAGTAGTAGAAACTCAGCAAAAGAAGAAAGATGAACTGAGCAGTGGAAAGTTATGGAAGGGGCCCTATGCTATGGCTGCTGAGGTGGAGGCCCCAAAGATCAACGGTTTCTTGGATGATAAGACCAACAGTCAATGCTCTGCACTCCAAGAGTTTGATCGGAAACCAGTAATCCCTCCTTTCTTGTTGTTTCCTTTCACCCCGTACGCCTTCTTATATATGTATAACCTTTATTCTCATTGTCTTTCAGCCACGATGGTCTGTCTTCAGGCAAATGACCAAAGAGTGGAGTACTATGTTGAAGCATGTCAACCGGTCATTCACTGGCTTAGGCAGATATCGCGGGAATACCGCCGGAAGGGCTGACATGGAGGCTGACGCGGAGTCTGTTCCTCGGGAACCACCTCGACGTTCTACTGCGGGAGTTCCTCATACCGAGCCCCCACGTCGTTCTTCGGGAGGGGAATATTCTTCCCGGGCCGATCTCGGGAAGAGGTTGGTAGGTCCTCTCGTCGTCCCCTAGCAGTTGTGTCGGTGGGTCGTGGTAAAGGCATCCTGGTTAAGGATCTAGTAGCAGAGACCGTCGCCCTATGGATGAAGACATGGCTCAGATGTCCTTAGAGGAGCATCTTGGCCAAGGGGGGTCACATCACAGTGTTGGGTATGGTGGCGATACCCAGCCTCATTCCTATTGGGTGGAGGATGCTTTAGAGTCAAGTGCTACCAACCGGCCTTCTCATTCTCGCCGCACTCCAGCTTCAGTGCGTTCTGCTCGTCGTGGTCGAGAGATTGTGGTGAGGGACCATGACTCTGGTGCATCCGTAGGGTACCCTGGCGGTCAGGCCCTAGTGGATGACACTACCTCACGTCCTGCACCATACGACGCCTCCTCCTTTGGTTTTGGCTCTTACTCTTCTAGATGGCCAGTCCCAGCTCCTAGAATGGGTCCTTCAAGGCCTGCGGGTACGCAATAGTGGTCTGCACCCCAACACTCTTGGCTAGGAGGATCTACCTCTTCTGGTTGGCCAGCCCCCGGTTACGGAACTGGTCCTGTCTGGCCTACCCCATCTGTTGAGTGGCGTGTTCCTGACCATTCATGGCTAGCCAGTTCACGGGAGCATTCCCTATCATCACCGTCGAGCGAGCATTCTTCGAAAGTTCCCTTGTCTGGGCCGCCGCAGACGGTTCCTTGTTCCGATTATTATTCCTGGGACACTTATTTTGGTATAGCTGGGGCCTCTAACACAGGGATTTCTCATGCTGGTACTGACCAGGTTGAGGACAGCGGCGATTTGGGCTCCCTGTGGTGATCAAACCGATGACAAGCAAGACCCTATGCATTTTTAGACTTTTGTTATGCAAGGCTAATTTGTACTACCCTTTTTCATTTTAATGCAAGACTTTTTATGCATTTTATTTCTTGTTTACAAGACTTGGTGAATGCACAACTTTATTCTATTAATGCATTTAGCGACTCTCTATATGACGGAATTAATCCCAACTTAATCCCGCTTCCCCAAAAAGAACAAGAAAATAAAAGAAAACGAAAACTTAAGTGTCAGAGTAAAGTCAAGCGAAAATTTCGGAACCGAGCATCATCGGGTTAGGATCCAAAGCATTAAAAATACACAAACGGGCCAATTTGATTCCATGGCCCAAATACAATCAGAAACGGGTGGGCCGGACTACGGAAAGGCAGCCCATAATGGCTGAAAGGCCCGCGCGGGCTTTCTCCTCAACAAACCCGGGCCTTGGGCTTGGGCGAGTGCGTACGTGGACTTGGGCACGTCAAAACCCGCGCGGGTTTTGATTGATTTATTTATTTATTTTTTGCTAGCCGTTGCTGATGGGCTGAAATCATGGGATATGGAAGGCAACGACTATGTGATCGTGGCTGGTCGTTTTCTCCATTTTTGATCATGCATGAAGGTGTATAAATACCTCATATAATCATCACTCCTCCTCATCACTTCAAAGTCTTCTTCACATATTCTTCTAAAAACACAAAGAACATCCTCCCTACTCTCATGGCTTTCGAGAAGAAACTTGCAACTTGGATGAGCACCTTGTCCAAGGAAGAAAAGAAAGAGCTCGGAAGATACAAACTGACGAGCTTGTTGAGTCTTCGACAAGTGAGAATTAACCACGATTTTCTCCGTGCGGCGGAGACTTTCTGGGATGCGAAGAGCACTCACGGTATCACCTGCAACAACTCCTAAAACTTTGGTTGCTCATGTGACCACCCAACAAGAGATGATTACCTTTGGGATTGAAGATCTACCTCAGGGTGGAGCGTCTCACAACAAGGCCCTATACCTCACAGTGCAATGTTCTAACAAAACTATCCCGCTTGTTTTGGTTGACAACGGTTCGGCTGTAAATGTGTGCCCTCAGAGGACGGCATAGAAATTGAGAGTACAACAACAACACCTGCCTTAAAATGGTATGCAACTCAGGGCTTATGACAATTCACCCCGGAAGTCTGTCGGATCTGTGGTGTTGCCCATTACTACCGGTAGCATCACTCGGAATGTGAAGTTTGTGGTACTAGACATTCCAGCCTCCTTCAATTTGCTACTAGGGAGGCCGTGGCTTCACGAGTGTAATGCTATAGCATCCACCTTACATTAGAAGGTGAAAATGTTGGTTCAAGGTCAGGTGATCACTATCTCAGGAGAGTCCATCAATGCTGTTTTCACTCTTAAGCAGTCAAATCTTGAGGTGGAGCACAACTCAATGGACGAAGAATTCCACTATTTTGAGCTCGTGACAATGATGAGTAAGGATGAAGCACCTTTTGTCTTCGATCCCTACTCAAATCCCAAGGTACATGCTATGCTCAAGAAACAAGGACATTTCCCAGGAATGCCGCTAGGGAGGAATCCAAAGAACAAAATCCCACCTGTATTCAAGATCTTTAAGCAGAAGGGAAGGTTTGGCTTAGGCTACAAACCAAGTGAGAAGGAGGCTAGCTTCACAAAAATGGCTATCATTGAACAGAAGAGAATGGACAATCCTCCCACCTTATTCTAGATGAAGCCCTATCCACTCACTTTGAATGGACAGTTTGTCAGGGAAGGTGATGACTTCCCCTACTACGGGTTTCCTGAGCCATTCTATCTGAAGAACAAAGGAGTTCAAGTCGCTGGATTAGAAGTCTTCAACGATTGCTCCATTAATATGGCTACTGTCTTTGTTCCCGCTCGGGACAAACAGCCTCCATTGGAATGGACTCATCTTGCTGGGAGCAACATCTTTGGCATGCTGTTTGGACAAGAAGCTATCTAGGAGAAGTGTGAAACTGATGCTATTATTGCTGCGCTGTCTAACCCAAGCTTTGATCCAAGTCTTGTGATTGCTGAAGACGGAGAAGTTAAGGCGGTCTCGTGGGTCGATGCTGAGGAGAATAATTTTGCTTTATCTGTAGGAGAGTCTGTTCCTAAGGACATAAAGTCAGGTTTTAATGGTTTAGAGTCAAGTGAGTCTAGTCTTGAGTCTGTTGGCGATGTATTCCTTTCTTCATTCAATAAGATGAACCTTTCTGCTTACTCTGATTCTTCTCTTCCCTCCTCCCTGAGCTGTTGTGCCAATAATAATCTGGAATTTAATGAATCCTTAAAAGAATTTTCTAATGAACATGAGCATAAAATGGCGGTGTTGGAAGACACCATCACCATAGATGAGGGCTTAGAAGAACAACCCTTGGGAATGAAGTTAGGTAGCTCACTCACAGCAGAAGAACGGGTAGCATTCACGGAGCTTCTCAAGGAATTTGTGGATGTATTCGCATGGTCCTACGAGGACATGCCGGGGATTGACAGGGAAATTGCGGAACATACTATACCTTTGCTTCCTAATGCAAAGCCGGTTCGACAAAAGGCTAGAAGGATCAAGCCTGAATGGGCTAAGAAGATCAAGGAAGAAGTGATCAAGCAGCTTAAAGTTCATCAAAGCAGTCCAATATCTCGAATGGATTGCTAACATTGTCCCAGTACCCAAGAAAGATGGAAAAGTGCGCATGTGTGTAGATTTTCGAGACCTTAACAAAGCTAGTCCCAAGGATAGTTTCCCTTTACCTCATATCGACGTATTAGTGGATAACACTTGCAGGCATGAGCTACTATCCTCTATGGATGGATATACGGGTTATAACCAAATCAAAATGGTGGAAGAAGAAATGGAGAGAACCTCATTTACTACACCATGGGGAACATACTGTTATGTGGTTATGCCTTTTGGTCTCAAGAATGTTGGGGCAACATACCAACGGACAACCAACACCCTACTTCATGATATGACAATATAGAGGTAGAGGTTTATGTGGATGACATGATCGTAAAGTCCAAAACAAGGGAAGGGCACATTCCTAACCTTCGTAAGTTTTTCCTCCGACTTCGCAAATACAAGATGCGGCTTAACCTAGCAAAGTGCACCTTCGGTGTCACCTCTGCGAAGCTGCTAGGCTATGTGGTTAGCCAACGAGGCATTGAAGTTGACCCTTCGAAGATAAAGGTTATCCAAGAGTTGCAGCCACCTAGGACAGAAAAAGAGATAAGGGGTTTCTTAGGACGAGTCCAATACATCAGCAGGTTTATCTCAAAGCTCACCATGACTTGTGAACCTTTGTTCAAGAAACTAAAGAAAGGAAGCAAAGTAGAATGGGATGATCAATGTCAAGCGACCTTTGACAAAATCATGGAATATTTGCAACATCCTCCAGCCCTCATGCCGCCAGTACCAGATGAGCCTCTACCCCTGTACCTTACCGTGACTAGCTCTGCAATGGGCGCTATGCTAGCTCAGAAGATTAAAGGTCAAGAGAGCGCCATCTACTACTTGAGCAAGAAATTCTTGGATTACGAAAGTTGATATGCAGACATAGAGAAAATGGCTCTTGCACTAGTATGGGCCACCAAGAAGTTAAGACATTACATGCTTTCACATACTGTATATGTCATAGCTGAGAATAATCCCATCAAGTTTATCATAGAGCAGCCTACCATCAACAACCGCATTGCTCGATGGGTGATCATGCTTTCAGAGTTCATTCTTCTGTACTTGCCTCAGAAATCCATCAAAGGAGGGGTTGTTTCCGATTTTCTGGCTGCGTTACCATCACAGGAACCTCCAAGCACTCACTTGGAATTCCCAGATGAGGATGTATTTTTCACTGACGAAATAACATGGGAAATGTATTTCGACGGAGCTTCCAACCAAATGGGCTGCAGAGTGGGAAATTTATTGATTTCTCAAGAAGGGGCACATGTCCCTGTATCACTGAAGTTGGACTTTGATGCTACTAACAATGCTGCAGAATATGAAGCATGTATCAAGGGTTTGCAAGCTGCCTTGGCTTTAGGCATACGCCATGTAAAAGTCTTTAAGGATTCTAGCCTCATCATTAATCAGGCTAAAAATACATGGAAAGTCCGGAATGAATGTCTCATGGCATATCAACAGAAGCTCTTGGGACTTGCTGACCAATTTGAGCAAATCAGTTTCCAGTACCTCTCCAGGGATCACAATGAGTTAGCTGACACGCCTTAGCCAAGTTATCTTCAATGATATCCACACCATCAGGCACGCTTCAATTACCAGTAGTAGTGTAGTGACAGTCTAAACCTGCATATGTTTGCGCTTTGGAAGCACAAAAGGAAGAAACCGAGGAATGGTTCCATGAGATATACAACTTTCTACGGAAAGGAGAATATCCAGCTTAGTTGGATGCTCGAGGAAAGCGAGCGGTCAGGTCCCTAGCAGCACAAAACTACTTGATCCAAGATCGAGTTTAAAAGAAGTCGCCTATGGGCATTAATTTGTTATGCATCGATGCTAAGAGTGCCAAGGAGATCATGACTACTGTACATGGAGGAGAATGCGGTCCCCACATGAATGAACGAATGTTAGCGAAGAAGATTCAAAGGGATGGTTACTATTTGTCCACTATGGAGACAGATTGCTTAGAGTTCGTTCAAAAATGCCACAAGTGCCAAGAATATGCTAACTTATAGCATCAACCCTCGTCATACCTGACTACTTTGACATCTCCGTGGCCATTCTCGGTGTGGGGTGTTGACATCATTGGCAAGATACACCCAACCGGAACAGGAGGACATGAGTACATATTTGTCACCATCGATTACTTCACTAAGTGGGTGGAGGTAGCCTCTTTTGGCAAACTCACATCCAAACACGTGGCCAAGTTCATCCTTCAAAATATCATATGTCGATACGGAGTGCCTCATGAGATCATTAGTGACAATGGAAGCCATTTTCGGAAGGAAGTAGAAGCTTTCCTTGCCACTTACAAAATCCAGCATCACTGGTCTTCGCCATACTGACCTCAAGCCAATGGAGCTGTGGAAGCAGCCAATACGATGGTGTCAGGGATTTTGAAGAAGATGGTTGTCACCTACAAAGATTGGCCAGATAAATTAGCATTTGCTCTATGGGGATACCGAACCTCCATACGAACTGCTACGGGGGCAACACTGTATTCCTTGGTATATGGAATGGAGGCAGTCTTACCAATCGAAGTAACGATCCCTTCGTTACGGATAGTGGCTGAAAGTCAGTTGCTGGAAGCAGAATGGGCTAGGGCAAGGTTCGAAGAGTTGATGTTAATAGACGAAAGACGATTGAGACCATTACATAATGTGCAAGTATACCAAAACAGGATCACTCGAGCTTTTAATAAGAAGGTGAAAAGTCATTCGCTTCAAGTAGGCGATTTGGTGCTTAAGGAGATGAGGGCACCTATACGGGATCCAAGGGGGAAATTTGCACCTAGTTGGAAGGGTCCTTACATGATTAAGGATATTTTGAATGGAGGGGCAACTCGGCTTGCTACCATGGATGGAAAAGATATAATTCAGCAAAAAAATTTGGATCAACTCAACCGATACTATGCTTAATATAACCAAGCAACTGGAAAACCAATTTTCAGACACTTTGAATATATTTGACAAATGCTCATGTACTTAAGGAAAATAAAGTTTGCAAGAGCACAATATTTGTGAACAAATATTTCTCCTTTATTAAGTGAAAATGCAATTACATTATTTGTAACATAAGAAAATTCGAAAGGCATAATTAAATAAAAGATTATTCTGGCAAAGCAGTTTCAGTTCCTTCATTCCATCCATCTTATAATCTTGCTTCACTTTCTCTACATCGCGAGTTGTCTCAAGGTGAGTCTCTATGTCTCTAGGTCTGTTAGGAACTTTCTCTTTGTCCTTGGGCTTATAGGCCCGCCTGCCTGGTTTTCATGCCTCCACCCTCGGACCCAGTCTATCTTTCACTGAGTCTCTTGCACCAAGGTAGTCCTTTACCGATGTACGAGGACCCAATCTTTCCTTCACAGATGCTTATCTTCATCGCGCTTCCCCAGCATCGGCAATGTGAGACACACGTACCTTTGGCGGAGATTTGAGAGTTGGTCTTCTTTCCCAATACTTCAGCCATGACTCAATCATCGAACTCCGAAGCTTCAATTGATCGGGAGTTTCACACAGAAGCTCGAGAATATCCTGCTTGCGACCCATTTGACGCTTCACTCGTGTCAGAAAATAAAAAGTCATGAGCGTCAAGCCGGAAAGACACACATAAGCATTGCGGAAATCATGGGTCACATATTCGAAGATGTGCCACCATTCGATCCACCATACGATCTCCCGAGACTCATTTAAGAATGTAATCCATTCCGTTATCGAGTGAAGGTCGGTGTACTTTCTCTTTCTCTGACAATAGTTCGCCAACGCCGATGAAGTTCGAGGCTCTTCGATGAGGCCCAAGTGCTCCATTAACCAGATCTGTCAACCAGTTAGCCAGGGTTAGATTGCACATCAATAATCCCAAACTAAAAAAAAGGGGCAGAAAACCCGCACGGGTTTTATACACAGTAGAGGCAGAGAAGTCAGACAGTGGCAGAAAGGGGAAAAATACCTAAAGTAGCAGGGGGCTCCCTCGAAAGTCATGTTCTGGATTCAGATCATCCAAGCCCATCATGGTTTCCGCTAACATTAGGGGCACAGGATTGTAGCCTCGGGACATGTCATCGACAATTTGAATTAAATTCGCCGGTCCGGTTCTTCGCCGCCGTGATAAAAGCAAAAGTCGCCAAGGAGACATAATACGAGCGCTCGCACTCGTATCATGGGGCCATATTCCAAGGTATCAGGAGATTGAAAATATTCGACTATGGTTTGGAAGTGTACCTTTTCGCCGAATATTGCATCCAACATCTTCTGCCTATGACCATGTGAAGTGCACATGAGTTGCCATATGGTGACCTCAGCCCTAGTCTTTTTGAGTTGAGAAAGAAGAGGGTCTTCAGGAGAGGTCTGATTATCACTGTCAGTCATTGGTGTAGAGTTAGGAATAACCACTGGGATGGTGGTATTCCTGTTATTGTTGTGACGACCAAACTGAGTAAGGAATGCTACGTCATCTGGTTCATCTTTCTCCATCCATTCTATCTCAGAATGCTCATGCTCATCATCCTCATCGTTGTCCCAAATGCCATGGATGAGTAGACCTTCAGGGAACCTAGCTATCTCGAGGACAGGTTGACCTGTTTCTACAATCAAACGAGAGGGGTCGAAGCTGAAATCCCCACATAAGATAGCATGTGCGTGCTCTGGCATAGGATTACTTTGATTGTTTGGTTTCTTAGAAGCTTTTGGCATTGGTAGGGTCCCTGCCCTTATCATATCTTCTATCTTGTTCCTTAGAGTCCAACACTTCTTAGTGTCATGGCCTCGGCAACGGTGATAGCGGCAAAATTGGTTGGCATCCCAATTTCTGCCTTTGATTTTTGGCTCTTCCTTCGGTAAGGGAAAAACCAGGATACCCTTCTTGACCAGATGATCGAGAGCCTGAGGGTAAGGCACATCCAAGGGCGTATTAGTCTCATACTTCAGTACGTAAGGCCCCTTGCGCTGGATAGAGTTAGTCTCCATGATTTTTGGAGGGTGGCTAGTCACGCTAGTAGCCCTCCTGTTGGAGCTGGACCCTTTCCATCCAGGCGAAGTTGTCTTATCATTCTGCATGGCTTCTAATTGGACACAAATGTCCTTCAAGTAACCAAAGTCTTTGACGACATGATACCCCTAGTGCTTGGATATGCTACTCTTGAGTCCTTGTTTAAAGGTAAATAACTGTAGATAGAGAGGGATTATCTCGTTGATGTGGGACAATTTCGGATGCCACCTCTCAAAGTAATCCATAAAGGACTCATCATCCCGCTGCTTCATGGCGGTTAGGTCATCCACTGTAGTTTGTTTCTTCTGGATGCGAGTGTAGTGGTGGATGAAAGCCTTGAACAATTCGGTCCAGTTGGCTTTGTGATGCATAATAGCCTAGCTATATACATCAAGGTTAGCTAAGAGGACCTTGATCTAGCTTCAAGTTACAAAAGACATCAACGACGTCATCAATTACAATGGTTTATTAAGCTCTATACATCAAGGAAGCAAGCATGAAGGAACTTGATGATATTCTAGCTTACATGGAGTTACTCTCATATATGGAGGTCATCAATGAGCTCAAAATACTCTCGGCAATAAGAGTCCTTATTGAATTCGCGGCAATGGAGGACCTTATCGTGTATAGTTCGACATTTTGCTCTATAACTCTAAATCCAAGCATCTATTGAGGAAGTCATCAGAAGACAGATTAGAGTACATTTAAAGAGCTTTCCAATGGTTTTTGAATCATTGAAAACGGACAAGTATTGAAGGAGTTATAGCAATTTCTTTCTAGAGTTGTATTTTAGAGTTTTATGATGTCATAAATAGGATATATGATGTAATAGTTGATTCTTGGTTTCTTGAACCCTAAGTGCACGTCCAAGGGGGTCTTGGAGTAGTATAAATAAACCCCCTAGGGTGCCTTTGTATTCATTCACATTCAATATTAAACACATAATCAAACAAGAGCTTATGCTTTGTTTTCTCTCTAACCTTTGTGTTAGAATCTGGTTCTCTTGAGGGAGAATCCTTTGAATCTTCTCTTCTATTCCAAGAGGGAGCAATCTTGGATGGTGCAAAGGAGGAGTTGGATATCAAATTGATTGTGGTGTGTCTGTATCAATCAAGGAGATTTCCATTGCCAAAATCTATCAAGTTTCTACATCAATTCAACGAGTTCTTTTACAATTGGTACGTTTTTGCCATTGTTTTGATTCTTTTGATTGTCATTCAATTCATCACATTTAGAACTCTCGTTTAGCCTTTTCCATTCGTCCATTTTCAATCTAATTCATCCCATTCTTTCGTTTGAAACTAGTTTTTGAGAAATTCAACTATTGCAAGTTTTCACTTGTGGAAAGATCCTTAGCATTTCGTGTATAATGGATTTGTATTGATCCATTATGCATCACTTTGATTTGGGGTGACAGAGCGTGATACCATACTTTCGCCTCTCCATTTAGGGTGGATGGGAAGACGATAGAGTATAGGTCAGCGTCAACTCGATTTAAGGGTGCCAGCCTCATGAACTCCTCCACGTGATGAATAAGGTTCGAAAAGGTTTGAACCTAATATTTGGCACTTCAACCTTGTCAGCTATCTTCAAGGTTGGCTGAACAGGTAATGGAACTTTTAAGTACTTGTGAGCAAAAGCCGGGACAGAGCTCATTGCCTTAGTAAGGCTTTCTAGCTTCTGCTCAAGAGCCTTAACAGCAGGATCCTTTGTGGACTTTGACACTTCAGGCGTGTTGACCTTAGCCTTAGATATCCCTGTTCCTCCAGAATCTGGGGATATCTTGATGATTTCAGGTTCAGATTCATATCCCTGCGTTTCTTCGTCATCCTCTTCAGCATTCAACCCTAACTTGGTGTTGATCTTAGTGATGGCCTGCATGCCATCCATCACCTGTTGTTGTTCATTCAGCCTTTTGCCCATCTTCTCCTCCTGCTCTAGAGAATTAGCGAAGACCAGACGCTACATCTTGGTGTAGAGCTCGTCCAAATGGTTCGTGATGTTAGCTTCGGTGCTTTTGACCGGGATCTCTTGGAATTGCTCTCCATACATGGTGTTGTCGCTAGTCACAGATGGATCGTAATGTGGGTTCGGAATCAAACGACCAGTTCGCAGATCTCGAATGCGGGCTCGGAGTCGATCACCAATGATGCCTGCATGGAAATTCAAAGTTAGAACACTCAATGACATACTCTGACACATACTATCCGATGTATGCATGCCCTAAGAGACCTGTATGATCCTAACTGACTTGACACATATATATGCTGACACAAGGGACTCACCCACTTTCTGGGAGTGCATGACCTAACTCTATATGGACCTATGGACAAAACATTATAAAGGACCGCACAAAGCCAAATATAGCGAGCAGGTCATGAATCGATAGGTTCAAATCAGTGTTTCTCAATTCGGATAGGCCAAAATCACGGCCGACCGTTTTAAGGAGAATCCGTAACTTGGCCTAATAATTCAGACAGCTAAAGCCACAATGACTATTATGCGGACTAGAATAATGTCTCAAAAACTTACGACCCAACCTTTTTTACTTCTTTTATTGCATTTTTTTAGTCGAGAAAAATGGATAATATAAAGGATTGAATAAAGTCAACAATAAGCGAGTCGTAATTAATTTATGGGCTTAACCAACAAATCCACTATGGCTGGGCCTATCACTGGGCCGGCCATAAATGCGATGAATTTATTAATTAAATCGACAAATTAATTTTCTCGAGCCTAGTGACTATTACGCAATCTAAAATGCTATCCATTTACTTTGTTGGACTTTTTAATTAATTTTTGGACCTTTGCTAAGAGAATTTTGTAAAGGGCCATATAATATCATCAAAGGCGAGTCAATTGTTATTTATTAATTAAAATAATCACCTTTTAAGCATAAACGGGCCCTTCCACTTGGGCTAACCATGATGCTTTTTTAGTTAATTATTCTAATTAATAAATAATTATTTTCTCAACCCAATGAATTTTACATGGACTAATACAAAACTGTTCGGCCTCGTTCCTAACCGAATTTCTTCTCTTTTATAGGGTATACTTGCTTGTTTTAACCCTTATTTATATATTAGATATAATGATTTAGTGTTTTGTAGGAAAATAAGGAGTTAGAAGAAGTTTGGGCTTAATTGAAGGTTTTTAGGGAATCCCGAGCTATTTCCCGAGTCAAACCAAGTCAATCCGAGCCGAGATCCGAGTCAAACCAAGTCAACCCAAGCCGAGAGCCGAGTCGAAACCGAAGCCGGAAATTCCATATCAAGATTGGCGCAAAACAGGGGAACGGTACAAACTCAAAGGTTTGAAATACGTGTGCCTTCACTCTTTGGGTCATAACTCCTTAGTTCCAACTCCGATTGGTCTCAAATTTTGGGAGCTTAAAGTACATATCGAGAGCTTTCCATCGATATCTTACGGGCCTAAAAGTTGCCCAGAACAGTGGCTCGCCCGATCCAGGCTTCTGGGGCAACAAAGACACAAGCCAGGAGAGGCGGACAGTAGGCTTGCTCGCCCGAGCCACCCCAATGGCTCGCCCAAGCCACCCCAATGGCTCGCCCGAGCCACTCTGTCTGCAGAAAAACTGACGCGCGTGCTGCGATTTGTTTCTAGGGTTTTGGGTTGTATTTTTCCTTCTTCTATAAATACCCACTTGTATTAATCCAAGATATATCAATTAGCCTAGGTAGTTTAGGAGTACAATTAGATTTATTGCTTTCCTTTATTTGCTTTAATCTCTGTTTAATTGTTCTTCAAGTTTTCAATTGTTCTTCATTGTTCGTTAAGCTTTCTTTGATTTCTAGCATTTGTATTCAAACTTTCTCAAGCTTTCTCAATCTCTCTCAAGCTCTCTCTTGTCTTCATTGAAGTGTTATACAAGGTTTCTCTCTCTGACTCTCTCTCTCTCCCTCTCTCTCTCTCTCTTTCTCTCTCTCTCTCTCTCTCTCTCTCCTTTCAAATGCCATTGTTGACTTGTCTTCCAAGCTTTCTAGTGTTAGCCACAATCAACTCCATTTTTAGTGGGGAGGAGGGTCAAGGAACTCCAATTCTACTTACTAGTGAGAATTTGGGGGATTCTTGGTAATCCAAACCACAATTTCTTGTTTGTTCGGGGGAAACTCAAGTGTAGATTGAAGGTTTTGTTGAAGATTAGTCATCGAAGGTATAATTTCTCGTTCTCAATTTCGTTGTTCATTCATTGTCATCATTCATGCCTTTTAATCGCTTTCATCCTTAAGTGCTTCCTTTCTTGCTTTCCTTTAATTGCTTTCTTCATTATAAAACAACTAGTTTATTGCTTTATTTACATAATTTACCGCTTTCGGCACTCTAGAAAAACCTCTTTACACGAACCGATTACTTTAATGCCTCACACCCATCCCTGAGACCGACATCCCTAACTTATAAAACCACAAAAATTACAACCGAACAATGGCGCCGTTGCCGGGGATGGTGTTATTTGGTAGATTAGGTGTTTGGTTTGTGTGTAAATAGTTTATTGCTCTCTTGATTATGCTAGAAAAAAATTTAGCGAAAAAAAATTGAATATCGAAAAAAAGTGAGAAAAGATAAGAAAAAAAAAATAGAAAAATAGAAAAATAGAAAAAAGAGAGTTATGGATAGTCCCCAATTCCCTCAATTTGAGCATGAAATATTTTGGAGGTATTTTGCTAGATTACATGATTATCGTGCTCATTGTGAATTGTATGGCATCTTTTATGATACATTGAATTTGTTGGGAATTGTTAGTGAGGGTGTGAATTATGAGACCCAAAACCTTTTAGATTATTACGGGTTTTCTAGTTTAGGAGAAGAACCAGCATGGGAGTTACTTGAATGGTTGTCTAGGGATTCCTATGAATTTGAGCAACAAAATGTTAGTCCTAGCTTCCAACCTCCTCATGTACCACCCTTTGGGACTGAAACTGAACAATCATTTGAATACCCCGTGTATGTTGATGATCAACCTTATAGTGGGATTATGTGGGAAACTGTTATGATCTTTCCCAAAGTGTCGATGTTGAATCTCCTTCCATGTGCTCCTTGTGTGATTCGCCGTATCATAGTTCAATTTCTTGTTTGCAAGCTACAGTGGTTTCCTTCAAGGCAGAAGTAGAAAAATTATGTGCGAACATGAATGAGTATATGCGTGAATTTGTCCATGAGCGTAATAAAAGGGTAGTAACTCCTTCTTCACAAATGGTTGATTCGAATGTTGAAATAGGTCATTCATCGTCTTTGAGTCCTGAAATGCATGTTGATTCTGCTGTGTATGATGAGGATGATGACTATTATAACCGACCATGCCTTGGACTACTTAGTAATTCCTTAGCTCTAGCCCCACGTAGTGAGCATGAGGAACGTGATGATTTTGTGTGTGATGATGCAGAATTAGTTCAAAACATGTTAGATGATGAACCATTGTCCACACCCTTGTCCATGCCTTTGTGTGAAGAAAAAGTTAAGTTTATCGAATGCCATGATGCTTGTGATATAACTGAGCATGATTTTGTTGAGAGTGAAATTGAATCTGTTGTGATTGAATGTGTGCTTGATACTGATTTATTCACTTTCATTGAGGATCATTGCATTAGTGAGGCATTAGCTACCCTTGTATGTGTGTCCATTGAAGTGCATTCTTGTGATGATGAGCATAAATCTTTGGGGATTGATCATGATTGTTTGAACTTGGTTGTTGATGATGATGCTTTTGATGATGACATGCTTTATGAGTCATTCACGATAGTTATGACCCTGAACCTTCCACTTTCACTTTTGATGTTGCTTTGGATGATGCACCTTTGTCTTTTGATGTTGATAGTTCTTCTAGTGAGTCTGATATTGATGAAGATGAAGATGTGCTTGTGTGTGATGTTAGGAGTGTTATGATGTGGTCTAACCCTCTATTTTCCTTATCACCTATTGACGATTGTGATGATTATTTGGATGAAAGTTGTGATTTGGAATCTGTGTTTGATGAAAATTGCATGGAAATTGAGTTTGAACCATTGTTTGCATCCAAGTCTTCGCATGAGCATGTTCAGAAATGTGTTGTATCGCCTCCTTCCGTTGATTTGTATACCCAATCTCCATTTACGAGTCAATGGGAGGATCCATTTGCCATGTCTTCTTTCGCTATGCCTAGGAAAGTCTTGTATATTCATGCATTTCATCATTTCTATGATTTTTCTAGGGCATTTGATAAATTGTTAAGGGCACTAATGTTTGTTTATGTGTCATTGCGAGTGTGCTCTTACCGACATCATTCTGAGATGCACGAGAGGATGCATGATTTGTTACTCCGGGCGTTGAATGGTTCTGACTTGGTGCCCATTATCTTGAGGTGAGAAGGAGCAAGCTTATTGATAAAACACCTTCTAGGTAATATCCTTCCTCACTTTGTGTGTATAATTAGTGAGTCGGTTTTCTTTTCTTCTTTTGTTTTCTTTTTGTGTATATCTTTTTCTTTTATTTTTGGGTGCTTGCTTACCTACTTCTGTTTCCATTTGAGGATATGACAACCTCTTTGTGTTGGAGTGGGAGGGTAATTTGCATTCCGGTTTTTGAGTCTAAAACAAAAAAAAAAAAGAAAAAAAGTGATCTTCATATTTTGTTAGTTCATTAGTCCTTAGTGTCTTGTATATTTTGTTTTTCCTTTTGATCTTGCATGTGAACCATCATATATAGTATGCTTTTCTTGTTTATTTCTAACCTATTGCGTGATGTTCCTTGGATTGCGGATTGAGTGCTTTTAATTGAAGATCTTGAGGTAACTTCTTTCCGCCCTCTCTTTATATGAATATATCAATGATCCATGATGCATGCTTGCTTTTCTTTTTGGGTGGCGAACCCCTTGAGTGTGAATGTTGGGAATATTCTGTTGTTGGAGCCGTGTGGGCTCGGGTCGCCACCGCTATTTATGTGATAAGTGTTTTGTTTATATATGTTTTTCTTGGTTTTCTACCTTACTTGTGACACCCTTTACATGATGGAGACATTGTGATGTCTTGTGTTGGAGTGGGGGTGATATCTTTCATTGTTCATGGGTAGATTACCTAGTTTTGAGTCTTTTATTTTTGTCTTTCTTAGTTTGTGTCCAAAATCTAAAAATTTTGTGTGTGAAAGAAAAAAGGGGAGAAATGTTCTGAAAAACCCAAAGGTTTCTTTTTCTTTTTGAAGATGTTTCCGTTCACAGTTGTGTAGATAGTTGTCTAATTGGTTTATTCAATCAGTTAGAAGCGGCCGGTATGAATAATGATGGGCCTTAGGAAGGATTTTTTTCCATGACTTATCTCTATTAGACCTCTACATGGAATGGGAAAGCGGAATCCTCAAATCTTACACGCTTTGACTGTGTCTTCTTACCTAAGTTAGACGGTTTTAGTTGTTCAATTGCTTAAGCTCTTAATTAATGCATTAAATAATTATTGTCGGGCCTACCGTCATGGGTTGGTTTGGGTGGATCGGCACCCTATGCCCCTTAAGTGCAATGACTCACGTATGGAGAAACCCAGCAGGGAGGGTAACCCTTTGCGAAGGCCGGTGCTTAAATCCCGCAAAACCCGACACAAACGCTCTAAAAGACACAAAACGGATTGAGTGTAAAGAAAAGAGCGTAGGTTTTGAAAAAGAAAGAAAAGAGCGAAGCAAGAAAAAGGAAAAAAGAGTTGAGCAAAAGAATGGTAAGAAAGAGAAAAGTAAAAAAAGAAAAGAGCAAAGTAAGAAAAAGAAAGAAAAGAGAGCAAAGTAAGAAAAAGAAAGAAAAGAGAGGTTGAAAGAAAAACCAAGAGTGAAGTAGGATAGATAATCCCGAGCTTGAGCATGAGAACAACTCTGATTGTCTGGTTTAGGATAGGAAGGACCGACTAGAGCCCACTTGCACATATGCACGAGGTGTTTTGCTCATCAGGAAGTGTTTTGGTTCAAAATCTCAAAGATTGGCAGTTTTCCAACCTTCGTGTCTTAATTTGTTTATACTTGCTTCTTCCAATTGATTGTTGAGGCGGGTTGGGGAACTAGGTGCATGATTGGGGACGGGAATATCTTCTATGCTTTTGTTTTGTTTCGTTTTTCGGTTTTCACTTCTTTTTCTTTCCCCTTTTTCTTTTCTCATGGCTTTTGTGGGTATAGTTGCTATAAACCCTCACGAGACCTACCTCGTCCACTCGGGCTACCGGGGGGTTTAAAGGGCTTGATGCATGTGCTAAATGCATCCGCGATTCCTGCGAAAGTGAGTTAGGGTTTTTAGTTTCTTTTTCTAGTCCTTTTCTTTGTTTTTAGTTTGCTCGGGGCGAGCAAACCCTTGTGTTGGAGTGGTGTTCGGTCTCGTTCCTAACCGAATTTCTTCTCTTTTATAGGGTATATTTGCTTGTTTTAACCCCTATTTATATATTAGATATAATGATTTAGTGTTTTGTAGGAAAATAAGGAGTTAGAAGAAGTTTGGGCTTAATTAAAGGTTTTTAGGGAATCTCGAGCTATTTCCCTAGTCAAACCAAGTCAACCAGAGCCGAGATCCGAGTCAAACCAAGTCAACCCGAGCCGAGAGCCGAGTCAAAACCGAAGCCGGAAATTTCATATCAAGATTGGCGCAAAACAGGGGAACGGCACAAACTCAAAGGTTTGAAATACGTGTGCCTTCACTCTTTGGGTCATAACTCCTTCGTTACAACTCCGATTGGTCTGAAATTTTGGGAGCTTAAAGTACACACCGAGAGCTTTCCATCGATATCTTACGGGCCTAAAACAGAGTTTGGATGAAGAAGTTATGCGCGTTTGAAGTCGGCAGGGAAAAGCTGCCCAGAACAGTGGCTCGCCCGAGCCATCTGCTGGCTCGCCCGAGCCAGGCTTCTGGGGCAACAAAGACACAAGCCAGGAGAGCCGGACAGTAGGCTTGCTCGCCCGAGCCACCCCAATGGCTCGCCCGAGCCACTCTGTCTGCAGAAAAACTGACGCGCGTGCTGCGATTTGTTTCTAGGGTTTTGGGTTGTATTTTTCCTTCTTCTATAAATACCCACTTGTATTAATCCAAGTTATATCAATTAGCCTAGGTAGTTTAGGAGTAGAATTAGATTTATTGCTTTCCTTTATTTGCTTTAATCTCTCTTTAATTGTTCTTCAAGTTTTCAATTGTTCTTCATTGTTCTTCAAGCTTTCTTTGATTTCTAGCATTTGTATTCAAACTTTCTCAAGCTTTCTCAATCTCTCTCAAGCTCTCTCTTGTCTTCATTGAAGTGTTTTACAAGGTTTCTCTCTCTCACTCTCTCTCCCCCTCTCTCTCTCTCTCTCTCTCTCTCCTTTCAAATGCCATTGTTGACTTGTTTTCCAAGCTTTCTTGTGTTAGCCACAATCAACTCCATTTTTAGTGGGGAGGAGGGTCAAGAAACTCCAATTCTACTTACTAGTGAGAATTTGGGGGATTCTTGGTAATCCAAACCACAATTTCTTGTTTGTTCGAGGGAAATTCAAGTGTAGATTGAAGGTTTATTGAATATTAGTCATCGAAGGTATAATTTCTCGTTCTCAATTTCTTTGTTCATTCATTGTCATCATTCATGCCTTTTAATAGCTTTCATCCTTAAGTGCTTCCTTTATTGCTTTCCTTTAATTGCTTTCTTTATTGTTATCTTGTCTAGATTAGTTTATTGCTTTATTTACATAATTTACCGCTTTCAGCACTTGAGAAAAACCCCTTTACACGAACCGACTACCTTAATCAAGCCTCACACCCATCCCTGAGACCGACATCCCTAACTTATAAAACCACAAAAATTACAACCGAACAAAAACCTCTAAACTAGAGCCGACTCCAAAACGAAAGAATATAAAAGGGGAAGGGATAGCACATAGCATATAGCATACAACATGAAGGGATACCCTAAACCAAGGTTCTATGTTCATGGATTTTTCTATGGTTCGATTACATGGCCTACCGCACGTTTTCCTCTCCATACCCCATACCTTTAGGTAAGGAGTGTGAGATATTGCTCAAGGAACTTCAAGGAAGCTCTTTGAGTGTAATGTGGGGAGACGAGAGACCAAATGCTTGGCGATGTAGAGTGCATCACACAAGTAGTGGCCTACCCGCTCTCGAGGGAATCACCTAGGTATAATTTAACCGTCGCTTTTGTGCTAACGTGTCAAAAGACGCGATTAGTGGCCCGGTATGCAAAGGATATATGCCTAAAAAGAATAAAATCGCGAAAATAATCAACTTCTCCCTTTTACAATTTCAAATTAACTCGATTTTTTCAAGTTTACCCTCTTTTTAAGTTTAAGTCCCCAGTGGAGCCGCCAATCTGTAGGACCCCGGGGAAAAGTGAGGCCACTTTTCCTCCGTGATGCGCTACTTAAATGATTGGGAGCCGACTAAGGTTGCTTAATCCTTAAATAAGGATATTTTTACTTTCGAAATTCATTTTCGGGGTGGTGAAATTTTATTTATTTTACAAATCCGTTTTTTTATTATTTAAACACTTGGAATTACACATAAATATATTAATAATGATCCCTCCATAGTCCTCTGAAAGATCCAACTTGTAGGCATTGTCTCCTATTTTCTCCAAATCTTCAAATGGGCCATCTGCCCTTGGAACTAACTTGCCTCTCCTCTTTGCTGGGAACCTGTCCTTGATGGAAATCAGGCCACTTCTAATCAGGAGATCCAAACTATTTACAAAGAAGTGGAACGATCCATAGATGAAGGGTACAACGTGAAAGTTCAAAGGCCAACTCATATGGTGTGTAGCTTATTTCAAGAGGATGTCCAAACATCCTAGAAGATGGGCTAAGGTCACGCCAAGCCCAAAACACCAAGGTTACACGTCCAAATCAAGTTTACAAGCCCAATTCTATGATCTTGATTTTTGGATGTAATTTAATTCTTTTCAGCTTAATTAGATTTTTGGTGTGTTTATTTTAATTAGGCTAGAATAGTCGTGTGATTTAATTCCTAGTTAGGAATTGGCTAATTTTGTAACTAATCCAAACCGGATTAGGAAAGCCAAGATAATTAGGATAAGGTTTGTTACAACCAACTCCCCCTAGGATAAGGAATCCTAATCCAAGGTGGAGTAGAATAGATTAGGCATCTAGTAGTAGAACTCCTTAGCTTGCACGCCAAGTTGGAGAGTTCTAGTCCCTTTAGGACTGTCATAGTATAAATAGGGATGTAGCCTCTCAAGGCAATCAATCAATTCAGAAATATGAAACCCCTTAAGCTTTTAGCTTTCCTTCGAGTGTTTGGATAAACTCTCACCCTTTTCTTCTATTGTATCTTGGTTGGGCACCCAAGTGGTTAGGAAGAGCTTGACCCTAGGTTGCGGTCTAGGTCAAGTTAGCCCTAGGTTATCCTTCTTGTGGATTCAATTAGGAAACCTAGATCTATCCGTTCTTACCTTTCTATCAATATAGTTAAGGTAATTACCCTGTGAGCTTTCTGTCAATACAGTTAAGTCACACCAACCCTAAATCTACCCCCCCTCAAACTCACGCCACCTTCCATCACCCTCACTCCCTCAAACGTCTCCCACCTCCTCAAATACACACCACCTCCTTTCTTTTCTCTCTCCATAACAACCTTCTCTCTCCTCCAACAACCTAAGAACCTACCACTCTCTTTCCCATCAAACCCCACCCTCTCCCTCTCTCACCCGCATCCTAACGTCACCCTCTCCCTCTCTCATCTCCCTTGTTTCACGTCATCCCCCTTCAAACCCCCATCCAAGAATCATCCATCTCCTATCTTTCCCATTCAAGATTCATCCTCACTTGAATCTTGAAACCACAAAAGCCCTCACGGCAAAATAACCTCCATTAAACCCGAATTCACGAGAGCCTCCCCCTTTCTTTCTCCCTGATCTCGTGAACCACCCCATCCTCATTGTTTGGTTACACTTGTTTCGTGTATTATTGGAATCAAGAACCTTTCTTGATCCAGTAATACATCAAAAGAGGTATCAGAGCTCTAGGTTAGTGTTGAGTGTAAACCAAACACGTAACCTTCAAATCCAAAAGCCTAACCTGCTAATCCACAGGTTTAACCTGCAATCCAAACACATAACCTCCAAACCTTCAGTACCAACCTGCAACCTTAAACTCCACAAACAGCCCAAACACATTACCCTCCCTTACCCAACGTCACTCTGGCGTTCCAACCCCTACCATGGCACACGAATTGCTCTTCATGAGGAGGATCCTCAGCAGTTCGACTGTCCCAGAAGACCAACAACAACGAGAGGCTATCTTTCAGTCTCGTTGCACCATCAAAGGAAAGGTATGTTCCTTAATCGTTGATGGAGGAAGCTGCACCAATGTGGCTTCAACGATTCTGGTGGACAAACTTCAGCTGGAAACCAGTCCACATCCCATGCCCTACACCATCCAATGGCTCAATCAGGGTGAAGGATTATTAGGTACTCATCAATGCTTGGTAAGCTTTTCCATTGGCAAGAACTATCAAGACTCTATTTGGTGTGATATATTGCCTATGGATGCTTGTCATCTTTTGTTGGGAAGACCCTGGTTATACATGACGGAAGAGCCAACACCTACACCTTCAGGTTCAACCACAAAAAAATCACCCTAGCTCCACTTAAAGTAACCTTTCTGTCCCAACCCAAAGCGAATGATCCAGATGCAATCCCTTCTATGTCAGCTGAACATCATGAGTTCAGTGAGCATAAAGAGATCATTCTCTTGGACCTAAACACAGAATCCAGCCACAAAACTTCCCCACCTGACGTCCCAATTCACGAAGTTGACGTCCACCCCCTTGTCACCCCTCTTTTGGAAGAATATTCTCATGTGTTCCCAGAAGAGATGCCGCCAGGTTTACCACCTGAGCGAGAAATTCAGCATAAGATTGATCTAATCCCGGGGTCAGTCTTACCAAACAAATCGGCATACCGCATGAACCCAAGCGACACACAGGAGATTCAAAGGCAAGTTGATGATTTGTTAGCGAAGGGTATGATACGGGAAAGTCTCAGTCCGTGCGCCGTTACAGCGTTATTGGTCCCAAAGAAAGATGGAAGTCAGCGAAAGTGTATCGACCGCAGGGCCATAAATAAGATCACCATCAAGTACAGGTTCCCAATTCCTAGACTTGAGGATCTTCTAGACGAACTACATGGCGCCCAGGTCTTTTCGAAAATAGGTCCGAGAAGCGGGTACTATCTGATTCGGATTCAAGCCGGAGACGAATGGAAAACAGCATTCAAAACTAAAGGAGGTCTTTACGAATGGTTAGTCATGCCTTTTGGACTAACTAATGCCCCTTCTACTTTTATGAGACTAATGAATCAGGTTTTGAAGCCACTTATCGGCAAGTGTGTTGTTGTCTACTTCGACGATATACTTATATATAGCAAGAGTGAGGAGGAACATCTGCAACACCTCACGTCAGTCCTTGATTTGCTAGATCACGAGAAGCTTTATGGGAATCTCGCCAAGTGCCACTTCTTCACCAATAAGTTAGTCTTTCTTGGCTATGTACTCTCGGCTGATGGGACACAGGTTGATGAAGAGAAAATCAAAGCAATCAAAGAGTGGCCTACACCAGCTAGCATTCACGACATCAGGAGTTTTCACGGCTTAGCCTCCTGCTACAGAAGGTTCGTTAAAAATGTCAGCTCGATTATGGCACCCATGACCGAGCTACTGAAGAGCAAAGAGTTCAGCTAGACGCCATCAGCATAACAGGCGTTTGATTCTATCAAAATTCAACTCTACACCACCCCTGTCCTTGCCCTACCAAGCTTTGACAAAAAGTTTGAAGTGGAGTGCGATGCTTCTGGAGTTGGAATTGGAGCAGTATTATCACAGGAAGGCCGTCTCTTGGCCTACTACAGCGAGAAACTCAGTGATGCCCGGAAGAAGTACAACACGTACGACAAGGAATTCTATGCTATTATTCGTGCCCTAGAACATTGGCGACACTATCTCATCGGCCACGAATTTATTCTGCATAGCGACCACGAGGCAGTAAAGTATATTCAGGGCCAACATAAGTTAAATCCGCGCCATGCTAAGTGGGTTGAATTTATGCAAGCTTATCACTTCGTCATTCAGCACAAAGCCGACCATCTAAATAAGGGAGCAGACGCCCTTTCTCGCCGTTATATGCTCCTTCAAGTCCTTGATTCACGTGTGATATGGCTTGAACACATCAAAGATCTCTATGAAGAAGATACAGATTTCAAGGAGATCTCGTGATCAAAACGCCCAACGATTATCACGTGGAGCATGGTTTTCTATTTCATGGGAATCAATTGTGTATTCCTAGAAGCAGTCTTAGGGAACTTCTTATCTTAGAATTTCATGGAGGGAGCCTTGTAGGACACTTCGGTATTGAGAAGACTTATCTGATGTTGAAAGAACACTATTTTTGGCCCCACATGGTCAAAGACGTCGAACATATGGTTAGAAGGTGTTCTACATGTAATTTATCGAAGAGTCATGTGCTTCCCCAAGGGTTATACACGCCCTTGCCCATCCCTGAAGGTCCTTGGGAAGATAATATTTGTCTCGATTTCATTGTGGGACTACCTAGGACTCAACGTGGGAAGGATTCAATCATGGTGGTTGTTGATCGATTCTCAAAGATGGCTCACTTTATCCCATGCCACACCACCTATGATGCAGTTAGAGTGGCAGAACTATATTTCCAAGAATTCGTTCGGCTCCATGGAATACCTAGGACTATGGTCTCAGATCGGGATGCAAAGTTCCTTAGCCACTTTTGGGTTACTCTCTGGAAGAAGATCGGAACCAAGCTCAAATTCAGCACCGCATGTCACCCACAGACCGACGGTCAAACGAAGGTCACCAATCGGACCCTAAGTTCGCTATTGAGGTCCTTGGTGAGCAAGAACAAGAAAGGATGGGACACTCTTCTCCCACACGCTGAATTTGCATTCAACAGGGCTCCAAGCAACGCAACGGGTCGTTCACCTTTCCAAGTTGTTTATGGAAGGAACCCTACTACGCCTATGGACCTCACACCAATCAACAGCGCCATAAGGTTCAGCCATGAAGCCCAAAAACGAGCCCAAGAAATACGGAAGCTCCATGAGGAAGTTAAGGAGAAAATAGCTATGTACACCCAATCTGTTTCAGACTTAGCTAACAAGAAAAGGAAAAGGGTTATTTTTCAACCAGGAGATCTAGTATGGGTTCACTTGAAAAAGGAGAGGTTCCCCTCCAAGAGGAAAGGAAAGTTAGTTCCCAGAGCTGACGGTCCTTTTGAAGTTTTAGAAAGAGTTGGAGATAATGCATACAAGCTAGCACTAAACGAAGATTATGGAGGAAGTGCTACTTTCAATGTTGCTGATTTAAAGCCCTACTATGATGAAAACGAAGACCTCCCTAGTTTGAGGACAAACTCTTCTCAACAAGGGGGGAATGATGGAAATCAGGCCACTTCTAATAAGGAGATCCAAACTATTTACAAAGAAGTGGAACGATCCATAGATGAAGGGTACAATGTGAAAGTTCAAAGGCCAACTCATATGGTGTGTAGCTTATTTCAAGAGGATGTCCAAACATCCTAGAATATGGGCCAAGGTCACGCCAAGCCCAAAACACCAAGGTTACACGTCCAAATCAAGTTTACAAGCCCAATTCTATGATCTTGATTTTTGGATGTAATTTAATTCTTTTCAGCTTAATTAGTTTTTTGGTGTGTTTATTTTAATTAGGCTAGAATAGTCGTGTGATTTAATTCCTAGTTAGGAATTGGCTAATTTTGTAACTAATCCAATCCGGATTAGGAAAGCCAAGATAATTATGATAAGATTTGTTACAACCAACTCCCCCTAGGATAAGGAATCCTAATCCAAGGAGGAGTAGAATAGATTAGGTATCTAGTAGTAGAACTCCTTGGCTTGCACGCCTAGTTGGAGAGTTCTAGTCCCTTTAGGACTCTCATAGTATAAATAGGGATGTAGCCTCTCAAGGCAATCAATCAATTCAGAAATATGAAACCCCTTAAGCTTTTAGCTTTCCCTCGAGTGTTTGGATAAACTCTCACCCTTTTCTTCTATTGTATCTTGGTTTGGCACCCAAGTGGTTAGGAAGAGCTTGACCCTAGGTTGCGGTCTATGTCAAGTTAGCCCTAGGTTGTCCTTCTTGTGGATTCAATTAGGAAACCTAGATCTATCCGTTACAAGATCTCCTGGTTAGAAAACCATCTTCCTCCTGTGCTTGTTGGTTGAAGTAGCTGCCTGCTCAGGATACTTAATGATTTTCTCTCTAACCTGCTGATGAAGCTTCTTAATCATCTCTACATGTGTACCTGCTTCATAACTAAACTTTACAAAATTGGTTAGTGGAGATAAATCCAAAGGAGTGATAGGATTTCTTCCATATACCACCTTAAGTGGGGAAAGGCCAGTTGCCTTTGAAGGGGCTCTATTGAATGCAATTTCAGCAAGGGGCAAAAGAGTGTCCCATCCTGTTTTATTTGTGTTTATCAGTGATCTCAATAGAGTTCCAAGTTTCCCGTTGGTCACCTCTGTCTGCCTATCAGTGTGTGGATGGCATGTTGTGCTATATTTTAGCCTTGTCCCTAGCTTCTTCTATAGAGTCACCCAAAGTTGACTCAGAAATTTGGCATCTCTATCAGACACCATGCTCTTAGGGACTCCATGAAGCCTCACTACTTCTTGATAGTATACCTTTTCCACTTTTACTGCATCATTTGTGGTGTCGCATGGAATAAAATGGGCCATCTTGCTGAATCTGTCTACCATCACCATTATTGAGTCTTTTCGCCTTTGTGATCTTGGCAGACCAACAATAAAATCTAAACTGACATCTTCCCATGGGCTTGTAGGGACTGGCAATGGAGTACACAACCCTTTAGGTAGGCTGTGGCTCTTTGCCACTTGACAGATTGAACACCATTTCACCCAATGCTCCACATCTTTTCTCATTCTAGGCTAGCAGTAATGCTCCTTCAGCATGTGAAGAGTTTTCTCAATGCCAAAGTGGCCTGCTAAGCATCCTCCATGGACTTCTGAAAGTAGTAATTCCCTGAAGCTACTCTTGGGTATACACAATCTTGCTCCCTTGAAAAGAAACCCTTGGTTTATGTGATACAGACTCTGAGGGTGTCCCTGGCACTTCTGGAAAATCTCACTAAAATCTTCATCTTCCTTGTACAAGGCTTTCAATTATTCAAAGCCAAGTACCCTTACATCTAACACATGCAGCAAAAAATATCTCCTTGATAAAGCATCAGCTCCCTTGTTGAACTTCCCTGATTTGTGGTGGACCATGAAATGGAACTGCTACATGAACTCTACCCAAGCAACATGCGTGGTGTTGAGTTTGTGTTGCCCTTGAATGAACTTCAAGGCCTCATGGTCACTATGCAAGATAAACTCTGCCTCAATTAGGTAGTGTCTCCAGTGTTGAAGAGCTCTAATGATGGCATAGAACTCATTATCATAGGTGTTGTACATTCTTGACTGCCATCCTTGACTGCTATCCTTCTTAGGCACCAATAAGGTTGGTACTGCATAGGGGCTCAAACTTTCCCTTATCATTCCCTTCTACAATAACTCGTCAACCTGTCTTTGGATCTCATTTGTCTCAGCTGGGGTCATTCTGTAGGCAGGTTTATTTGGCAAGATAGATCCTGGAACAAGATCTATCTTGTGTTGTATATCTCTCTTAGGGGGTAGGCATGGGGACATTTCTTCAGGAAAGACATGTAGGTACTGGTTTAGGATAGGCTGAAATAAGGGGTTGTCATTTTGTGGGGGTAGGTCTTCCTCAATGTCAAGCAAGATGATTCCACTTTGCTTACTGAACTCATGTTGTTCAGCTTGCAAAAGGACAAGAAGAGTAGGCTCAACAATAAGGTTCTTGGGTCTTTTTGTGAGCTGGGATGGTTTAAGACGGGTAAGGGTAATTTTCTTGCTGTTGAAACAAAGGGAATATGTGTTTGTTCTCCCATTATGGCTAACATATCTGTCATACATCCAAGCTCTCCCTAATAATATATGACAGGTATGGGAATCACATCACAACAAACTTTATCTCTATAAGCTGAACCAATTGAGAAATTGACAAGGCATGTAGAAGAGATCTTGATACCTTTACTTTGGTTCAACCACACTGTATGGTATAGGGGCCTGGATGGGTGCTGGTAGCCAAATTGAGCTTCTTCACCATGGTTTCAGACGCTGCATTGGTGCAGCTGCCTCTATTAATGATGTAAGAGCAAATTTTCCCACCAACTGTGCATCTGGTGTGGAAAATGTTCCCCCTTTGTTCTGCTGCTACTGCTGAACTGCTCAAGATCCTCCGGATCACAAGCATTTTCCTTCATCAGGACCTGCTTCAACCTCTTCTCCATCATATACATGTTCTCCATGGGACTCTTCATACTGGTCTTCTTCATCACAAGGCTCAGGATCAAGCAAAAGAGCTGCCTGAAACTCAGCCAAGGTGACTGCTCTTCTGTTTGGACATTCAGATGATATGTGCCCAAGCCCTTGACACCTGAAGCATCTTCTTTCTAGGAAGGCTTTGCTGGTAAGGGCTGGGGTTCTTGGTGGGGCATTTTGTGGCTGATTTTGAGGTGGTCTTGGGGCTGGATATCTGGCTTGAGGTGGGGGTGGGGGTGGATAGGTTCTTAGTGGGGGGTTGTAAGACTTGCTGTAGGGATTTGGCTTGGCTGGGGTATAGGGCTTGGTTGGGTGGGTATCTGCTGCTGTACTCCTTCACTCTAGCTTTCTTCTGCTGTTCCACCTTATGAGCTAAAGAGCTTAGCTCATCAAGTGAATCATAAACCTGCAGCTCAACAACATTCTTGATATTGTCATTGAAACCTGCAAGGTACCTAACATAAGTTTGCACCTCATTCTCATGCATATTTCATTTCGAAAGCAATTGCTCAAACTCTTTGGTAAATTCCTCCACAGATTTTGTTTCCCTGCACCAAATGTTTTACCTTAGAGTAGTTCTCCTTCATATAGTTGTCTGGAAGGAACTTCTCTTTCAGTTTCTGTCTCATCTCAACCCAAGTGCTCACCCTATCTTCTCCAATCTCCATTCTTCTTCTCTGCACATTAGTCCACCAAGTAGAAGCATACTTTTTCAGTTTTAAGGCTACCAACTTCACCTTATTCTCTTCTGAAACTTCTTTCAAGTCAAAAACCCCCTCCACAGTTTGTAACCAACCTAAGAAAACATTAGGATCTAACTCCCCTGCATACTCAGGTATATCAATCTTGAAATCTTATTTCTCTATCCTCCTGTCTTCCCTCCTTTCCTCCAATTCACTCTCACTGTTTTCCTCTGGTTCACTGATCTTAGGTGACTGATGTATGGAATCTCCCAAAGATCAGAGTATAGAACTTACAATACACCACACAGAATCACACTTGCAGTTGAGGTTTTAAAACAAAGCTAATTGGATGCAATTAGCTGAAATGGATGACAACCCAATAAAGAAATAAAAGGATAGACTTATGCTCAATCTGATACAGACACACCACAGAATGATCATAAGGGCAGGGATTTGGTTACCTCAACAGATATAGACTCACCACCATTAAGCAAGCAAGCTCTATACACACCACCAGGCTTGCCAGCTCCTGGATACTAAAGTAGATTTAACCAATTGAGAGTTTGATGACACTCACAAACGAGAGGCTCAACTTTGGCACTTAGAATGCTATTGAAATATCACTGATTGTATTCTTAAGCAGCTGAATACATAACTATATATAGCTAATCTAAAGCAGTTTGATTAGAGGCACTTAATTTAAGCAACCTAGTAATCTCCCTTCTAAGCTAGCTACAGAACTAAACTAAATGCATCATATTACATCTTAGTCTAGCTAATATCATCCGGATATAATTGAAAATGAGAAGAAAAACAAAGCTTGCTTCTGATTGGACCAAACTCCCAAGGGTTGGCAATTTCAGCCTATTAGAGCCTTTCCTAGCTGGGGGGGTAAAACTAAGTTATCTCAGTAACTTTCCCGGGCTTTCTTAAGCTAGATATAACCTCAATAGCTTAAGGAAGGCTGAAAAAGACTTAGTTAACTCTCATTGTAGCTGCATCAAAATAAGTTAGCCACGGGTGGGATTACGGAAAAGCGATAATGCAACCTTGCAGGGTTGCTTGTTCTGGTGCTTGTAACTTGATGCTTTCTTACTCGATCATGCTGGAATTTGACTTGCCCTCAGAAAATGCATGTCAAGGAACAAAAACCTCCTGGGGAACTTGTGCTGAATCTCACTCAATTCATAGATACAGAATTGAGAAAGAGGCCTGCTTGGACTGTTTGTGCTGGGAACTGAAATTGACCTGGATGGCCAATGCTGGTGGGATGAGTGGCTGTGCTGGCCAGGACTTGCCTTACCAAGGTGTAGCAAGTCTGGATGGATGAAGTTGGTGGGTAAGTGGTTGCTGTAGAACTCCTGAACTGGTGTTGAGCTGGATGGAAGCCTGCTGTTTCTGCTGGAAATGTTCCAACAGTTGCTAACTGTGGTTTAGCAAGGCTTGTGGCTGTTATTGCTGGTGCTAAAGCTGCTTCCTGATCTTTCTTGGGTGATGAAGATGATGAAGAACTTGCTCGTGCTATTGCTGTTGCTGAATCATCTTCCTCCTCCTGATCTAAACTGGCTGGTGACACTTGAGATGTTCCTGGACTTGTTGGATGGTCTCCATCAGTGACCTCCTAACATATCTCCTCCTTCTGTGTGTAGACCTAGGACCTCGACCTCCTATTCCTATCCTACTGAAAGGATTCTCACCTTCTCCTTCCTCCAACTCTTCATCAATCTCCCTATAAAGCTCAGTTCTATGCATTCTCATATAATACTGCAATTGTTCACTCAAGAACTTCATTTTTTGCTCCATTTCTTATTTTTCTTTCAGAGTCTGTTTTAAGACTTCCTGGGGGTGCCTCTACTAGCTCCGACCATTCAAACTATCACAAACAACACACTACAAGATAGAACACAACTCTGATACCAAGATGATGTATGCAAGCTCATAGAGATCAAAGTATTGAACTTACAATACATCACACAGAAACACACACACTACAGATGACTTCAAGCAAAGCTAATTAGATGCAATTAGCTAGACTGGATGGCAAACCGATGGAAAATGAAAAGGATAAACTTGAATTCACTCTGATACAAACACACAACAGAATAAACACGAGGGCAAGGACTTAGTTACCTCAGCAAATACAGACACACCACCACTGAAGCAATCAAGCTCTACACACACCACTAGGAATGCCAACCCCTAGATACTGAAGTATATTCAACCCATATGAGAGTCTGCTGACACTCACAAACGAAAGGCTCAACTAAGGCACTCAAAATGCGATTGATATTATCACTGGTTAGTTTGCAAGCTGCTGAATATATCCTTATATATAGCTAATCCGAAAACAGTTTAATTAGAGGCACTTAATTAAAGTAACCTGCTAATCTTTCCTGATAATCTAGTTGCAGAACTAAACCAAATACATTACATTATAGCTTATACTAACTAATACAATCTGGAAACAATTGAAAATACAAAGGAAAGCAAAGCTGGCCTCTGATTGGACCAAAACCCCAAAGAGTGGCAATTATGACCAATCAAGGCCTTTCCTAGTTGGGAGGGTAATTCTAAGTTACCTCAGTAACTTTCCCGGGCTTTTCTTGAGCTAGATGTAATCTCTAGCTTAAGGAAGGCTTGGAAACACTTAAATAGCCCTCATTGTAGCTGAACAAAATAACTTGGCCTCAGAACTGAGGTTCTGGAAAAATGATAACAAACAACCTTGGCAGGGTTGCT
Organism: Portulaca oleracea; assembly: GCA_029582165.1. Lineage (NCBI taxonomy): Eukaryota > Viridiplantae > Streptophyta > Magnoliopsida > Caryophyllales > Portulacaceae > Portulaca > Portulaca oleracea. The sequence continues at coordinate 7,726,305 of CM055885.1, read as the reverse complement.
TGCTCTGGTGCTTGTAACTTATGGCCTCCTTGCTTGAAGATGCTGGAACTTGCGTGGGACTTGAAAATTGCATGTCAAGGAACAAAAGCTCCTAGGGAACTTTGGCTGAATCTCACTCAATCCATAGATATAGAATTGAGAAAGATACCTGCTTGGACTGGTTTTGCTGGGAACTGGATTTGAACTGAATGGCCAATGCTGGTGGGATGGATGGCTGTGCTGGCCAAGACTTGCCTTACGAAGGTGTAACAAGCCTGGATGGATGATGTTGGTGGGCTGGTGGCTGCGGAAGTATCTTTGATCTGCTGCTGAAGATGGAAGCATGCTGTTTCCGCTGGAAATACACCAACAGTTGCAGAGTTTGGCACAGCAAGGCTTGCTACTGACAATGCTGGTGCTGAAGTTGTTGGTGTAGCCTCCTTGGGTGATGAAGATGATGTAGAAGCTGCTCGAGCTGCTGTTGTTGCTGAATCATCTCCATACTCCTAGTCTGCTGCTGTTGGTGATGCTTGATCTGCTGTAGGACTTACTGGATGGTTTCCATCAAATTGACTCACTTTTGATGATATTATGTGTCCTTTTACGAAAATCTCTTAACAAAGGTCCAAAAAAATTAATTATAAGTTCAACGAAGTTAATGGATAACGTTTTAGACTGTATAATAGTCACTAGGCTTGAGTAAATTAATTTATCGATTTAATGAATAAATCCATCACATTTATGGGCAGCCTATTGTTAGGCCTAACTATATTGGATTTTTCAATAGAGCCCATAAACTAATTATAACTCGCTTATTGTTAGATTTGTCTAGTCCTTTATAATATCCATTTTCCTCGAGTAGAAAAAAAATAAAAGGATAAAAAGAAACCGGGTTGTCAGTCTCGTCGAACATTATTCTTGTCCGCATAATAGCCAACATAGCTCGAGTTGTCTAAAGTTTTTGGGCAAAGTTATGGATTGTCCATAAAACGACCGGTCTGTGGATAGGGCTCATCCGAATTGAGAAACACTTACTTGTATCTTTCAACCAATGATGCACTCGCTATGTCTGACTTTATTCGGCCCTTTATAATGTTCTGTTAATAGGTCCATATAGAGTTAGGTCATGCACTCCCAAAAAGTGGGTGAGTCTCTTGTGTCAGCATATAGGTGTGAAGTTTGTTAGAATCATATAATTCCCTTAGGGCATGCATGCATATGGTAGTATGTGTCGGAGTATGTCATCGAGTGTCTAACTTTGAATTTCCATGCCGGAATCATTGGTGATCGACTTCGAGCCTACATTAGAGATCCGCGTACCGACCGCTTGATTCTAAACCCTCACTACGATCCATTTACAACTCATGACTGCATCATGTCTGGAGAACAATTCCAAGAGGTCCCGGTTTAGAGCACTGAGGCCAACATCACGAAACATTTAGATGATCTTTACACCAAGATGCAAGGTCTGGTCTTCGCCAACACTTTAGAACAAGAGCACAAGATGGGAAAAAGACTAAATGAACAACACCAAGTGATGGACGGTGTGCTAGAAGCAATCACCAAGATCAATGCAAAGCTAAGGCTAAATACTGAGGAAGATGATGAAGAGATGCACATATATGAATCTGAACCTAAGCCTACCAAAACATCAACAGATTCTGGAGGTATAGAGGCACCTAAAACAAAGGTATCCAAGCCTACAAGGGACTCCGCTGTTAAGGCCCTTGAATAGAAGCTAGAAAGCCTCACCAAAGCGATGAGCACTGTGCCGACCTTCCCCGACAGATACATGGAGGTACCCTTGCCTGTTCAACCCACTCTTAAGGTCGCTGACAAGGTCGAGGTGACAAACATCAAGTTCAAACACTCTGAGAATCCTACTCACGACATTAAAGAGTTCATGAGATTGGCACCGCTAAACCGGATCGACATCGGTTTGTACTCCACAGTCTTCCCATCCACCTTAGAGGGTGTAGCCAAAGTGTGGTATTGTGCTCTATCACCCCAAGTCAAGGCCGACCGGAATGAGTTATTCAAGGCTTTCATTAACCATTACAATCGTATCCAAAAGAAGCAACCTACGGTGGACGACCTAACCACCATAAAGTAGCGGGACGACTTATCCTTTTTGGATTATTTCGAAAGGTGGCATACCAAGTTGTCCCACATCAATGAGACCATCCCTCACTGCTTGCAACTATCTACCTTCAAGCAAGGGCTTAAGAGCAGCTTATCTAAGCACTTGGGATATCATGTCATCGAGGATTTTGATTACTTGAAGGACATTTGTGTTCAACTGGAAGCAATGCACAATGATAAGACCGATTCGCCTGGTTGGAAAGGGTCTAGGTCCAACAGGAGGGCTACTAGTGCAGCTATCCACCTTCCTAAAATTGTTGAGACTAACTCTATCCAGCACAAGGGGTCTTATGTGTCGAAGTACGAGACCTATACACCACTAGACGTTCCTTATTCTCACACTCTTGATCGATTGGTCAACAAGGGTATTTTGGTTTTGCCTATGCCAAAAGAAGATCCAGAATTAAATGTAGGAATTGGGATGCCAACCAATTTTGTCGCTATCATCGTTGTCGAGGGCATGATACTAAAAAGTGTTGGACTCTATAGAAAAAGATAGATATGATAAAGGCAGGGACACTCCTGATGCCAAAAGCTGCTGAAAAGCCTAACAACCTAAATAACCCTATGCTTGAGCATGCAAACGCCATCTTTTGTGGAGATTCAAGCTTTGACCTTTCTTCTTTGATTGTCGAAGTGGGTCAACCTATCCTTGAAATACTTGAATTCCATGAAGGTCTGTTCGTACATGGCATATGGGATAGTGACAACGATGATGAGTAAGAGCACTTTGAGAAAGACTGGGTTGAAGCGGATGAACCAGCATCGGACGGTGTGGCATTTCTTACTCGGTCTGGCCATCATAATAGCACGAACACCGCCACCCCAGTGGCTATCCCTAACTGTACACAGTAATAGGTATTGACAATCAGGTTCCTCCAGAAGATCCTCTTCTCGCTCAACTTAAAAGGACCAAAGTCGATGTCATCATTTGGCAGCTCATATGCGCATCACAAGCCCATAGACAAAAGATGTTGGATGCCCTTACTGGACTAACAGTACCTCCTACGATGACTTTTGAGTCCTGTGTTGCTCATGTGACCACTCACTAAGAGGTAATTTCCTTTGGAATTGAGGATCAACATCAGGGTGGAGCATCCCACAACAAAGCCTTGTACCTTACATTGCAATGCTCCAACAAGAATATCCCGCTAGTGTTGGTCGATAATGCTTCAGCTGTAAATGTGTGCCCTTGGAGGACGACGCAACAGTTGGGAGTTCAACAACAACATTTTGCTCAATATGGCGTACAACTAAGGGCTTATGACAATTCTCTGTGCAGGTGTTTAAACCCGATTTTGCATGTTTTTCCCTTCTATTTTATGACTTTTTGCTTGTTTTTAAAAATTAAATTAGGGTTTTTATTATGTTTTTAGTAATTTTAAAATTTTATTAGATTTTATCATTTTTTAGCTATTTTTAGTATTTAAATGATTCAAATTGAAAATAACAATAAAAACCTTTATCTATTCCTAATTCCTAATCCTCTTCTTCAGCCCAATTTTTCCCTTTCTTATTTTTCTTTCCCTCGGCCTACAATTAAAACCCAGCCCAACCCCTTCTAATCCGCCTACCCAGCAACCTACATACCCGCCCCATTTCCCCATCCATTTCTGTCGAATACAACTACCCGCCCAGAAACCCTAATTCCCTAATTCATTTCCCTGTCTCCCTCTTACCGTCTCTCATTCCTTTCTCCCTCTTTGTGTTTCTCATTCGCGCACCAAATAGCTCATCGCCGTAGCAATGAACTTCCAACTCTATCTGTCCTTCTCTCTTCTCTTCATCTCATCTCCTTCTCTCTTCTCATCTCTTTTTATTTATCAGATTATCGCACGATATCCCAATTTCTCTTCCCTCTTTGCAGATTCGATTGAAGAAGTGCGTGCCCCATCTTCATCTTCACTCTAACCACCAAACGAATCTGCACCATTAATCAGAAGGGAGATCGAAGGGCTGAGATCGAATAAAGGAGCTGGGGATCGACTATAAAAGGGAGAGGAGCAGATTCGAGATCTTCATGGTTGGCTTTGGCCTCCATCCTTAGGTTAGATTTAGGTTTAATTTCGTATGCATGATAGGGTTTAGAATCTGGGTTTTTGATGTTCTGGGATTTGATTTGGTGTTAATCGATTTGGGATTGGTTGAGAATAGTTGAGATTTTGATGTTTTGTTCTGTTTGATATTGGTGTAATATTGCGAATTTCTGGAAGTTTGTATGGTTTTGATTTGTGTATAATGAATTGATGAATGTTCTGGGTTGAATGTGGGTTTTGATTGAATTTCGTTTTGATTGTTAATGTTTGGTATTTGCCCTTCTTCTCCCTTGGTATTCTCTTCCTCTTTTCTTTTCTCTACTGTTTCGATCCCCTGTTTCCTTTGCTCAGTCTTTTTCTTCTTTTTTCCTTTGTCTCGGTCAGTGTCTTCACAGTAGCAAGTGGGATTTAATTCATCTATTTCTTTTCCCTTGTTTTCCCTTTTTGCCTTGGTCGAAAAGGTATTAGGTAGTAGGTTTGTTTGTTTTATGGTTTGCTCAGGGTTTGTTTTGGTTCAGTCTTGGTTACGGTTTTTGAATGTCTCTAGGGTTTAGGGTTTTGTTTAGTTTGTTTTAGTTGTTCTTAATATGATTAGTGAATAGGGTCCTTTAGAGTTAAGGGAGTGATTAAGGCTCCTTTGGATGATTAATTATTAGGGTTAGTGAATTAGGGAGTAATTAGCGGGAAAAATCTAATTCCCACCTTAGTCCTTCCTCCAAGTGGGGTGTCAATGGAAGGCTAAGGACGGGATAGTTAGTGACTCTTTCATGAAAGTGAGATAGAGGCTAACTAGGGAATCCTGTTCGATTAGCCCTCGGGATCCATGGTGGATTTCCGGGAAGTTGATCTGGATTACCTTCGAAAGAGGGAATCCTGTGGCCATTTTTCTAACAAGATTCTCATATGATTTATCCTATCTTCTTGCTTCTTAACCACAAAACTCACATAACCATGAATCCTTTGGTTGCCTAAAGCTCGCCGATACCCCTTTTCTTCCTTTGTGCACTTTTCATTGTGTTTTGTTATTTGCTTGAAAACCTTCTCTCTCAAATGATCATGAAACCCCAACCTAGTAGGTTTGAATTCGGAATATACTTTTAGGTTAGAAGCCCCAACTCCCTAAGAAAGAATGACAAAACTTGGGTTACAAAACCACGTTACAGCAAGTCGGTTGGATCCATAATATTGCCCATCACTACTGGCAATATCACTCGGAATGTGGAGTTTGTAGTGTTAGACATCCGAGCTTCCTTCAATTTGCTCTTAGGGAGGCCACGACATAATGAGTGTAATGCTATAGCATCTACCTTACACCAGAAGGTGAAAATGATGGTTCAAGGCCGAGTAATCACTATCTCGGGAGAACCTATCAATGCTGTTTTTACTCCTAGACAGTCAACTTTAGACGTGGAGCATAATTCAATGGACGAAGAGCTTCACAACTTTGAGATTGTGGCAGTTTTGAGCCAGGACGAAGCTCCTTTTGACTTCGATCCCTACTCAAACCCCAAAGTGCATGCTATTCTCGAGAACAAGGTTACTTTCCTCGAATGCCATTAGGAAAGGGGAGGTTTGGCCTATGGTACAAGCCAATTGAGAAGGAGGTCGTACTTGCAAAAATGGCCATAGCTGAACAGAAGAAGATGGGCAATCCTCCTACTTTGTTCCAAAAAAAGCCTTATCGACTCAGTTTGAATGGGTTGTTTGTTAGGGAAGGCAATGATTTTCCTTACTCTGGGTTCCCTCAATCATTTTACCTTAAGAACAAATTAGTTCAAGTTGCTGGATTAGAAATCTTCAATTACTGCTCCATTAACATGGCGATTGTCTTTGTTCCTGCCCGGGATAAGCAGTAACCATTAGAATGGACTCACCTCGCTGGGAGCAACATATTTCTCATGCTGTTCGGACAAGAAGCCGTCTAAGAAAAGTCTGAGACTGACGCTGTTATTGTTGCACTATCTAACCCAAGCTTTGTCCCAAGCTTTATGATCACTGAAGATGGAGGAGCTAATGCGGTCTCTTGGGTTGATGTTGAGGAGAATAGCTTTGTTTTATCTGTAGGAGAGTCTGTTCCTAAGGGCATAGAGTTAAGTCCTAAGAGTTTAGAGTCTGACGAGTTTGGTCTCGAGTCTGCTGGCGATGTATTCCTTTATGCAATCAATAAGATGAACATTTAGTCTTACTCTTATTCTTCTTTCCCCTCTTCCCTGAACAGCTGCGCCAACAATAATCTTGAATTTAATAAATCCTTAAAAGAATTTTCTAATGAACATGAGCACAAAATGGCGGTGTTGGAAGACACCATCACAAATGTGGGCACAGAAGAATAACCCCGAGAGTTGAAGTTAGGTAGTTCGCTCACAGTAGAAGAACGAGTAGCATTCACAGAACTTCTCAAGGAGTTTGTTGATGATTTCGCATGGTCCTACGAGGACATGCCAGGGATTGACGGGGACATTGCGGAGTACACCATACCTTTTCTCTCTAATGCAAAGCCAGTTCGACAAAAGGCTCGGAGGATTAAACCAAAATGGGCTAAGAAGATCGATGAGGAGGTGATCAACCAGCTTAATGCTAAGTTTATCAAAGCAGTTCAATACCTCGAATGGATTGCCAACATCGTCCCAGTGCCCAAGAAAGATGGGAAAGTACGCATGTGTGTTGACTTTCGAGACCTCAATAAAGCCAGCCCCAAGGATAGTTTCCCGTTACCTCACATTAATGTGTTGGTGGATAACACTTGCGGACACGAACTCCTGTCCTTCATGGACGGATATGCAGGTTACAATCAAATCAAGATGGCAGAAGAAGATATGGAGAAGACCTCGTTTACCACGCCATGGGGAACATACTGTTATGTGGTCATGCCTTTCGGTCTCAAAAATGTCGGAGCAACATATCAAAGGACTGCCAACACTTTCCTTCTTGACATGATGCATACAAAAGTAGAAGTTTAAATGGATGACATGATTGTTAAGTCCAAGACAAGGGAAGAGCTCATACCCAATCTCCGCAAGTTCTTCCCGCGACTTCGTAAGTACAAAATGCGGCTTAATCCAGCAAAGTGCACCTTTGGTGTGACCAGTGGGAAGCTGCTAGGCTATGTGATTAGCCAACAAGGCATTAAAGCTGACCCTTCAAAGATAAAGGCCATCCAAGATTTGCAACCGCCCAGGATAGAAAAGGAGATAAGGGGTTTTCTAGGCGAGTTCAGTACATCAGCAGGTTCATCTCAAAACTTACCAAGACTTGTGAACCTTTATTCAAGAAATTGAAGAAGGGAAATAAAATAGAATGGGATGATCAATGTCAAGCTGCTTTTGATAAAATCAAGGAGTATTTGCAGCATCCTCCAGTCCTTATGCCTCCAGTTGATGTATAATGGGATCAAGAGAAGGGTTGATCAATTACACATCATGGGGGAGACGTGCATCCAATCTAAGAGTGGAATACCACACGAGAATCTAGGGTTAAGGTGGGGGTGGTTCATGTGTGAAAGGTGGAAAAGTGAAAGGGAATTTTGCCGTGAGGGCTTTTGTGGTTTCAAGATTCAAGAAAGATTGAATCTTGAAAAGGGAAGGGATGATTCTTGGGATGGGAAAGGGCTAGAGTTGACGTGAAAGAGAGGGGAGAAAGGGAGGGTTGACGTGAGTATTGAGGGAGAAAGAGAGTGGAGAGGTTGTTGGAGGTGAGAGCAAGTTGTTAGGAAGTTGTTATGGAGAGAGAGGGAGTTGGTTGAGCTATTTTTGTGAGGGAAGAGGAGGGTGGACGAATTGGTGGTGATGAAGAGGGATGAGGGTGGCGTTGGAAAGGATGGAGGGTGAGGATAGATATTATCTTTCTAAGAGATAGAAAGATAAAGGGATAGAGCTAGATTTCCTACTTGAATCCACAAGAAGGACAATCTAGGGTTTCTTGATCTAGACCGCAACCTAGGATCAAGTTCTTCCTAAACCACTTGGTTACCACACCAAGATACAATAGAAGAGGGGTTGAGGGTTAATCCAAACACTCAGGGGGTAAGCTCAAAGCTTGATTCATATTTCTAAACTGGAATGATTCAAACGATTACAAGCCTAGGCTATTTATACTAGACTTGAGCCTAGGGTTTCTAACAAACCCTATCATTGGCGTGCAAGCCAAGTCTTCTAATCCTAGACGCCTACCTTATACTACTGTCCCTTGGATTAGGACTCCTTATCCTAAGGGGAGTTGGTTACAAACTCCTCATCCTAATAGGTTTAGGCTTTCCTAATCCGATATGGATTACTTACAAGATTAGCCAACCTTATCTAGGATAACAACCAATTGGCGCCAAACTACTCCTATCACATGCCTATCTTATCCTTCTAGAACATTCTAGAACAATTTAGAATGTTCTAGATTTATCTACTCCTAATTAATTAAAACACACCAAAATAATAAAAGCTATAAAAATAAAAAAATACTTCCAAAAAGAACACAGATGACGAAGTTGGCCTTCATGGACGTGACCTTGGGCCTTTCTTGGGCTTGATTGGCGTGTTGTTTGTAGACCCTAGGATGTTTGGACATCCTCTTGCCATAGGGAGCACACAATATGTATGGGCCTATGGGCCTCTATGCTCATGCTTTCCTCTAGGGCTTTATCCACTCCTATGTAATCAGATTGGGCCTCCTTGGTTATTGGACCTGGCATGGATAGGTTTCCATCATCCTCTATGAATCTTGAGTCTCCAAAGGCAAGCCCATGGATTTGTGAGCCTCCATTTCCTTCCATGAACCTAGGGTCCCCAAAAGTGAGACCTAGGCTAGTTAGATGTATTTCAGGCGTGGGCCGAAATACATCACCAGTACCAGATGAGCCTCTACTCCTTTACCTTACAGTGACTCGTTCCGCAATGGTGGCTATACTATTTCAAAAGGTAAAAGAGTAGGAGAGTGCCATATACTACTTGAGCCAGAAATTTCTAGAATGGGAAAGTCGATATGCTGATATAGAGAAGATGGCTCTTGCATTGGTATGGGCCACCAAGAAGCTGAGACATTACATGCTTTCACATATTGTATATGTTATAGATGAGAATAATCCCATCAAATTCATCATGAAGCAACCTATTATCAACAACGCATTGGTCCATGGGTGGTCATGCTCTCAGAATTCAATCTCCAGTACTTACCTCAGAAATCCATCAAAGGACGGGTTGTTTCAGATTTCTTGGCTGCTTCACCTTCACAAGAACCTCCAAGCACTCACTTGGAATTCCCAGACGAAGACGTTTTCCTTACTGATGAGACTGCATGGGAAATGTATTTCGATGGAGCATCTAATCGAATGGGTTGTGGAGTAGGAGTCCTATTAATCTCTCCAGAAGAGGTACATGTCCATGTATCTGTAAAGCTTGATTTTGATGCTACTAACAACGCTGCAGAATATGAGGCATGCATGAAGGATTTACAAGCTGCTTTGACCTTAGGCATACGCCATATAAAGGTCTTTAGACACTCTATCCTCATCATCAATCAGGCTAAGAATACATGGAAAGTACGGAATGAATGCCTTATGTCATACCAGCAGAAGCTCTTGGGACTTGTTGATCAATTTGTGAAGATTAGTATCCGATACCTATATAGGGATCATAATAAATTGGTCGTTGCTCTAGCCAAGCTATCCTCAATGATATCAATCCCCTCGGGCACGCTCCAGCTACCAGTAATAGTAAAACAACAGTCTGAACCAGCATATGTTTGTGCTATGGAGACACAAATAGACAAAACTGTTGAATGGTTTCACGATATATATAATTTTCTTCGGAAAGGAGAATATCCAGCTGAGCTAGATGCTCGAGGACAACGAGTAATCAGATATTTAGCAGCACAATACTGATTGATCCAAGATCGCTTGTACAAGAAATCACCTACGGGCATCAATTTGTTGTGTATCTATGCTAAAAGCGTAAAAGAAATCATGGCCACCGTGCATGGAGGAGAGTGTGGACCTCACACGAATGGGTGCATGGTAGTGAAGAAGATTTAGAGGGCTGGTTATTATTGATGTTGGAGGAAGACTGCTTGGATTTCGTTCAAAGATGCCACAAATGATAGGAATATGCCGACCTGCAACATCAACCTCCCTCATATTTGACCACCTTGACATCTCCCTGGCCATTTTTAGTCTGAGTTATCGACACCATTGGCAAGATACACCCAACAGGATCTGGAGGACATGAATACATCTTGGTCGCCATTGATTAATTTACTAAGTGGGTAGAGGCACCCTTTTATGCCAAACTGACATCCAAGCAAGTGGCCAAATTTATCCTTCAAAACATCATATGCCATTATGGAGTACCTCATGAGATCATCAGTGATAATGGAAGCCATTTTCGGAAAGAGGTGGAGACATTGCTCGCCACTTACCACATTCAGCATCACCAATCCTCGCCATAACGACCTCAAGCCAATGGAGCTGTAGAAGTAGCCAGTAAAACAATAGCAGGAATCATCAAGAAAATGGTTCACTTACAAAGATTGGGCTGATAAATTGCTATTTGCTTTATGGGGATACCGCACTTCTATACAAACCTCTACAGGAGCAACACCATATTCGTTGGTGTATAGAATGGAAGCAATATTGCAAGTATAATTAACGATCCCTTCATTACGAATAGTAGTAGAGAGTCAATTGCCAGAAGCAGAATGGGCTAGAGCAAGGTTCCATGAGTTGATGTTGATGGATGAAAGGCGATTGACGGCATTACAGAATGTACAAGTATATCAAAGTAGGATCGCCTGCGCTCTTAATAAGAAAGTGAAGAATCGCGCGCTTCAAGAAGTAGATTTGGTGGTTAAGGAAATGAGAGCACCTATACAAGACCCAAGGGGAAAATTTGAACCTAGTTGGAAGGGTCCTTATCTAATTAAGGACATTTTACCAGGAGGAGCAGCTCGACTTGCTACTATTGATGGGGAAGATGTGATTCAGGCCACAAATTTAGACCAGCTCAAGCGATATTATGTTTAATATAGCCAAGCAACTGGAAAACAAATTTTCAGACACTTGGGTTACATTCAATAAATGCACATAAAAAGAAGAAGAAATAAAATTTGCAAGAACACTACAATTGTGAATAACATTGCTTCTTTTATTAACAATGCATGTACACCGCTTGTAAATAAGAAAATTCAAAAGACAAAATTAAATAAAAGATTATTTTGGGAAAGCAGCTTCAGTTCCTTCATTCTTCTTATCCATCTTCTAATCTTGTTTCACCTTATCCGCTCCGCCAGTGGTCACATGGTCGGTCTCCATGTCTCTAGGTTTGCTTAGGCCTTCCTCTTTGTTTTTAAGCCTATATGCTCGCCTACTTGATTTTCGCATCTCCACTCTCGAACCAAGTCGGTCTTTCGTCGTGACTTTTGCACCTAGCCGGTCCTTTATCGATGTATGAGGACCTAACCTCTCCTTCACGGATGTCTGTTCTCTTCTCGCCGCTCCAGCACGGCGAGACTCAACGGCCGCAATCAGCCATTCATGGTAGCCTGCATCAGCATATTGTGATATGTGTGCCTTCGATGGAGCCTTAAGAGTTGGTCTTCTCTCCCAATATTTTAGCCATGACTCTATCATTGAACCACGAAGCTTCAATCGCTCAGGGGCTTTGCACAACAGTTCAGGAATGCTTTGCTTGTGACCCATTTGCCTTTGCACCCGCTCCGAGAAGTAGTATGTCATGTGCGTCAAACCGGCAATGCACACATAAGCGTTGTGTGAATCATGGGTCACATATTTAGAGATGTGCCACCATACAATACACCATGTGATATCACGAGGCTCTTTTAGGAAAGGGATCCATTTCGTTATTGAATGAAGATCGGTGTATCTCCTCTTCCTCTGACAATAGTTCGCCAATGCCGAAGGTGTTCGAGGCTCCTTGATGAGGCCCAAGTGCTCCATCAGCCATATATGTCCGTAAAGATAGCAAGGGTTATTATTGCATGACAATTATTCCCAAACAAACGAAAAAAGAACAAAAAAAATGGTAAAACCCCTGCGGGTTTTACAACCAATAGAGGGGCGAAAGAAAAAATAACGGAAAAAAAAGAAAGGAGGAGAATGGTGTAGCTGAAGTAGTAAAGGACTCCCACGAAATTCATGCTCCGGATTAGGGTCGTCCAAGCCCATCATGGTCTCCGCTAACATCAATGGCACCAAATTGTAGCCTCGGGCCATGTCTTCAACAATTTGAATCAGGCTCGCCGGACCAGTTCTCTGGCCACTATGATAGAAGCAAAACTCTCTGAGAAAGCATAACACGAGCGCCCGCACTTGTATCACCAGACCGTATTCTAAAGTTTCAGGGGATTGAAAGTATTCCACTATGGTTTGGAAATGTACATTTTCGCCAAAAAGCACCCTTCCTATGACCCCGGATGGAAAACACAACAGTTCCTTATACTATTTATTGACATCAATAGGTGTTGGAGGAGATGTCGGTGACGCTAAATGGTTCGTCTTGAGAATAGAGGACCACTCCTCTGAAAGCGGGCATAGCTCCTTCAATGCAAAGCGAAAGAAGTGCATTTTCGGATCCCAAAAAGTCTCCGCCGCTCGGAGGAAGTCGTGGTTTACTCTCACTTGTCGAAGGCTCAACAAGCTCGTCAGTTTATATCTACCACGTTCATTCTTTTCATCCTTGGACAAAGTGCTCATCCAAGTAGCAAGTTTCTTCTCAAACACCATGGAAAAACTTTAGAGGATTTTTGTGAATTTTGGTGAATTTTGGTGGAAGCTTTCAAGTAAAGATGTTTGAGTGAAGTTCACTTACACAAAGGGGGTATTTATACACCTTCACCTAAGATCAAAATGGAGCAAAATCACCAAGAAACGGTCATATGGCCGTTGCCCCTCAAATCCCATGATTTCAGCCCATCATCAACGACTCAAAAAAAGAAAATCACAAAACCCGCAGGGGTATTGATTGTCCCAGGTCCACACACGCGCTGGGTCAGGCCTAAGTTTCCTTCCATCAGTCGACAAACCCGTAGGGTTTTGAGACGGTCCAGGCCCATCTTCAACATATAAATCCCGCCTACCTTTTTGAAGTCAATTGAGCCATTCTCCTTTGTGAATTAAAGCGACCCAACTGTGTATCTTTTATGTCTCGGATTTTGTTATTGGCCCAATGATGCTCGGCTTCGAATTTTTTACTCGAGTTTACTCCTACATTTAAGTTTCATGTTTTCTTTTATTTTATTTTCTTTTCTTTTTGGGGATCCGGGATTAATAAGAATTAATCCCATCATGCAAAAAATCATTCGAAAATGTATTAATAAAGCATAAAGAGTTGTGCACTCATTCGAGTCTTGCATAAAAATAAAAGTGTCATTAAAATAAAATAAAAAAGGGGTGGGGGGTACAAAGAGTCTTGCTTTGTATTGCACAAGTGTTATCATCACTGGGAGCCTGAGTCATCGCTATCCTCGACTAGATCATTTCCAGCATTTGATGTTCCGGCGTTGGAGGCACCCGCAGTGCCAAAATAAGTGTCTCAAGAGTAATAGTCAGGGCCGGGCGTGGGACCAAAGCTTGAGAATGCCGGAGGAGGAGGAGTGTTTTGTGTTTGCATCGGAGAAGGCTCTCTCAGGAGTGATGGTGAAGATCTAGAAGATTCATGTGAAGCCGCCAGCCAAGAATGCTCTGGGACATGCCAACCAAAAGAAGGGGTCGTCCAAGTAGATTCTTACACGTGACAGGGGGCTGGCCAACCAGAAGAAGTGGATCCTCCTAGCCAAGAATGTTGAGGCGCAGACAACTCTTGTGATACCATGGGCTATGAAGGACCCATCCAAGGAGCTGAAACAGGCCATCTGGAAGAATGAAAACCGGAACCAAAAGAGGGAACATCATAAGGTGCAGGATGCGAAGTAGCGTCGCTAGGGCTTGTCCGTCAGGATACCAAACAGATGCACCTGAGTTGCTATCCGTCACAACTATTTCCCGACCACGACGAGCAGAACGCACAGAAGCAGGAGTACGGTGAGAATGCGGGGGCGGATAGGTGGCGCTAGACTCTGAAGCATCTTCCACCCAATATGAATGAGGCTGGTTGTCACCACCATGCCCAGCATTGTAATACGATTCCCCTTGATCAAAAGGCTCCTCCAAGGACATTTGAGTCATGTCCTCTTCCATACTTAAATGGCGACGACCTCTGCTATGGACCTACTACGATGGGATCCAGATGAACTCTGGCCCTTAACCCAAATGGCTTTGCCGCGACCCTCTAGTACAACTGCCAAGGGAGGACGCGAAGACCCACTAACCTCTTCCCGAGATCGACGTCAAGAAGAGTACTCCCCTACTGAAGAGCGACGTGACGGTTCCCTAGTGACAGACTCTGCATCGGCTTCCATATCTGTGCCTCTAGATGCACTGCCTTGATGTCTACCGGAGCCAGCAAACACCCGATCAACGAGTTTCTTCATTGTACTCCACTCCTTGACCATGCGTCGAATGGTTGGCCACCTTGGCTGAAAGGAGGTGAAACCAAGGAAATTTATAAATAAAGCAAAGGATAATAAGAAAGCAGCATAAAATGAAGATTACTAGTTTCCAGTCGAATTCATGTAACGCAGAACACCTGCTGTTATGCTCCACATCCAAGAAACCGCCAATCTTTTTCTTCCTTTGGTGGAATCTGCACCTCAGCGGCCTTGGCATAAGGACCTAGATGTAGATTCCATGGTTAGAAATCAACAAAAGCATGACAAGGGAGGAATACAAAAGATGAATACCACTCGAGGAACTAAGCGGCTGAGATAACGCTCGAACTCTTCATCGAATTGATCCTGCGGAACAACTTTGATGAAGTTATCAAAGTCTTGACTCTGGACCATGTTCCTCAGAATACCCACGTCAATACACGACGACTCAAACATATGGTCCAAAAGATCCAAGGGGATGAGACCAGGATGACGTCCCATAATCTGCCTTGAGGCCCTCTCCCCCAAGTACCACATGTAACATGAAGGTCCCTCAACCAGGAGGCGAAGGCGAGTGTCATGCTCTACCAACTGCAAAGGGGTTGGTAGTCTTCCCACATTGAAATCAACAAAAGGGATGCTAGTTTACTTGAGCCTGCAAAAGGTGATAAGCATTCAAGATTAAAATGTAGAGGAAAATGAAAGAAAGATGTTGGTCATAAAGAAATATTGGAGTAAGGTTGTCTAGTGCACAACGAATGAGGTCCAGGCTTCCTGGCTTGTACTTCTTGTTATGAATGCCCTCCGTAGTCCACCGCTCAACAACTGTTATCGTCCTATCCCTTTTGGATCGAACACTCAAAGTCAAAATGTATTCATATGCCCATGGCTGCATGAACATAATGTCAAAGAGAGAAGAAAGGAGGATCAGCATTAAAGTGAGAAGAGTTTTAGGTACGTACCTCGAGCACCTTCCATAGGGAAGGACCATACTGAAAGCGAGTTTGAGCCGTATGAAGATAGACAGACTCATCATTCCGTGAAAGTCTCACGTCGTGGCGAAGCCTATGAATGAAGTTCGCATATGCGGCCTTACCCTTGTTTAGGCTTCAAATATTGTCGAAGTACAGAAGATTCTGGAACCACGACAGGACGATGTTATCCCCACGGTTGGCAAAAAGGTGGCGGATATGATGTACGCTAGAAAGATGAAGTGGCGTTGCCTGTCAGGCAAGTTTTGAAAGCTGGCGTCACGAATAGCCATTTCAAAGAGCGTATATGAAAGGTTGGAAAGGCCTTGCCTCTGACCCAGGCGTGTTGACACTGGGCGTAGCATGTCAAGGACTGTCGGGGGAATACCCGCCCCGAAAACTATATCTTGCCCACCCCTAGGAAGACCAATAATCATGACTAAACTCGTGGGCGTGACGGTCATCTCACCCACGGGCAGATGAAAGGAGTTAGACATATCCCAAAACTTCTCATCAATTGCCCGACCTATGATCCGGAAAGTCCGACTCTTTCAGGCCAACAAACATTTTCAGAATGGCATGAAACCCGCCATAGTAAATGTGTCATGCACAAAATCTTCGGGGATTGATTCGGCAACTCTTAAGGGATCTTTCAAGGCACTAGCGGTTTTCAAGTCATATTCCTAGAAACAACAAACAGAATTTCAGAAAGCTATCGGAAGCGGGGGCCCATTTAGCATTTTGCTCCTACATACAGTCTTTTGGGCCCTAGCCAGACCCAGCACAAATACTGGGCTCACAACCACGGCCCACGAGACAATGCCCATGACCCAGCTAGGTAAGCGGCCTGAATGCCTCAGCCGAAGTCACGACCCAGTAGATAAAATGCTAAAACTCGTAGGGGTTTTGCTGGCCATATGGGCATCATTTCCCGCCCAAAAGGCTACAGTTTGTCATCTGGCCAGAGGTTGTAGGTCATACGAAGCATAAAAGCCGCAAGGATTATATCTGATCTATGGGCCGGGTTTAAAGCGTTTTGGGGTCCATTTTGCAAGTCGGATTTTCGGTCGGGATGCATAAATAAAAGGATTATTCAATATCCTAGTCCACGAATATGCATTAATCTAAAGCATGTTTAAAACAGTTAAAAATCGACAAGACATGAAAAATGAATTTGTGCTTGCTTATTTTTACACTAAACTAAGCATAAGAGAAAGTTCAGAAGTTACCTTTCCATGAGAACGGTAGAACCAAGCATGGTTTCAGGACTGAATGGTGAGATTGGAAGGAGCTTCCTCCGTACCGGGAATAAAGTTGCGTCGAGAGGCCATTTCGTGGGGGCCATACTGCTGCATGAGGAAGAGGAGGATTCATGTGCCTCCGAGGTTGCATCTTCTAAAACCCGAAGTTTCTTCTTCAAAAGAGCAAATTTCTTTAGGAGAGGGAGGAACTATGGAGGAGAATATAAAGAAGATATGAATGAATGAATGGAATGAGTAAAATGCTTTGAATTTATAGAAGGGTTGGGTGAATATGAACATTCATTTTTAGGACCCGCCTCGAGATGCCAAATGCATTTCATCGGCCGAAAATCCAAAGGTCATCATTTTGTCACCCAAAAGAGAGACATGGCGACATGGACAATTCTCGTCCACATGTGAGCCGGGCCTCACTTGATTCCATTCACAAGGAAAAGAAAAAAAATGGACAAAACCCGATGGGGTTTTGTAGTCTCCATGGCCCAACTCGGCAGCCTAACTTCCCTCATTGAACCAGAAAAGATAATTAAACCCGCTTGGGTTTTGTTATTGGCACGGCCCAAGCTCGGTGCGATCTGTCAAAAGTATTGCATTCACTCTAAACATTCCAAAACTGTCGACCCAAAGCTCATGTCCCAAGGGTTTCCAAAGCTCATAATCCTCTCAGATAAAAATCTGAACCAATAATCCCTCTTACATTTCAGAAAAAACTAACACTTTGTTTTCTTGTGATTTTCAGGTCGCCGCTAAAAGGGGCCATCCACCATCTAGTTGCCACACAAAAGAGCACTTGCAGCAGTCGTCCAACGGTCGCCACCTAAAGGACTCCGACGACATCGTCAACATCTTTGGTCGTCCACCGGTCGCCACTTAAAGGCTTCCGAGGACATCACAATTATCTTGGGTCGTCCAACGGTTTCCACCTAAAAGCCTTTGATGACACCGTCAACATCTTCATTCGTCCAGCGGTCGCCACTTAAAGGCTTCCGACGACATCACCATCATCTTGGGTCGTCCAATGGTTTCCACCTAAAGGCCTCCGACGACATCGTCAAAATCTTCAGTCGTCCGACGATTGCCACCTAAAGGTCTCTGACGACATCGTCAACATCTTTAGTCGTTAAACGGTTGCCACCAAAAGGCCTCCAAAGACAGCACCGACATCATCCGTCTTCCATATGAAAGAGTCCCGACAGCATTCGTCTCTAAGAAGTTAACATCTCAGGCTACTTTGACCTTCATCCTATTCGGACACGGTGAAAGTGGGGGCTCTATGTAGACACCGGGATTTGCAGTGACACAATCCCGACCCGTCAAAACTCAGCAAGTCATTTGGGTTGAACACCAAAATGGGTCATTGAGCCCATGGAACCAGCAGTGCGAGCCCAACAGATCAAAACAGTTCGCATACATATAAATAAAACCCACAGGGGTTTTAATGTTCAAGAAAAGCCCGAAAACACAAGCCGGCCCAAGACGCGCATCCGGCCCAAGGAAGAGCAATAAAACCCGCTGGGGTTTTATATCTAGAAGCAGCCCGCCTCTGCTCGCCACGTCATCGATCCGTGCCATACCATTGTATAACCCGCCGAGGTTCTAATTATTTTTATCATTTTGGCGCCAGAAATCACCCCATGCAATCCCATGAAAAAAGCCCATGTGATTGACTTTTTGACCTGGAAATTCTTAAAATCTGCTGGGGTTTTGACCTTCAATGGACAAAGACTTGATTGTAGGGATGTGTCTCCCTTCATTTCTCTCCAAAACATCCATCCCTCTCCTATAAATACCCCACCATTCTTCACCCATTTTCACCAACTATTCTCATCAGTCCACCCAAACTCTCTCAAAACTCTATTATCCACACTCCCTCTCTATGATGACTCTTATTTCATCTCATCCATCAGTCCACCCAAAACATCTTATAATGACTCTTATCATATCTACATCACCATTCCTACACTACTCTTCTAACCACATACATTATTCTAAGCAAGCTCCAAACCAAAGGTGAAGACAAGGGATTCACTTTCATCTCATCCATCACCCCTAAGCAAGGTTCGATTTCATTATTAATATTGTTATATTTCATCATGTAATTTATGCTTTACTCTCCTTACTTGTACATGTTTCTATTTTGTAAAACAAAACCTCTTCATTTTTATATTGCATGATCATGAATATAATGTTGCCAAATTAATTAAACTTCTCCTCACTCTTGTTCATTTCAAGATCGATTTTAGTAGAGTCTGTTTTTTAACAGGCGGATTCGAGAGTTCTTATAATTCTCGAATTCGTAACCTTACCCCCGAACTTAGTAATCGGGTTTCGAAAACCGGAGTTATCTACTTTATATTATGGTTTGTTGATTGCCTTAAATCGGCTGGCGGCTCTTTCATTCTTTTACAATCCCTTTTAATTATTTAAAATATACTCATTTGCATTAAAATAGTTAGGAATGATTTATACCATTTTTTTATCAATCCAAGGCCAACCCAAGAGAAGATGGGCCAGACATTAACAAAATCTCAGTGGGTTTTATTAATTTCTACTCATTTCCTCTGGGCCAATGAAGTGCATGGCCCAGCCGAGAAGGCCGTAATACCCCAATGGGTTTTAACACTTTCTGGCGGCCCATTTGATTCCTTCTGGGCATGGATCCGGTAATGGGCCGGTATTAAATTATTAATAAACTATTTTGGTGCAATTTCGGATATTTTAATAATATAAAAAGGATTTGTAAACAAATAAAGTTTCATCACCCCGAAAATGAATTTCAAAAATAAAAATATCCTTATTTAAGGATTAAACAACCTTCACCTGATCGTTTAAGTAGCGCATCCGAAATTCGGCACCCCTAAACAGGGATGATTTTCCAGGTACCTACAGATACACAAAGTGAAGGAGGCAGGATAGATCGCGTTTTGTGTACTGTTTAAGGTATGTTTCAACATCATGGGTTGTTGTCATTAATCGGGTGGTAATGAAATGGATGTTTTACTGTACAATGGATTTAATCGATTCTGTACTTACAATATTGGTTTTACGAGCATTATCGTTCACTTACCAAAGACGCACCAAGCATCTTTCCACGTATATGTCGATGGGAAATGGGGAACCTTCCCAAAGGGGTTTCAACGTACAAGTTAATACGTTAGTTTCCAAGTGATGAAGTACATTTGAAATGGTGATGTATCCTTAGAAGTAATTTTTTAACGTTAGTTCTTATGTCTTTTTCCATAAGTAGTTAGATGTTAAATTATGTTGCACAGATTATAACAATCCTCTAAACAATGGAGCATGAGTTATCGGAGAAGGTTGTGCATGACTTCATGCAATTGAGGAAATGGAGGCAACATGTGTTGGACTCAGAGGTATGGACTTTACATTCAAGTGCAGACATTGGTTACATATTGGCTGTAGTATTGTACGTATTGCTTGCGGAATGATAAGTGTTAAATATAGCATAGGATTGAACGACTACGTAGTTAACATTAACATTTCATTGTCCTTGCGTTTTCCGTTCGCAGTTAATGGAATTAATCCTTTGTGACAAATGTAATTTATAGCATCTGCTAGTTATGAAGTTATTAATGCTATTTTTTATGAATTGTAGTTGAAAATTTGTTATGTGTTTCTTCAATTGGGTCATAAAACGTATGTTTAAGTATACTAATTTTATGCTGGTTAAAGTGGTTAAAATTTAGTTTCGTAGACAACATAGGAATGTGGTGGTCGTTTGGGGTGTGGTATGATGTGTCTAGAAGTTAAAAGCATAACCGAGGGGATTGGACTTATTCGTTGGCCCATTGTAGCTATGCATGTAAAGTAGTTGCAACATAGGACAACTTAAATTTTAGACAGTTATGTATACAATCATCATATTAACCCCAACATATATGACTTGTAAGTACATATGTGGTGCAGCTTATCCTGGATCCATTAGAAGTGGTTAGAAGGTCAACGAAAAGGGAGAAGGAGTTGGAGGTTAAGGTTAAATTAGTGCAGGATGAAAATGAAACACTTAATGCCAGGGTTAAATCGTTGGAGGAGAGGTTGAAAGCGGCGGAAAATGAAACAGATTCCTTCGTCAACACTGCAAGTCAACACTGCAAGATTGACCATGAAAAGCAAAATGTAGAAACCTCATTTGTAGCCAACGATGGAGTCAACATAAAGCCCGAGGAACCTAACAACCTTTCCCAATTCGTTGATGTTTTTTTAAATTCAACCAAAGACGATGCAAGAATGGTAAATGAAGACACAAACATGAGCACTCAGACCAAATGTACATCACCAATGACAGACCCCGATGAAATCGTTGATGAAGCAGGAGAAGAATCTCAACCGATCCTTGATGCATCACTTGTGAAATATGAGAGTGAACATATTGTCCGTGATCTTGTTGGAATGAACCCAATAAGTGACAAGGTTATAACCAATGAACCATCTCAAGATGACAAATCAGGAGTAGCAAAGGATGATGTGGGTCCATTGTATAGGGAAACAGGGGAACCTGTCAAAGATGCAGGTGACGAAGTGAATGTGGTGGGTGAAAAAGATAACGATGTTCGTGGGAAGGAGGCGCGTGTCGCAAGCGAGTAATAGAACAATCCCAGTCTTGAGGAACATAACAGTGATGGTCCCAAAGTTGAACTAGTAAAAGTGGTTGTAAATACAATTGGAGCGGAGGAAACCACAACTAAAACGGAAGATAGGGATATAGGGTCTGCACCGTCAGACCCAATATTGAGTGACAAGAAGGTAGGTGAAGGGGTTAGGGGAACAGAATGCACAGAGAGTGGTGACCAAGATGTAGGCACTCTGACACCGTTGTCGTCCGTTTGCACAGAGGACAAAAATGTCTAGGAGGACGGTAACCGTTCCCGCAAGGATGAATGACATTAAAGACCCTGATCACCACATCGGTAAACAGAAGAAAAGAGTTGCTAGAAGAGGTCGGTCCACTGATGATCCGATTGAGGTATTAGTTTAAACAAAACTATTTGTTAAATAAATTGTCATAGTGTATGTAATTCCATTATTGATGATAATTTTGACAGGACATGGACGCGCAATTAATACTGGGAACTTTTCATGTAACAGGAAGTACCGTTAAGGACAACTGTTACCGTGCTTCAAGGTAGTCCAGGATAGGAAATTTTTTCGGCGGAGGTCAGTGTGTTAGGTACTTATATGTGAAATATGTTCAACTAGTTCTTCAGTATCTGCGTCACAGGTGTAGGAATTGTGACCTTCGGACCAGCACATGTCTTGTTTGTAACTGTTTCAAACGTCGTTGAATGGTTGGTTGTCCACATAGATGGACTTTATTATCGAATCCTGTACACTGTTAGGACCTTTGAACATATGAAGGAAACAAATAATTAGCATAGACACCGATAATGTGTGGTTTGGCAATAAATGAGTTCAAATACTTGGCGTAGTACGACACCGTTTAAATCATGTAGGAATGCCATATGTTAGTCATAACATAATATGCCTTTGTTAATGTTATATGTTTTTGAAACACTTTGGGTTGCAGGAAGTTACATATTATTTGGCGGCACCGCTTTCCGGGGAAGACATCCACTTGTTGGTGAAAACAAGGAAAGAGTTCAAGTCCATGTCGAACAAGTATGTGAATTTTAGTAAACAACTGTAACTACTTTATCGAAACAACATGGATTTAACACAAACTTGTACTGTGTGATTCATATGAAAAAATTATGACGCAACTATGCGTTATAACGATAAGGTTGATGTACTCATTTGTCACAATGTACAATGTATACAGGCAGGATAACCTAAAGACCGTGACTTGGACACATATGTCAGCGGACTACATAACGGGACTCCTGAACAAAGTCCCTACGACTGGGCATGGGTTAGGACAGTACTGTAGTAGCAGCATGGCTGTCGGGTTATATTGCGAGCTGCTCAGGAAAAGGCAAAGGGAGTATCGGCATTTGTGTCACCATTCGGTGTTCCTAGATGACTGATATGACATGGTTAGTCAAATTTATATGCATCGCTATATAATTAACTACAAAATGCAATGATATGCAACTTGAATACACTTTGAATGTTTGCAGGCGAAGATATCTGCAACTGCATGTCTAACAAGAATGAGGACTCTACACGTTTCTCAACCAAACTAGCCTGTGAGATTTGTAAGTGATTTAGTAACCCTCCAGCAAGTCTGACATATATTAATATTGAACTTTTACGAGCAACTCATTTCGAAAATGTATAACGGAAAGGTGTTCACACCAATGCTATGGGATTTTCACTGGTTCCTCCCAGTGTCTGATGCCCGACATGAGGAACGCTATGTACTGGATTCCATGATGTCGTCGGACCCCAAGACATTGGAAACTGTCAACATAGCAGTAAATAACGAAGAAAATGTTATAAAAATCCACATTTGTTATAAATTTGTAATTAATACCGTTATTACATCTGATTCAAATCGTAGATTTCAAAGATAGTCGGTGCTATTGGCCTATTGGCCAGATTTCGATCACCGCCCGCTACATGGAAGTTGACTCTAGTCGTTTGTCCAAGACAGCAAAAATAAGTTTCTTCCACCTCGTTCTTATCACCTCCGACTTGTAATAATAATTTATGAAATCGGCCATAAGATGGCAAGTGTAATTAAAGATCAATGCCAATGTGTAGTGGACATGATTGTTGCGTATTTATGACGGGTTTCATGGATGTCCTATCAATCAAAGGGTCGGGCCTTTGTTTTGGTCAAGATGACGTGCCTTACATGTGGGAGAGGTTTTTTGCATCACTTCTGAGAGGACGCATTGTCAACTTCCCACCTCATAAAAAATAGTTTCATTATTGTGGGGATATTATCCCCGATTATAAAAAATACAGATATGGCCTTGTCACGTATA
The DNA here is from genome assembly GCA_029582165.1 of Portulaca oleracea. Classification (NCBI taxonomy): domain Eukaryota; kingdom Viridiplantae; phylum Streptophyta; class Magnoliopsida; order Caryophyllales; family Portulacaceae; genus Portulaca; species Portulaca oleracea. Next base: position 7,702,543 of record CM055885.1, on the reverse strand, counting down.
ACATATGTTACGTGCGTGTCAGCCATCTTAATTTTTTTTCCTCCTAACATTTATGTCTAATATAATGTGTTCTTGTGTAGTTGTAATAATTGCAATATTTGTTGGAAATGTTGACAACAACATTGTAGAAATGATAAATGATTGGTTGTATTTGCATGTCCATGATATGTTGAATTTAGGAAGTATGCATTACAGGATGACGAAACAACAAAAGATATGGATGTCCACGTCACACATACAAATCAAACCTGTTAACACAATACAAAACCCTTAATGCTGACCATATTCTTGTTGATTAGTACATTATCCATTATGGTCATTACAATGTGGATGACCTCTTTTGCATCATTTTGCAACTATTCCATTAACTTGTTTATCATAGCCATATAAAAAAGAAATTCTACATAATGCACGAACCAATATCATTAGTACTCGTAACGTTGTTTTGTAACCCCGATTTTTTATCGTTCTTCTCAGGGAGCGAGGGGCCTTGGTCATAGAATCTAGGTTGAGGTCGGGATTGAGATAACTAGGTAAGGAAATCGGTTCAAAAGGGGATAGTCTGGATTAACTATGGTCGGTCAAGAATGGAAAAAGGGCTTCGAGGGCTTATCGGGAAGCAAACGGGGATGAGGAAACGAGTTTTGCAACGAGTGAGCAATAAACAAGGAGAATCAAATGGCAATTCCGTTAGAAAATACCAACCGAGCTTCAACTCTCGTGGATAGTCTGGATTAACTTCCCCAAAGCCCACCACAGACCCGGAGGGTTAATGAAACGGAATTCCCTAGTTAACCTCCTTCCAGTTTCGTGGGTGAGCAATAACTATCCCATCTCCTACCTTCCAAAACAAGTGTTGGATGTATTCAAGAACTTTCAGACCCAAATACATCCCACATGAGGGAAGGAAAGGAGTGGGAAATTGATTTCCCAACTAATTACTCACTAAAATTGCTAACCCAAGCCAAATCATCCATTCACACCCTTAATCACCCCATAACCCATAGGGTTTCTTGCGACTAATCATGATACTAACTAAGCTGACAACATCAAAACCAACCCTAAACATGATTTCTAACATATCACAACCACAAACCAAGCAAAACAAAGAAATGGCAATCAAAACAATTAAAGAGCAAGTAAAGTAATTAGCAAAGTAATTAATAAAAGAGTTAAAGGGAAGAGAGAACTTATCAAAAGCTGGAAATGAACAAAGAAAAGAAAGGGAAATGATGATCCAACAATCTCTCAATTGATTGAATCCACAAATCTTGAGTACAATCCACAATCCAACAAAATCCTAAATTAATTTATACTAATCTCTCGCTAATCTCTCTCTAAAACTCACTAATACAAAGCTGAATCTAGAGGTCCTCAACAAAAATTCAGATCCCCCAAGAAAATCATCATAAAGGAGCTTAAATACAAAGCAAGCAGTTATGTAAAATGCTGTCGTTTCAAGCCAGAAAATATGCGCTTAAATCAGGAGGTCGCGGGCCCGATCTCGGGGGTAGCGGGCGTAATGGGTGAGAAGAGTGTCAGGCGATCCGGAGTTACGCAGGTTCGCGGGCACGACCTGCCTCTGTCCAGCATAGCACTCTACGTGTGGCATTGTGTAGTGGGTGGCATGGAAATATAGTGAGGACGATGCAGGCGTAGCGAGTGGCACTTGCAGTGTGACAGACGTGACACCCCCTACTTGCTTCCCTTCCTTTGTCTTTCTTCCAAGGCTGTAACACCCGCTACAAGGAGTGTAGCGGGTGTTACCTCACTGAACAGCACCAAACTTAGGGAAGGAGCTCCCGGGTCATCTTCGCTTCGGCTCTCGGTCTGGCTTGACTCGGGAAATCTCTAAAAAGTCTCATTTTAGCCCGTTTTCCTTGTTTTTGCTACAAAAGTGCGAAAACCTACAAAACATCTAAAATACTAGTAACAAGATAAAAGGCGATATTCAGGCCTAAAAATGGGACTTAACACCCCCCACACTTGCACTTTTGCTCGTCCCGAGCAAAAGAAAATAAAAACTAAACAAAAACTAAACACCAACTCCTCTGTCGTGGGAGGAAATGAGGGAATTTAGCGTATGCACCAAGCCCTTTAAACCCCCGGCAGCCTAGGTGGACGAGGTGGGTCTCGAGAGGGTTTGTAGCGACTATAACCACAAAAGTCATTAAACAAAAAGAGAAAGAACGAAGAAAAAGGTGAAAAACCAAAAACACAAACAAAAACAAAGGACAAGAAGATATTCTAATCCCTATCATGCAATTAGTTCCCCAACCCGCCACAACAATCAAATGGAAGAAACAAATATGAACAAACAAGGACACGACAGTTGGAAAACTGCCAATCCTTGAGATTTTCAACCCCGACACTTCATGATGAGCAAGAATCCTTGTGCACAAGTGCAAGTGGGACCTAATCGATCCTTTGCGAACCTAAGCCAGACAATTCAAAGCCATTTTCATGCTCAAGCTAGGGATTATTATCTATCATAGCTTCACTCTTTATTTTTCTTTCAACTTCTCTTTCTTTTCTTTTTCTTTTTCTTTCACAACTCATTTTGTAGCGGGGGGCACGGAAATGTATCGGGGGCGACGCAGGCATAGCAGGTGGCACCTGCAGTGTGATAGGCGCGACATCCCCTGCTTGCTTCCATTCCTTTGTCTTTCTTGCAAGGGTTGTAACGACCGCTACAAGGAGTGTAGCAGGTGTTACCTAGGGGTGAAACAAAACTCCGAAACCGGCACACGGAACCGGAAACCGGATAAAAAAACCGGGAACGGGAAACACCGAATCGGTTTAAAAATCCGGTGCACCGCACCGGAAAAACCGGATACTAAACGGGGCGATTCCGGTTTGGGATATTCACACCGACGGGGAACCGGCACCGCACCGTTAATATAATTAAATACATGTATATATAAATTTTGGTTTAAAAAAAATTATACCCAAAATAATACAAAAATAATATAAATTAACTAGTTAAAAAAAAAGAACATTAGGTGTTAGTGTGTTATTGGGATGGGCTTATGGGCTAGTAAATTTGGTTCTCACTTTTTTTTATTAAATAAAGATTTTTTTTTTATTAAATAGAGATTTTTTTTATGTTCGATAGAATTTTATGCGGTTCCGGTTCACCGGTGAAACCGCACCGTTAAAGCCGGTGCACCGGTTTTTTAAAACTGGGTGATTCGGTTCCGGTTCCGGTTTATGATTTTCGCGCACCGTTTCATCCGGTGCACCGCTTCGTCGCACCGAAACCGCACCGCACCGTTTCCACCCCTAAAAAGAGAAATAACGAAGAAAAAGGTGAAAAACCAAAAACACAAACAAAAACAAAGGAGAAGAAGATATTCTCATCCCCAATCATGCAATTAGTTCCCCAACCCGCCACAACAATCAAATGGAAGAAGCAAATATGAACAAACAAGGACACGACAGTTGGAAAACTGCCAATCCTTGAGATTTTCAACCCCGACACTTCATGATGAGCAAAAATCCTTGTGCACAAGTGCAAGTGGGACCTAATCGATCCTTTGTGAACCTAAGCCAGACAATTCAAAGCCATTTTCATGCTCAAGCTAGGGATTATTATCTATCATAGCTTCACTCTTTATTTTTCTTTCAACTTCTCTTTCTTTTCTGTTTCTTTTTCTTTCACAACTCATTTTGTAGCGGGGGGCACGGAAATGTATCGGGGCACGCGAGCATAGCAGTGGCTTTGCGGTGTGATAGGCGCGACATCCCCTGCTTGCTTCCATTCCTTTGTCTTTCTTGCAACGGTTGTAACGACCGCTACAAGGAGTGTAGCTGGTGTTACCTCACTGATCAGCACCAAACTTAGGGGGAAGGAGCTCCCGGGTCATCTCCGTTTCGGCTCTCGGTCTGGCTTGGCTCGAGAAATCTCTAAAAAGCCTCATTTTAGTATGTTTTCCGTGCTTTTGCTTCGAAAGTTTGAAAACCTACTGATAAGTGGATTTTATATAGATATTTTAAGGTATTTTTAGGTAACTAACTTGTACATTTTAGTCAATTTTCTAATATAATTTAGTGTTTTTATATTAAATTCTGTAATATTCTTCACTTGGTCGCAAATTGGTATGTTTTGCAGATTTTAATAGAATTTCCATAAAAAGCTAAGAAATAGAGAAGAATATTGAAGAATGGAGAAGAAATTAAAAATGAGAAGGAAATTAAAGAAGAGGAATTAAAAAGAAGAATTAAAGAAAAAATGAGAAGAAAAGAGAATTTGAAGTAAAGGAAGAGAAAGAAACGCCATTGATTACACGGCCCAGTTGAGGCGGAGAAACAGGCGTAGCAGCGTTTTTAAGCGACGCCTTGTTCAGAAACTTCAGAAGCCGAGAAAGAGCATAACGCATGCAGCATTTTGAAAACGCAGCTAGCGCCCAGACACGGAATAATTTCACTCTTGGGCAAAACGCAGCCTGCGTTTTGTTCCCTAATCGCGCGTTATAAAAGGACTTCTTCGCGGTTCAGTTGGAACAACTTTTAACGCGCGATTAGAGATAACCCTTAATAAAACTCTAAATAGTTAAAAGTTGTTCCTACTGAACGGCGAACAAGTCCTTTTATAACGCGCGATTAGGGCACAAAACGCAGGCTGCGTTTTGCCCAAGAGTGAAATTTTTCCGTGTCTGGGCGCTGGCTGTGTCTAAAAAATGCTGCCTGCATTTTCAAAACGCTGGCTGCGTTTTGCTCTTTCTCGGCTTCTGAAGTTTCTGAACAAGGCACTGGCTGCATTTTGAAAAACGCTGGATGCGCCTTGTTTCTCCGCCTCAATTGGACTTGGGTCGTGGCAATCTGGGTCGTTCTTTCTCTTCTCTTCCTTTACTTCAAATTCTCTTTTCTTCTCATTTATTCTTTAATTCTTCTTTTTAATTCCTCTTCTTTAATTTCCTTCTCCTTTTTCATTTCTTCTCCATTCTTCAATATTCTTCTCTATTTTTTTGCTTTTTATGGAAATTCTATTAAAAATCTGCAAAACATACCAATTTGCGACCAAGTGAAGAATATTACAGAATTTAATATAAAAACACTAAATTATATTAAAAAATTGACTAAAATATACAAGTTAGTTACCTAAAAATACCTAAAAATATCTATATAAAATCCACTTATCAGTAGGTTTTCGAAATTTTGGAGCAAAAGCACGGAAAACAGACAAAAATGAGGCTGTTTAGAGATTTCCCGAGCCAAGCCGGACCGAGAGCCGAAACGGAGATGAACCGGGAGCTCCTTCCCTAAGTTTGGTGTTCATTAGTGAGGTAACACCCGCTACACTCCTTGTAGCGGACGTTAAACCCCTTGGAAGAAAGACAAAGGAAGGGAAGCAAGCAGGGGGTGTCGCGCCTATCACACTGCAGGTGCCACCCGCTACGCCTGCGTCGCCCCCCCTACATTTCCGTGACCCCCGCTACACAATGCCACACGCAGAGCGCTCAGTTGGACAGCGACATATCGCCCCCGCGACCATGCCTGGTGACACCCGCGAACCTGCGTAACTTCAGATCACCTGGCACTTTTCTTATCCATCGCGCCCGCTACCCCCAAGGTCGCGCCCCCGACCTCTTGATTTCAGCGCATATTTTCTGGCTTGAAATGGCAGCGTTTTACATAACTCCCTTGCTTTGTATTTAAGCTCCTTTGTGAAGATTTTCTTGGGGGATCTGAATTTTAGTTCAGGACCTCTAGATTCAGCTTTGTATTAGTGAGTTCTAGAGAGAGATTAGTGAGAGATTAGCTTGGATTAGTTTAGGGTTTTGTTGGATTGTGGATTGTACTGAAGATTTGAGGATTCAATAAATTGGGAGATTGTTGGATCATCATTTCCATTGCTTTTCTTTGTTCATTTCCAGCTTTTGATAAGTTCTCTCTTCCCTTTAACTCCTTTATTAATTGCTTTACTAACTACTTTACTTGCTCTTTAATTACTTTGATTGTCATTTCTTTGTTTTGCTTGGTTTGTGGTTGTTTGATGTTAGAAATCATGTTTAGGGTTGTTTTGATGTTGTTAGCTTAGTTAGTATCATGATTAGTTGTTAGAAACCCTATGGGTTAGGGGATAATTAAGGGTGTGAATGGGTGATTAGGCTTGGGTTAGCAATTTTAGTGAGTAATTAGTTGGGAAATGAACTTCCCACTACTTTCCTTCCCTCAAGTGGGATGTATTTGGGTCCGGAAGTTCCCGAATACATCCAACAGTCGTTTTGGAAGGTAGGAGATGGGATAGTTAATGCTCACACACTAAAGTGGAAGGAGGTTAAATAGGGAATTTCGTTTCATTAACCCTCCGGGTCCGTGGTGGACTTTTGGGAAGTTAATCTTGACTATCTACGAGAGTGGAAGCTCGGTTAGTATTTTCTAACGGAATTTCCATTTGATTCTCCCTCGTTATTGCTCACTAGTTGCAAAACTCGTTTCCTCATCCCCGTTTGAATCACGAAAAGCCCCTGAAGCCCATTTTCCATTCTTGACCGACCTTAGTTTTCTTTCTTGCGTTGTGATCCCCTTTTGAACCGATTTCCTTACCTTGTGATCTCAATCCCGACCTCGACCTAGATTCTATCACCAAGGCCCGTCGCTCCCTGAGAAGAACGATAAAAAACTGAGGTTACGAAACCACGTTACACAAAATGGCACCGTTGCCGGGGAGCCAGCGCCTCTAGTTTTAGTTTCTTCGTTTTTGGTTATTTGAGATTGCTTCATGCTAGAAATCTGTTTGTGCTAATCCAAATGAATTTGATGCTTCTATTGGTTCTTATTGGTGTATGTAGGTTCACCTTAATGCCTTACCGAGCATCGTAGGAGGTTTCGAGTCTTGATGCGTTAAGTTCCAGCTGATTCACCCCGTACCTTTCTATCATATGCCGCTCCATCGTTGGGTACGGGAGGCAACCCAATGATCCTACCACCATTACTAATCGACGCAGTATCTGAGTTAAAGTTGTGTCTTCGTGAATTTTTTGAAAGTAACCCCTTCCATGGAGATATTTTCGAGAGTCCTATAAAGAGTGAAGAAAAAGAAAAAGAAAAAGAAAGCAGAATAAAGAACAAAGCAAAAGATAAAGAAAGGAAAAAAATGAGTTGTGAAAGAAAAAGAAAGATAAAAGAAAGAGAAGTTGAAAGAAAAATATAGAGTGAAGCTATGATAGATAATAATCCCTAGCTTGAGCATGAAAATGGCTTTGAATTGTCTGGCTTAGGTTCGAAAGGATCGATTAGGGCCCACTTGCACTTGTGCACAAGGATTCTTGCTCATCATGAAGTGTCGGGGTTGAAAATCTCAAGGATTGGCAGTTTTCCAACTATCGTGTCCTTGTTTGTTCATATTTGCTTCTTCCATTTGATTGTTGAGGCGGGTTGGGGAACTAATTGCATGATTGGGGATGAGAATATCTTCTTCTCCTTTGTTTTGTTTGTGTTTTCGGTTTTTCACCTTTTTCTTCGTTCTTTCTCTTTTTCTTTCATGACTTTTGTGGTTATAGTCGCTACAAACCCTCTCGAGACCCACCTCGTCCACCTGGGCTGCCCGAGGGTTTAAAACACTTGGTGCATACCCTAAATGCCCTCATTTCCTCCCACGACAGAGGAGTTGGTGTTTGGTTTTTGTTTACTTTTTATTTTGTTTTGCTCGAGACGAGCAAAAGTTCAAGTGTGGGGGGTGTTTAGTCCCATTTTTAGGCCTCACTATCGCCTTTTATCTTGTTATTATTGCTCGATTCTGAGTCTTTTTCATCGCTTTTACTAGTTTTTTTAGTTGTTTTGTAGGTTTTCGCACTTTTGGAGCAAAAACAAGGAAAACGGGCTAAAATGAGACTTTTTAGAGATTTCTCGAGCCAAGTCGGACAAAGAGCCGAAGCGAAGATGACCCGGGAGCTCCTTCCCTAAGTTTGGTGCTGATCAGTGAGGTAACACCAGCTACGCTCCTTGTAGCGGGTGTTACAGACTTGGAAGAAAGACAAAGGAAGGGAAGCAAGCAGGGGGTGTCACGCCTGTCACACTGCAGGTGCCACTCGCTACGCCTGCGTCGTCCCCGCTATATTTCCACGCCACCCACTACACAATGCCACACGTAGAGAGCTAAGCTGGGGGTGGCGCGCCCGCGAACGTGCGTAACTCCGGATCGCCTCACACTCTTCTCACCCATTGCGCCCGCTACCCCCGAGATCGCGCCCGCGACCTCCTGATTTTAGCGCATATTTTCTGGCTTGAAACAGCAGCGTTTTACAAAACTGCTTGCTTTGTATTTAAGCTCCTTTATGATGATTTTATTGGGGGATCTGAATTTTAGTTGAGAACCTCTATATTTAGCTTTGTATTAGTGAGTTTTAGAGACAGATTAGCGACAGATTAGTATAGATTAATTTAGGGTTTTGTTGGATTGTGGATTGTACTCAAGATTTAAGGATTCAATCAATTGAGAGATTGTTGGATCATCATTTCCCTCTCTTTTCTTTGTTCATTTCCATCTTTTGATAAGTTCTCTCTTCCCTTTAACTCTTTTATTAATTACTTTGCTAATTACTTTACTTGCTCTTTAATTGTTTTGATTGCCATTACTTTGTTTTGCTTGGTTTGTGGTTGTGTTATGTTAGAAATCATGTTTAGGGTTGGTTTTGATGTTGTTAGCTTAGTTAGTATCATGATTAGTCGCAAGAAACCCTATGGGTTAGGGGGTGATTAAGGGTGTGAATGGATGATTTGGCTTGGGTTAGCAATTTTAGTGAGTAATTAGTTGGGAAATCAATTTTCAACTCCTTTCCTTCCCTCAAGTGGGATGTATTTGGGCCCGAAAGTTCCTGAATACATCGAACACTCGTTTTGGAAGGTAGGAGATGGGATAGTTATTGCTCACGCACGAAAGTGGAACGAGGTTAACTAGGGAATTCCGTTTCATTAATCCTCCGGGTCTGTGGTGGACTTTGGGGAAGTTAATCCGGACTATCCACGAGAGTTGAAGCTCGGTGGGTATTTTCAAACGGAATTGCCATTTGATTCTCCATTTTTATTGCTCACTAGTTGCAAAACTCGTTTCCTCATCCCCGTTTACATCACGAAACAGCTATGGGCCAACGAATAAGTCCAATCCCCTCGGTTATGGGCCAACGAAAAAGTCCAATCCCCTCGGTTATGCATTTAACTTCTAGACACATCATACCATACCCTAAACGACCACCACATTCCTATGTTGTCTACGAAACTAAATTTTAACCACTTTAACCAGCATAAGATTAATATACTTAAACATACGTTTTACGACCCAATTGAAGAAACACATAACAAATTTTCAACTACAATTCATAAAAATAGCATTAATAACTTCATAACTAGCAGTTGCTGTAAATTACATTTGTGACAAAGGATTAATTCCATTAACTGCGAAGGGAAAACGCAACGATAATGAAATGTTAATGTTAACTACGTAGTCGTTCAATCCTATGCTATATTTAACACTTATCATTCCGCAAGCAATACGTACAATACTACAACCAATATGTAACCAATGTCTGCACTTGAATGTAAAGTCCATACCTCTGACTCCAACACATGTTGCCTCCATTTCCTCAATGGCATGAAGTCATGCACAACCTTCTCCGATAACTCATACTCCATTGGTTAGAGGATTGTTATAATCTGTGCAACATAATTTAACATCTAACTACTTATGGAAAAAGACATAAGAACTAACGTTAAAAAATTACTTTTGAGGTTACATCACCATTTCAAATGTACTTCTTCACTTGGAAACTAACGTATTAACTTGTACGTCGAAACCCCTTTGGGAAGGTTCCCCATTTCCCATCGACATATACGTGGAAAGATGTTTGGTGCGTCTTTGGTAAGTGAACGATAATGCTCATAAAACCAACATTGTAAGTACACAATCGATTAAATCCATTGTACAGTAAAACATCCATTTCATTACCACCCGATTAATGACAACAACCCATGATGTTGAAACATACCTTAAACAGTAGACAAAACGCGCTCTATCCTGCCTCCTTCACTTTGTGTATCTGTAGGTACCCGGAAAATCGTCCCTGTTTAGGGGTGCCGAATTTCGGATGCGCTACTTAAACGATCAGGTGAAGGTTGTTTAATCCTTAAATAAGGATATTTTTATTTTTGAAATTTGTTTTCGGGGTGATGAAACTTTATTTATTTACAAATCCATTTTAAATTATTAAAATATCCGAAATTGCACCAAAATATTTTATTAATAATTTAATACCGGCCCATTACCGGATCCATGCCCAGAAGGAATCAAATGGGCCGCCAGAGAGTGTTAAAACCCACTGGGGTATTACGGCCTTCTTGGCTGGGCCATGCACTTCCTCGGCCCAGAGGAAATGGGTAGAAATTAATAAAACCCGCAGAGATTTTGTTAATGTCTCGCCCATCTTCTCTTGGGTTAGCCTTGGATTGATTAAAAAAAAAAATGGTATAAATCATTCCTAACTATTTTAATGCAAATGAGTATATTTTAAATAATTAAAAGGGATTGTAAAAGAATGAAAGAGCCGCCAGCCGATTTAAGGCAAACAACAAACCATAAAATAAAGTAGATAACTCCGGTCTGCGAAACCCGATTTCTAAGTTCCGGGGTAAGGTTACGAATTCGAGAATTATAAGAACTCTCGAATCCTCCTGTTAGAAAACAGACTCTACTAAAATCGATCTTGAAATGAAAAAGAGCGGGGAGAAGTTTAATTAATTTCACAACATTATATTCATGATCATGCAATATAAAACTGAAGAGGTTTTGTTCTACAAAATACAAACATGTACAAGGAGAGTAAAGCATAAATTACATGACGAAATATAACAATATGATAAGAGTCATTATAAGAGAATTAGAGAGGGAGTGTGGATAATAGAGTTTTGAGAGAGTTTGGGTGGACTGATGAGAATAGTTGGTGAAAATGGGTGAAGAATGGTGGGGTATTTATAGGAGAAGGATGGATGTTTTGGAGGGAAATGAAGGGAGACACATCCCTACAATCAAGTCTTTGTCCATAGAAGGTCAAAACCCCAACGGATTTTTTCATGGGATTGCATGGGGTGATTTCCGGCGGGTTATAAAACGGTATCGCACGGATCAATGACGTGGCGAGCAGAGGCGGGCCGCTTCTAGATATAAAACCCCAGCGGGTTTTATTGCTCTTACCTGGGCCGGATGTGCGTCTTGGGCCGGCTTGTGTTTTTGGGCTTTTCTTGAACATTAAAACCCCTGCGAGTTTTATTTATATGTATGCGAACTGTTTTGATCTGTTGGGCTCGCACTGCTGGTTCCATGGGCTCAATGACCCATTTTGGTGTTCGGCCAAAATGACTTGCTGAGTTTTGACGGGTCGGGATTGTGTCACTGCAAATCCCGGTGTCTACACAGAGCCCCCACTTTGACCGTGTCCGAATAGGACGAAGGTCAAAGTAGCCTGAGATGTTAACTTCTTGGAGACGAATGCTGTCGGAACTCTTTCATATGGTGACCGGAAGGCAGATGATGTCGCCGCTGTCTTCGGAGGCCTTTAGGTAGCAACCGTTTAACGACTGAAGATGCTGACGATGTCGATAGAGGCCTTTAGGTGGCAACCGTTGGACGACAGAAGGTTTTGACGATGTCGTCGGAGGCCTTTAGGTGGCAACCATTGGACAACCCAAGATAATGGTGATGTCGTCGGAAGCCTTTAAGTGGCGACCGCTGGACGAATAAAGATGCTGACGGTGTCATCGAAGGCTTTTAGGTGGCATGTAAAACCCCGAAAAATCCAAAGATGTTGACCATGACGCCGTTAGTAAATTAGGTTTGACTCCGTTAATTGTTAAATTTTTCGTTGTGATTATCTTTGCTACCACTTGAACTCGTAGGATCGTTGAGAGACTAATAATGGTATATCGGTAATTTCATGGGGTTATTATTATTATTATTAGTATTATTCTTGTTATTATTAGCATTACTATTAGTGTTATTGTGATTATTATAATTGTTATATGTATATTATTTGTTATTATTATTATTATTATTATTATTATTATTATTATTGTTATTATCATTAGTATTAGTATTATTGTATTATTCTAGTAAATATTAGTAATAGTAGAATAGTAATTCTGTTTAAGATAGAATTAGTGGAGATTTATGTATAGTAGTCAGTTAGATGATTGTTAGTAGGATTAGATTAGACTTGGTGTTAGTTAGAGGAAGATTAGAGGGTGATTAGGGTTGATTAACGAGGCTATCTTCAATAACAAGCGGGCACCCTGCTCTTCCCTTTTCTCTCTCCCATGCTTCTCTTTCTTCCTCTCTGCGTGCCTCCGCTGCCATCACCGGAGCACCGAGAACATCGCCGGAGCACCAAGAATGTCGCCTGAGCACCGCCTGGACCACTGTCGGTCGCCCTAGCCGCTACATCGAACTCTCCCTTTGTCTCTCCATTTGTTCGCTCTCCCACAATCCGAGTTTTCCCGGCCACCAACTACCGCCGCTCCATTCGTCGCAGTCATCCGCCCAGGCCGCCACCTTCGGGCGTAAACGCGAATCGGTGACTGGCGATGTCTGCATTGCGCTCTTGTCGGTGCCCCATTCTTTGTCGTCACCAACGTCAGACACCCACACCCACACCACCTCTGACGAACCTCGACGTCGACCAACCAGCCGCCGCCTACCCATTCGCTGCCGCCCGCCCGCCGTAGTACCAGTCTAACCATCATCCAACCTGACGTAAACACTATGCCTTTAATTAATGGTCTTTGATTTTAGTTCTTGATTATCTTGATTGTGATATGCGTGTGTAACTGTGTATTGAACTAAATTGGTTTAGCTAAGTAAGAACCTTCATGCTTTTGTTTCTTTTTTTTAATCATGATTGTAGTTTTAGGATTTTATGTGTTAATATGGTTAATATTATAAGTAAAGCATGTTAGGGTGTTTAACTATCAAAGTTTTATTCTGGTTTGATTTAGCAAGTAATTACATGTCTTCTTTGGGTCTTGTAATGTGTTATATCATGTTTAATGTTGCGTTTAATCATGTTAAATTATTTTAGGTTTGATTAATTATTAAAGTATGATTCTTGATTCGCTTTAAGTGTTCATATATTCTTTATTCACACGTCCTTGTTGTCCATCCTTGTGGGAGTATGAGAATGGTAATAAATTACAAGTAAAAGCATGTTTAGGCTCTTTAATGTTTTATGTGTGATTTAAGGTGTTAGTAATAAGTTGGGTGTTATGTTCTTAAGGAAATTAAGGTTGCACGGCTTTAGCGAGTTTTAATTGTAGATTTTATGAAGTATTGACCTTAGTGGAATTAGATTAATTATTTTGAACCTTAGTCACTGTTTTAAGCCCAAATTAGGAACCCGGGATCGAATGGTGAAAGTTAGAATCGAAATTGCAAATTAAATGAGAACCGGGATCGGGACAGTTTTGTTAGGATCTAAAGAACGGATCATCATGAGAGTTATAGTCGTTCTTTGATTAAATCCTTTGGACAAGTGTTTCCCTTAGATGTTAGGTTTCATAGGAATTTTACGGACCGAACTTTGGAATTTTATAAGTCGAGTTATACCCCGATTATCAGACCTAGATCAGATCTGGATGGTTTTGAAAGATGATGGTTTTTGAGGATCTTAAAGCGTGTGTTACGTCTCGCGTTCAACTTAAGAGTTTTAGTAGAAATCCCGAGGTTTTTGAAAAGTCCAAAACCAGACCCATAGGATGTCAGGAAATTATGTTTTGACCCTTTTTATGTGGATGTTGTAATCTATTTTGTTGATGTTATTCATTAATGAAAGTGTTGTTGAGTGAAAAGGTTATTTTGATCTTGTTATGTGATTACTTGGAATGTGTTAGGTAATTTAAAGTGTAAATTCATGAATGATGGGAACCTATGGTGTTCCTAGGGAAGGGTTAGTTAGAATGTAGATAATACTAACTTCGAAGGGCACGTTTTGATTAGAATAATTATTCTATTTTAGGCCCGAGCTAATTTTTGTCATTAATGAGCTCAAGTGTGTTCGTTTTTGCTGTGAAGTGAAAGTTAAACAGGTAATATCTATGCTCTAATCCCCACTGGGATGCTCTTTAAATGTGATTTAATGTTTTCTAATCTGCTTTGAGAATTTCACCCCGAAAGGGGACTTTTTGTGGAAATGTGACCATCTGTTTTTGATATTTAATTGTGATTATTGATTTATAAGTTGAGAATTGGGATGATCTTTTATAAGTAGTTTTGATACTGGTTTTGATAATCTGGGTTGGGTTTGACCTGAGAGTTGTGAGTTGAGATTTGCATAAGATACTAATAATTCAAGTGAAACATTAAGCGGGTTTATTTGGTCGTAGCCTGTGGTAGGCAAAGGGTCTGAGACCCTGGTCGTAGCCTGTGGTAGGCAGAAATGTGAACTTTTGATAATCTGTGGTCGTAGCTTGTGGTAGGCAGAGGATCTGGGATCCGGCCTGATATTCGTTACTTTAACGGATATGAGATCCCGCCCGCATAATAAAATATGGATTGGTTGGGTTGAGAAAAACAGTTAAGGGATTAAAGGTTTGTGAAATGGTTTGACTTGTTCCCTCTCCCTCAAATGAATTGAAATGAACTTAACTTGTTTTTAACGTTAGGGGTAGACATTATTGAGATTTCCCCCTCATTTTTGGAATGTTTTGTTTTCAGGTGACGATCAATATGCTGGGAACGGGAATTAGCAGTGAGGCTTGCCATGTTTAGTTTTGTTAGCCGTGTTATGTTTCACCTTAGAAAGACTTTAAGTTAGGGTTGTTAAGTTGTTTTTCTTAGTTTCAGTTTGTTAGTTGGTTTACCACTATCAGACAATTGTAGTTTCCTTCTCGCCTTGTATTCCTTCGGGGATACGGCAGTGACGCCCAATAAGAGTTTTGGGTCTTCTGCAAATTTTGTCTGTTAACGTTAGTTTGACTTTGACTTTTCTATATTTGAATTTCGCGGCGTTACATGGCAACCATTGGATGACCCAAGATGATGGTGATGTCCTCGGAAGCCTTTAAGTGGCGACCGGTGGACGACCGAAGATGCTGATGATGTCGTCAGAGGCCTTTAGGTGGCAACCGTGGGACGACTGTTGCTGGTGCTCTTTTGCGTGGCAACTGGATGGTTGATGGCCCAAGATGATGGTGATGTCCTTGGAAGCCTTTAAGTGGCGACCGGTGGACGACCAAAGATGCTAAAGATGTCGTCGGAGGCCTTTAGGTGGCAACCATTGGACGACTGCTGTAGGTGCTATTTTGTGTGGCAACTAAATGGTGGATGACCCCTTTTAGCGGCGACCTGAAAATCACAAGAAAACAAAGTGTTAGTTTTTTCTATAATGTAAGAGGGTCTATTGGTTCAGATTTTTACCTGAGAGGATTATGAGCTTTGGAAACCATTGGGCCATGAGCTTTGGGTCGACAGTTTTGGAATGTTTGGAGTGAATGAAATACTTTTGACAGATCGCACCGAGCTTGGGCTGTGCCAATAACAAAACCCCAGCGGGTTTTATTATCTTTTCCTGGTTCGATGAGGGAAGTTAGGCTGCAGAGTTGGGCCATGGAGACTACAAAACCCCATCGGGTTTTGTCCATTTTTTTTTTCTTTACCTTGTGAATAGAATCAAGTGAGGCCCGGCCCACATGTGGACGAGAACTGTCCATGTCGCCATGTCTCTCTTTTGGGTGACAAAATGATGACCTTTGAATTTTCGGCCGATGAAATGCATTTGGCATCTCGAGGCGGGTTCTAAAAATGAACGATTCATATTCACCCAACCCTTCTATAAATTCAAAGCATTTTACTCATTCCATTCATCCATTCATATCTTCTTTATATTCTCCTCCATAGTTCCTCCCTCTCCTAAAGATATTTGCAATTTTGAAGAAGAAACTTCGGGTTTTAGAAGATGCAACCTCAGAGGCACATGAATCCTCCTCTTCCTCATGCGGCAGCATGGCCCCACGAAATGTCCTCTCGACGCAACTTTGTTCACGGTACGGAGGAAGCTCCTTCCAATCTCACCATTCAGTCCTGGAACCACACTTGGTTCTACTGTTCTCATGGCAAGGTAACTTCTGAACTTTCTCTTATGCTTAGTTTAGTGTAAAAATGAGCAAGCACAAATTTATTTTTCATGTCTTGTCGATTTTTAACTTTTTTAAACATGCTTTAGATTAATGCATATTCGTGGACTAGGATATTGAATAGTTCTTTTATTTATGCATCCGGTCCGAAAATCCAACTTGCAAAATGGACCCTAAAATGCTTTAAACCCGGCCCATAGATCAGATATAATCCCTGCGGCTTTTATGCTTCATATGACCTACATCCTCTGCCCAGATGACAAACTGTAGCCTTTTGGGCGGGAAATGATGCCCATATGGCCAGCAAAACCCCTACGGGTTTTAGCATTTTATCTGTTGGGTGGTGACTTCGGCTGAGGCATTCAAGCCGCTTACCTAGCTGGGTAATGGGTATTGTCTCGTGGGCCGTGGTTGTGAGCCCAGTATTTGTGCTGGGTCTGGCTAGGGCCCAAAAGACTGTATGTAGGAACAAAATGCTAAATGGGCCCCCACTTCTGGTAGCTTTCTGAAATTCTGTTTGCTGTTTCTAGGAATATGACTTGAAAACCTCCAATGCCTTGAAAGATCCCTTGAAAGTTGCCAAATCAATCCCCGGAGATTTTGTGTATGACACATTTACTGTGGCAGGTTTCATACCATTCTGAAAATGTTTGTTGGCCTGAAAGAGTCGGACTTTCCAGATCATATGTCGGGCAATTGACGAGAGGTTTTGGGATATGTCTAACTCCTTTCATCTGCTCGTGGGTGAGATGACCATCACGCCCACGAGTTTAGTCATGATTACTGGTCTTCCTTGGGGTCGGCAAGATATAGTTTTCGGGGCGGATATTCCTCCGCCAGTCCTTGACATGCTACGTCCAGTGTCAACACGCCTGGGTCAGAGGTAAGGCCTTTCCAACCTTTCTTGTACGCTCTTTGAAATGGCTATTCGTGACGCCAGCTTTCAAAACTTGCCTGACAGGCAACGCCGCTTCATCTTTCTAGCGTACATCATATCCGCCACCTTTTTGCCAACCGTGGGGACAACATCGTCCTGTCGTGGTTCCAGAATCTTCTGTACTTTGACAATATTCGAAGCCTAAACAAGGGTAAGGAAGCCTATGCGAACTTCATTCATAGGCTTCGCCACGGCGTGATACTTTCACGGAATGATGAGTCTGTCTATCTTCATGCGGCTCAAACTCGCTTTCAGTATGGTCATTCCCTATGGAAGGTGCTCGAGGTACGTACCTAAGACTCTTCTCACTTTAATGTTGATCCTCCTTTCTTCTCTCTTTGACATTATGTTCATGCAGCCATGGGCATATGAATACATTTTGACTTTGAGTGTTCGATCCAAAAGGGATAGGACGATACCAGTTGTTGAGCGATGGACTACGGAGGGCATTCATAACAAGAAGTACAATCCAGGAAGCCTCGACCTCATTCGTTGTGCACTGGATAACCTTACTCCAGTATTTCTTTATGCCCAACATCTTTCTTTCATTTTCCTCTACATTTTAATCTTGAATGCTTATCACCTTTTGCAAGCTCAAGTAAACTGGCATCCCTTAGTTGATTTCAATGTGGGAAGACTACCAACCCCTTTGTAGTTGGTAGAGCATGACACTCGCCTTCACCTCTTGTTTAAGGGACCTTCATGTTACGTGTGGTACCTGGGGGAGAGGGCCTCGAGGCAGATTATGGGACGTCATCCAGGTCTCATCCCCTTGGATCTTCTGGACCATATGTTTGAGTCGTCATGTATTGACCAAGGTGTTCTGAGGAACATGGTCCAGGGTCAAGACTTTGATAACTTCATCAAGGTTGTTCCGCAGGATCAATTCGATGAAGAGTTCGAGCGTTATCTCAGCCGTTTAGTTCCTCGAGTGGTATTCATCTTTTGTCTTCCTCCCTTGTCATGCTTTTGTTGATTTCTAACTAGGGAATCTATATCTAGGTCCTTATGCCAAGGCCGCTGAGGTGCAGATTCCACTAGAGGAGGAAAAGATTGGCGGTTTCTTGGATGTGGAGCATAACAGCAGGTGTTCTGCGTTACATGAATTCGACTGAAAACCAGTACTCTTTATTTTATGCTGCTTTCTTATTATCCTTTGCTTTACTTATAAATTTCCTTGTTTTCACCTCCTTTCAGCCAAGGTGGCCAACCATTCGACGCATGGTCAAGGAGTGGAGTACAATGAAGAAACTCGTTGATCGGGTATTTGCTAGCTCCGGTAGACATCAAGGCAGTGGATCTAGAGGCACGGATATGGAAGCCGATGCAGAGTCTGTCACTAGGGAACCGTCACGTCGCTCTTCAATAGGGGAGTACTCTTCTCGAGGTCGATCTCGGGAAGAGGTTGGTGGGTCTTCACATCCTTTCTTGGCAGTTGTTCTAGAGGGTCGCGACAAAGCCATTTGGGTTGAGGGCTAGAGTTCATCTAGATCCCATCGTAGTAGGTCCGGTAGCAGAGGTCATCGTCATTCAAGCATGGAAGAGGACATGGCTTAAATGTCGTTGGAGGAGCCTTTTGATCAAGGGGAATCGTATTACAATGCTGGACATGGTGGTGACAACCAGCCTCATTCATATTGGGTGGAAGATGCTTCAGAGTCTAGCGCCACCTATCGGCCCCCGCATTCTCATCGTAATCCTACTTCCGTGCGTTCTGCTCGTCGTGGTCAGGAAATAGTGGTGACGGATCGCGACTCAGGTGCATCTGTATGGTATCCTGACGGACAGGCCCTAGCGACGCTACTTCGCATCCTGCACCTTACGATGTTCCCTCTTCTGGTTCCGGTTCTCATTTTTCCAGATGGCCTGTTTCAGCTCCTGGGATGGGTCCTTCATGGCCCATGTTATCACAAGAGTGGTCTGCGCCTCAGCATTCTTGGCTAGGAGGATCCACTTCTTCTGGTTGGCCAGCCCCCTGTCACGTGAAAGAATCTACTTGGCCGACCCCTTCTTTTGGTTGGCATGTCCCAGAGCATTCTTGGCTGGTGGCTTCACAGGAATGTTCTAGATCTTCACCATCACTCCCGAGAGAGCCTTTCCCGATGCAAACAAAAAACACTCCTCCTCCTCCGGCATTCTCAAGCTTTGGTCCCACGCCCGGCCCTGACTATTACTCATGAGACACTTATTTTGGCACTGTGGGCGCCTCCAACGCCGGAACTTTAAATGCTGGAAATGATCAATCTAGTCGAGGATAGCGAAGACTCAAGCTCCCTGTGATGATAACACTTATGCATTGCAAAGCAAGACTCTTTGTACCCCCCACCCCTTTTTTATTTTATTTTAATGACTCTTTTATTTTTATCAACTTTTATTTTTAAGCAAGACTCGAATGAGTGCACAACTCTTTTTGCTTTATTAATACATTTTTGAATGATTTTTTGCATGATGCGATTAATTCTTATTAATCTCGCATCCCCCAAAAACAAAATAAAATGAAAGAAAACATGAAACTTAAATGTAGGAGTAAACTCAAGCAAAAATTTCAGAGTCGAGCATCATTGGGCCAATAACAAAGCCCGAGACATAAAAGATGCACGGTTGGGTCACTTTAATTCACAAAGGAGAATGGCTCAATTGACTTCAAAAAGGCAGGCGGGCTTTATATGTTGAAGATGGGCCTGGACCGTCTCAAAAACCCCGCGGGTTCGTCGGTTGATGGAAGGAAACCTAGGCCTGACCCAGCGCGTGTGTGGACCTTGGACAATCAAAACCCCTACGGGTTTTATGATTTTCTTTTTTTTTTGAGCCGTTGATGATGGGCTGAAATCATAGGATTTGAGGGACAACGGCCATATGACCGTTTCTTGGTGATTTTGCTCCGTTTTGATCTAGGTGAAGGTGTATAAATACCCCCTTTGAGTAAGTGAACTTCACTCAAACATCTTTACTTCAAAGCTTCAACCAAAATTCACAAAAATCCTCTAAAGTTTCCATGGTGTTTGAGAAGAAACTTGCTACTTGGATGAGCACTTTGTCCAAGGATGAAAAAAGGAACTTGGTAGATATAAATTGACGAGCTTGTTGAGCCTTCGACAAGTGAGAGTAAACCACGACTTCCTCCTAGCGGCGGAGACTTTTTGGGATCCGAAAATGCACGTATTTCGCTTTGCATTGAAGGAGCTATGCCCGCTTCCAGAGGAGTGGTCCTCTATTCTCGAGACGAACCATTTTGCGTCGCCGACATCTCCTCCAACACGTATTGACGTCAATAAATAGTATAAGGAACTGCTGTGTCTTCCATCCATGGTCATAGGAAGGGCGCTTTTTGGCGAAAATGTACATTTCCAAACCATAGTGGAATACTTTCAATCCCCTGAAACTTTAGAATACGGTCTGGTGATACAAGTGTGGGCGCTCGTGTTATGTCTTCTCGGAGAATTTTGCTTCTATCATAGTGGCCAGAGAACTCGTCCGGCGAGCCTGATTCAAATCGTTGAAGACATGGCCCGAGGCTACAATTTGGTGCCATTGATGTTAGCGGAGACCATGATGGGCTTAGACGACCCTAATCCGGAGCATGAATTTCGTGGGAGTGCTTTACTACTTCAGCTACACCATTGTCCTCCTTTCGTTTTTTTCCATTATTTTTTCTTTCGCCCCTCTGTTGGTTGTAAAACCCGCAGGGGTTTTACCATTTTTTTGTTCTTTTTTCGTTAGTTTGGGAATAATTGTCATGCAATAATAACCCTTGCTATCTTTACTGACAGATATGGCTGATGGAGCACCTGGGCCTCATCAAGGAGCCTCGAACACCTTCGGCATTGGCGAACTATTGTCAGAGGAAGAGGAGATACACCGATCTTCATTCAGTAACAGAATGGATCCCTTTCCTAAAGGAGCCTCGTGATATCACATGGTGTATTATATGGTGGCACATCTCTAAATATGTGAGCCATGATTCACACAATGCTTATGTGTGCATTGCCGGTTTGACGCACATAACATACTACTTCTCGGAGCGGGTGCGAAGGCAAATGGGTCATAAGCAAAGAATTCCTGAACTGCTGTGCAAAGCCTCTGAGCGATTGAAGCTTCGTGGTTCAGTGATAGAGTCATGGCTAAAATATTGGGAGAGAAGACCAATTCTTAAGGCTCCATCGAAGGCACACATATCACAATATGCTGATGTAGGCTACCATGAATGGCTGATTGCGGCCGTCGAGTCTCGCCGTGCTGGAGCGGCGAGAAGAGAACAGACATCCGTGAAGGCGAAGTTAGGTCCTTATACATCGATAAAGGACCGGCTAGGTGCAAAAGTCACGATGAAAGACCAGCTTGGTTCGAGAGTGGGGATGCGAAAATCAAGTAGGCGAGCATATAGGCCTAAAAACTAAGAGGAAGGCCCAAGCGAACCTAGAGACATGGAGACCGACCATGTGACCACTGGCGGAGCGGATAAGGTGAAACAATATTAAAAGATGGATAAGAAGAATGAAGGAACTAAAGCTGCTTTGCCAAAATAATCTTTTACTTAATTTTGTCTTTTGAATTTTCTTATTTACAAGCGGTGTACATGCATTGTTAATAAAAGAAGGATTATTATTCACAATTGTTGTGTCCTTGCAAATTTTATTTCTTCTTCGTTTTATGTGGATTTATTGAATGTAAACCAAGTGTCTGAAAATTTGTTTTCCAGTTGCTTGGCTATATTAAACATAATATCACTTGAGCTGGTCTAAATTTGTTGGCTGAATCACATCGTCCCCATCCATAGTAGAAAGTCGAGCTACTCCTCCTGGTAAAATGTCCTTAATTAGATAAGGACCCTGCCAACTAGGTTCAAATTTTCCCCTTTATAGGTGCTCTCATTTCCTTAAGCACCAAATCACCTTCTTGAAGCGCGCGATTCTTCACGTTCTTGTTAAAAGCGCAGGCGATCCTACTTTGATACACTTGTACATTATGTAATGTCGTCAATCGCCTTTCATCCATCAACATCAACTCTTGGAACCTTGCTCTAGCCCATTATACTTCTGGCAATTGACTCTCTACTACTATTCATAATAAAGGGATCGTTAATTCTACTTGCAATATTGCTTCCATTCCATACACCAACGAATATGGTGTTGCTCCTGTAGAGGTTTGTATAGAAGTGCGGTATCCCCATGAAGCAAATAGAAATTTATCAGCCCAATCTTTGTAAGTGAACCATTTTCTTGATGATTCCTGCCATTGTTTTACTGGCTGCTTCTACAGCTCCATTGGCTTGAGGTCGACATGGCGAGGATCGGTGATGCTGAATGTGGTAAGTGGCGAGCAATGTCTCCACCTCTTTCCGAAAATGGCTTCCATTATCACTAATGATCTCATGAGGTACTCCATAATGGCATATGATGTTTTGAAGGATTAATTTGGTCACTTGCTTGGATGTGAGTTTGGCATAAGAGGGTGCCTCTACCCACTTAGTAACGTAATCAATGTCGACCAAGATGTATTCATGTCCTCCAATTCCTGTTGGGTGTATCTTGCCAATGGTGTCGATAACTCAGACTGAAAATGGCCAGGGAGATGTCAAGGTGGTCAGATATGAGGGAGGTTGATGTTGCAGGTCAGCATATTCCTAACATTTGTGGCATCTTCGAACGAAATCCAAGCAGTCTTCCTCCATAGTTTATCAATAATAACCAGCCCTCTGAATCTTCTTCACTACCATGCGCCCATTCGTGTGAGGTCCACACTCTCTTCCATGCACGGTGGCCATGATTTCTTTTACGCTTTTAGCATCAACACACAACAAATTCATGCCCATAGGTGATTTCTTGTACAAGCGATCTTGGATCAAGCAGTATTGTGCTGCTAAATATCTGATTGCCCGTTGTCCTCGAGCATCTAGCTCAGCTGGATATTCTCCTTTCCGAAGAAAATTATATATATCATGAAACCATTCATCAGTTTCCTCTATTTATGTCTCCATAGCACAAACATATGTTGGTTCAAACTGTTGTTCTACTATTACTGGTAGCTGGAGCATGCCCGAGGGGATTGATATCATTGAGGATAGCTTGGCTAGAGCATTGGCCAATTCATTGTGATCTCTAGATAGGTATCAGATACTAATCTTCACAAATTGATCAACAAGTCCCAAGAGCTTCTGCTGGTATACCATAAGGCATTCATTCCGCTCTTTCCATGTATTCTTAGCCTGATTGATGATGAGGATAGAATGTCTAAAGACCTTTATATGGCGTATGCCTAAGGTCAAAGCAGCTTGTAAACCCTTGATGCATGCCTCAAATTCTGCAGCATTGTTAGTAGCATCAAAATCAAGCTTTACAGATACATGGACATGTACCTCTTCTGGAGAGATTAATAGGACTCCTACTCCACAACCCATTCGATTAGATGCTCCATCGAAATACATTTCCCATGCAGTCTCATCAATAAGGAAAACGTCTTCGTCTGGGAATTCTAAGTGGGTGCTTGGAGGTTCCTGTGAAGGTGAAGCAACCAAGAAATCTGAAACAACCCACCCTTTGATGGATTTCTGAGGTAAGTACTAGAGATTGAATTCTGAGAGCATGACCACCCATGGAGCAATGCGGTTGTTGATAATAGGTTGCTGCATGATGAATTTGATGGGATTATTCTCATCTATAACATATACAGTATGTGAAAGCTTGTATTGTCTCAGCTTCTTAGTGGCCCGTACCAATGCAAGAGTCATCTTCTCTATATCAGTATATCGACTTTCATATTCTAGAAATTTCTTGCTCAAGTAGTAGATGGCGCTCTCCTACCCTTTTACCTTTTGAGACAGCATAGCCACCAATGCGAAACGGGTCACTGTAAGGTAAAGGAGTAGAGGCTCATTCTGTACTAGAGGCATAAGGACCGGAGGATGCTGCAAATACTCCTTGATTTTATCAAAAGCAGCTTGACATTAATCATCCCATTCTATTTTATTTCCCTTCTTCAATTTCTTGAATAAAGGTTCACAAGTCTTGGTAAGTTTTGAGATGAACCTGCTGATGTACTGAACTCGCCTAGAAAACCCCTTATCTCCTTTTCTATCCTGGGCGGTTGCAAATCTTGGATGGCCTTTATCTTTGAAAGGTCAACTTCAATAGCCTAGTAGCTTCCCAGAGGTCACACCAAAGGTGCAGTTTGCTGGATTAAGCCGCATTTTGTATTTACGAAGTCGCAGGAAGAACTTGCGGAGATTGGGTATGAGCTCTTCCCTTGTCTTGGACTTAACAATCATGTCATCCACATAAACTTCTACTTTCGTATGCATCATGTCAAGAAGTAAAGTGTTGGCAGCCCTTTGATATGTTGCTCCGACATTTTTG
Organism: Portulaca oleracea; assembly: GCA_029582165.1. Taxonomy (NCBI): domain Eukaryota; kingdom Viridiplantae; phylum Streptophyta; class Magnoliopsida; order Caryophyllales; family Portulacaceae; genus Portulaca; species Portulaca oleracea. Next base: position 7,678,138 of record CM055885.1, on the reverse strand, counting down.
AGACCGAAAGGCATGACCACATAACAGTATGTTCCCCATGGCGTGGTAAACTAGGTCTTCTCCATATCTTCTTTTGCCATCTTGATTTGATTGTAACCAGCATATCCATCCATGAAGGACAGGAGTTTGTGTCCGCAAGTGTTATCCACCAACACATTAATGTGAGGTAACGGGAAACTATCCTTGGGACTGGCTTTATTGAGGTCTCGAAAGTCAACACACATGCGTACTTTCCCATCTTTCTTGGGCACTGGGACGTGTTGCCAATCCATTTGAGGTATTGAACTGCTTTGATAAACTTAGCATTAAGCTGCTTAATCACCTCCTCTTCGATCTACTTAGCCCAATATGGTTTAATCCTCCGAGCCTTTTGTTGAACTGGCTTTGCATTAGAGAGCAAAGGTATGGTGTGCTCCTCAATTTCCCCGTCAATCCCCGCCATGTCCTCGTAGGACCATGCGAATAAATCAACAAACTCCTTGAGAAGTTATGTGAATGCTACTCGTTCTTCTACTGTGAGCGAACTACCTAACTTTAACTCTCGGGGTTGTTCTTCTTTGCCCACATTTGTAGTGATGGTGTCTTCCAACACCGCCATTTTGTGCTCATGTTCATTAGAAAATTCTTTTAAGGGTTTATTAAATTTAAGATTATTGTTGGCGTAGTAGTTCAGGGAAGAGGGGAAAGAAGAATCAGAGTAAGCATAAATGTTCATCATATTGAATGCATAAAGGAATACATCGCCAGCAGACTCGAGACCAGACTCGTCAGACTCCAGACTCTTAGGACCTGACTCTATGCCCTTAGGAACAGACTCTCCTACAGATAAAACAAAGCTATTCTCCTCAACATTAACCCAAGAGACCGTATTAGCTCTCCATCTTCAGTGATCATAAAGCTTGGGACAAAGCATGGGTTAGATAGTGCAACAATAACAGCGTCAGTCTCAGACTTTTCTTGGACGACTTCTTGTCCAAACAACATGAGAAATATGTTGCTCCCAGCGAGGTGAGTCCATTCTAATGGTTGCTGCTTATCCGGGGCAGGAACAAAGACAATAGCCATGTTAATGGAGCAGTAATTGAAGATTTCTAATCCAGCAACTTGAACTACTTTGTTCTTGAGGTAAAAGGATTCAGGGAACCCAGAGTAAAGAAAATAATCGCCTTCCCTAACAAACAACCCATTCAAACTGAGTGGATAAGTCTTTTTTTGGAACAAAGTAGGAGAATTGCCCATCTTCTTCTGTTCAGCTATGGCCATTTTTGGAAGTACGACCTCCTTCTCAGTTGGCTTGTACCCTAGGCTGAACCTTCCCTTTCCTAATGGCATTCGAGGAAAGTAACCTTGTTCTCGAGAATAGCATACACTTTGGGGTTTGAGTAGGGATCGAAGTCAAAAAGAGCTTCGTCCTGGCTCAAAACTGCCACAATCTCAAAGTTGTGAAGCTCTTCGTCCATTGAAGTATGCTCCACTTCTAAAGTTGACTGTCTAGGAGTAAAAACAGCATTGATAGGTTCTCCCGAGATAGTGATTACTCGGCCTTCAACCATCATTTTCACCTTCTGGTGTATGGTAGATGCTATAGCTTTACACTCATTATGTCGTAGCCTCCCTAAGAGCAAATTGAAGGAAGCTGGGATGTCTAACACTACAAACTCCATATTCTGAGTGATATTGCCAATAGTGATGGGCAATATTATGGATCCAACCGACTTGCTGTAACGTGGTTTTGTAACCCCAGTTTTGTCGTTCTTTCTCAGGGAGTTGGGGCTTCTAAACCTAAAAGTAAATTCTGAATTCTAACCTACTAGGTTGGGGATTCATGATCATTTGAGAGAGAAGGTTTTCAAGCAAATAAGAAAACATAATCAAAAGCACACAAAGGAAGAAAAGGGATAGGGTATCGGGGAGCTTTAGGAAACCAAAGGATCCATGGTTATGTGAGTTTTGTGGTTAAGAAGCAAGAAGATAGGATAAAGCATATGAGAATCTTGTTAAAAAAATGGCCACGGGATTCCCTCTTTCGAAGCTTTCGAAGGTAATCCATATTAACTTCCCGGAAATCCACCATGGATCTCGGGGGCTAATCGAACAGGATTCCCTAGTTAGCCTCTATCTCACTTTCATGAAAGAGTGACTAACTATCCCGTCCTTAGCCTTCCATTGACAAGTGATTAGCACATTAGAGAGCCTCCGATCTCTAATGCACCCTACTTGAAGGAAGGACTAAGGTGGGAATTAGATTTTCCCGCTAATTACTCTATAATTCACTAACCCCAATAATTAATCATCCAAAGGAGCCTTAATCACTCCCTTAACCCTAAAGGACCCTATTCACTAATCATATTAAGAACAACTAAAACAAACTAAACAAAACCCTAAACCCTAGAGACATTCAAAAACCCTAACCAAGACTGAATCAAAACAAACCCTAAGCAAACCATAAAACAAAAAAACCTACTACCTAATACCCATTCGACCAAGGCAAAAAGGGAAAAAAGGGAAAAGAAACAGATGAATTAAATCCCACTTGCTACTGTGAAGACACTGACCGAGACAAAGGAAAAAAGAAGAAAAAGACTGAGCAAAGGAAACAGGGGATCGAGACAGCAAAGAAAAGAAAATAGGAAGAGAATACCAAGGGAGAAGAAGGGAAAATACCAAACATTAACACAATCAAAACGAAATTCAAACAAAACCCACATTCAACCCAGAACATTCATCAATTCATTACACACAAATCAAAACCGTACAAACTTCCAGAAATTCGCAATACTACACCAATATCAAACAGAACAAAATATCAAAATCTCAACTATTCTCAACCAATCCCAAATCGATTAACACCAAATCAAATCCTAGAACATCAAAAACCCAAATTCTAAACCCTAACATGCATACGAAATTAAACCTAAATCTAACCTAAGGATGGAGGCCAAAACCGACCATGAAGATCTCGAATCTGCTCCTCTCCCTTTTATAGTCGATCCCCAACTCCTCTCTTCGATCTCCCTTCAGATTAATGGTGCAGATTCGTTTGGTGGTTAGAGTGAAGATGAAGATGGTGCACGCACTTCTTCAACCGAATCAGCAAAGAGGGAAGAGAAATTGAGTGACAATATAAGATATCGTGCGATAATCTGATAAATAGAAAAAGATGAAAAGAGAGAAGGAGATGAGATGAAGAGAAGAGAGAAGGAGAGATAGAGTTGGAAGTTCATTGCTACGGTGATGAGCTGTTTGGTGCGTGAATGAGAAACACAGAGAGGGAGAAAGGAATGAGAGACGGGAAAAGGTAGACAGGGAAATGAATTAGAGAATTAGGGTTTCTGAGGGTTGTTGTATTCGGCAGAAATGGATGGGGAAATGGGGTGGGTATGTGGGTTGCTGGGTAGGCGGATTAGAAGGGGTTGGGCTGGGTTTTAATTGTGGGCTGAGGGAAAGAAAAATAAGAAAGGGAAAAATTGGGCTGAAGAAGAAGATTAGGAATTAGGAATAGATAAAGGTTTTTATTGTCAATATCAATTTGAATCATTTTAATACTAAAAATAGCTAAAAAATGATAAAATCTAATAAAATTGTAAAATTACTAAAAACATAATAAAAACCCTAATTTAATTATTAAAAAACAAGCAAAAAGTCATAAAATAGAAGGGAAAAATCATGCAAAATCGGGTTTAAACACCTGTACAGAGAATTGTGATAAGCCCTTAGTTGTACGCCATATTGAGCCAAATGTTGTTGAACTCCCAACTGTTGCGCCGTCCTCCAAGGGCACACATTTACAGCTGAACCATTATCGACCAACACTAGCGGGATAGTCTTGTTGGAGCATTGCAATGTTAGGTACAGGGCTTTGTTGTGGGATGCTCCACCCTGAGGTTGATCCTCAATTCCAAAGGAAATTACCTATTAGTGAGTGGTCACATGAGCAACACAGGACTCAAAAGTCATCGTAGGAGGTACTGTTAGTCCAGTAAGGGCATCGAACATCTTTTGTCTATGGGCTTGTGATGCGCATATGAGCTGCCGAATGATGACCTCGGCTTTGGTCCTTTTAAGTTGAGCGAGAAGAGGATCTTCTGGAGGAACCTGATTGTCATTACCTATTACTGTGTAGAGTTAGGGACAACCACTAGGGTGGTGGTGTTCCTGCTGTTGTGATGGCCAGACCGAGTAAGAAATGCCACACTATCCGATGTTGGTTCATCCGCTTCAACCCATTCTTTCTCAAAGTGCTCTTACTCATCATCGTCATCCCTATCCCATATGCCATGTACGAACAGACCTTCATCGAATTCAAGTATTTCAAGGATAGGTTGACCCACTTCGACAATCAAAGAAGAAAGGTCAAAGCGTGAATCTCCACAAAAGATGGCGTTTGCATGCTCAAACATAGGGTTATTTTGGTTGTTAGGCTTTTTAGCAACTTTTGGCATCAGGAGTGTCCCTGCCCTTATCATATCTATCTTTTTCTTGAGAGTCCAAAACTTTTTAGTATCATGCCCTCAACAACGATGATAGCGAAAAAATTGGTTGGCATCCCAATTCCTACATTTAATTTCTGGATCTTCTTTTGGCGTAGGCAAAACCAAAATACCCTTGTTGACAAATCGATAAAGAGTGTGAGAATAAGGAACGTCTAGTGGTGTATAGGTCTCGTACTTCGGCACATAAGACCCCTTGTGCTGGATAGAGTTAGTCTCAACAATTTTAGGAGGGTGGCTAGCTGCACTAGTAGCCCTCCTGTTGGACCTAGACCCTTTCCAACCAGGCGAATCGGTCTTATCATTGTGCATTGCTTCCAGTTGAACACAAATGTCCTTCAAGTAATCAAAATCCTTGATGACATGATATCCCAAGTGCTTAGATAAGCTGCTCTTAAGCCCTTGCTTGAAGGTAGATAGTTGCAAGCAGTGAGGGATGGTCTCATTGATGTGGGACAACTTGGTATGCCACCTTTTGAAATTATCCAAAAAGAATTCGTCGTCCTGCTGCTTCATGGTGGTTAGGTCGTCCACCGTAGGTTGCTTCTTTTGGATACGACTGTAATGGTTAATGAAAGCCTTGAATAACTCATTCCAGTCGGCCTTGACTTGGGGTGATAGAGCATGATACAACACTTTGGCTACACCATCTAAGGTGGATGGGAAGACTATGGAGTACAAACCAACGTCGATCCGGTTTAGCGGTGCCAATCTCATGAACTCTTCAATGTCGTGAGCAGGATTCTCAGAGTGTTTGAACTTGATGTTTGACACCTCGACCTTGTCAGCGACCTTAAGAGTGGGCTGAACAGGCAAGGGTACCTCCATGTATCTGTCGGGGAAGGTCGGCACAGTGCTCATTGCTTTGGTTAGGCTTTCTAGCTTCTGTTCAAGGGCCTTAACAGCGGAGTCCCTTGTAGGCTTGGATACCTTTGTTTTAGATGTATCTACACCTCCAAAATCTGTTGATGTTTTGGTGGGCTTAGGTTTAGGTTCATATCTATGCATCTCTTCATCATCTTCCTCAGTATTTAGTCCTAGCTTAGCATTGATCTTGGTGATTGCTTGTAGCACACCGTCCATCACTTGGTGTTGTTCATTTAGTCTTTTTCCCATCTTCTGCTCTTGTTCTAAAGTGTTGGCGAAGACCAGACCTTGCATCTTGGTGTAAAGATCATCTAAATGTTTCGTGATGTTGGCCTCAGTGCTTTAAATCGGGCCCTCTTGGAATTGTTCTCCAGACATGATGCAGTTATGAGTTGCAAATGGATCGTAGTAAGGGTTTGGAATCAAGCGGTCGGCACGCGGATCTCTAATTTGGGCTCGAAGTTGATCACCAATGATTCCGGCATGGAAATTCAAAGTTAGACACTCGATGACATACTCCGACACATACTACCATATGCATGCATGCCCTAAGGGACTTATATGATTCTAACAAACTTGACACCTATATGCTGACACAAGAGAGTCACCCACTTTTTGAGAGTGCATGACCTAACTCTATATGGACCTATTAACAGAACATTATAAAGGGCCGAATAAAGTCAGACATAGCGAGTGCATCATTAGTTGAAAGATACAAGTGAGTGTTTCTCAATTCGGACGAGCCCTATCCACAGCCCGGACGTTTTAAGGAGAATCCGTAACTTCGCCCAACAACTTTAGACAACTCGAGCTATGTTGGCTATTATGCGGACAAGAATAATGTTCGACGACACTGACAACCCGGTTTTTTTTTTATCCTTTTATTTTTTTCTACTCGAGGAAAATGGATATTATAAAGGACTGGACAAATCTAACAATAAGCGAGTTATAATTAGTTTATGGGCTCTATTGACAAATCCAATATAGTTAGGCCTAACAACAGGTCGCCCATAAATGTGATGGATTTATTCATTAAATCGATAAATTAATTTACTCAAGCCTAGTGACTATTATAAAGTCTACAACGTTATCCATTAACTTCGTTGAACTTATAATTAATTTTTTTTTACCTTTGTTAAGAGAATTTCGTAAAAGGTAACATAATATCATCAAAAGTGAGTCAATTTGATGGAGACCATCCAGTAAGTCCAGCAGCAGATCAAGCATCACCAAAGGCAGCAGACCAGGAATATGGAGATGATTCAGCAACAACAGCAGCTCGAGCAGCTTCTACATCATCTTCATCACCCAAGGAGGCTACACAGAACTTCAAGACCAGATTATCGGTAATAAGCGTTCTGTGCCAAACTCGAGAATCTGTTGTGTAATTCTAGCGGCTAAAGATGCTTCCATCTTCAGCAGCAGATCAAAGATACTTCCGCAGCCACCAGCCCACCAACATCATCCATCCAAGCTTGGTACACCTTCGTAAGGCAAGTCTTGCCCAGCACAGCCATCCATCCCACCAGCATTGGCCATTCAGGTCAAATCTAGTTCCCAGCAAAACCAATCCAAGCAGGCATCTTTCTCAATTCTATATCTATAGATTGAGTGAGATTCAGCCAAAGTTCCCTAGGAGATTTTTGTTCCTTGACATGCAATTTTCAAGTCCTAAGCAAGTTCCGGCAAGTTCGAGCAAGTAGGCCATAAGTTACAAGCACCAGAACAAGCAACCGTGCCAAGGTTGTTTGTTATCAGTTTTTCCAGAACCTCGGTTTTGAGGCGAAGTTATTTTGTTAAGCTACAATGAGGGCTATTTAAGTGTTTCCAAGCATTCCTTAAGCTAGAGATTACATCTAGCTCAAGAAAAGCCTGGGAAAGTTACTGAGGTAACTTAGAATTACCCTCCCAGCTAGGAAAGGCCATGATTTGTCATAATTGCCACTCTTTGGGGTTTTTGTTCAATCAGAGGCCAACTTTGCTTTCCTTTGTATTTTCAATTGTTTCCAGATTGTATTAGCTAGTATAAGCTGTAATGTAATGTATTTGGTTTAGTTCTGCAACTAGATTATCAGGAAAGATTAGCAGGTTACTTTAATTAAGTGCCTCTAATTAAACTGTTTTAGCATTAGCTATATATAAGGATATATTCAACAACTTGTAAACTAATCAGTGATAATATCAATAGCATTTTGAGTGCCTTAGTTGAGCCGTTCGTTTGTGAGTGTCAGCAAACTATCATCTGGGTTGAATCTACTTCAGTATCTAGGTGTTGGCATTCCTAGTGGTATGTGTAGAGCTTGATTGCTTCAGTGGTGGTGGGTCTGTATCTGCTGAGGTAACTAAGTCCTTGCCCTCGTGTTTATTTTGTGGTGTGTCTGTATCAGAGTGAATGCAAGTTTATCCTTTTCATTTTCCATCGGTTTGCCATCCAGTCTTGCTAATTGCATCTAATTAGCTTTGTTTGAAGTCATCTGTAGTGTGTGTGTTTCTGTGTGGTGTATTGTAAGTTCAATACTTTGATCTCTGTGAGCTTGCATACATCTATCTTGGTATCAGAGTTGTGTTCTATCTTGAAGTGTGTTGTTTGTGATAGTTTGAATGGTCGGAGCTAGTGGAGGCACCCCCAAGAATTCTTAGAACAGACTCTGAAAGAAAAAGAAGAAATGGAGCAAAAAATGAAGTTCTTGAGTGAACAATTGCAGTATTATATGAGAATGCATAGAACTGAGCTTTATAGGGAGATTGATGAAGAGTTGGAGGAATGAGAAGGTGAGAATCCTTTCCGTAGGATAGGAATAGGAGGTCGAGGTCCTAGGCCTACACACAGAAGGAGGAGATATGTTAGGAGGTCACCTAAGATCAGTGAACCAGAGGAAAACAGTAAGAGTGAAAGGGAGGAAAGGAGGGAAGACAAGAGGATAGAGAAATAAGATTTCAAGATTGATATACCTGAGTATGCAAGGGAGTTAGATCCTGATGTTTTCTTAGATTGGTTACAGACTGTGGAGGGGGTTTTTGAATTGAAAGAAGTTTCAGAATAGAATAAGGTGAAGTTAGTAGCCTTAAAACTGAAAAGGTATGCTTCTACTTGGTGGACTAATCTGCAGAGAAGAAGAATGGAGATTGGAGAAGATAGGGTTAGCACTTGGGTTGAGATGAGACAGAAAGTGAAAGAGAAGTTCCTCCTAGACAACTATATGAAGGAGAACTACTCTAAGCTACAACATTTGGTGTAGGGAAACAAATCTGTGGAGGAATATACCAAAGAGTTTGAGCAATTGCTTTCGGAATGTAATATGCATGAGAATGAGGTGAAAACTTATGTTAGGTACCTTGCAGGTTTCAATGACAATATCAAGAATGTTGTTGAGCTGCAGGTTTATGATTCACTTAATGAGCTAAGCTCTTTAGCTCATAAGGTGGAACAGTAGAAGAAAGCTAGAGTGAAGGAGTACAGCAGCAGATACCCAACCAAGCCCTATACCCCAGCCAAGCCAAATCCCTACAGCAAGCCTTACAATCCCCCACAAAGAACCTATCCTCCCTCACCCCCACCTCAAGCCAGATATCCAGCCCCAAGACCACCTCAAAATCAGCCACAAAATGCCCCAACAAGAACCCCAGCCCCTACCAGCAAAGCCTTCCCAGAAAGAAGATGCTTCAGGTGTCAAGGGCTTGGGCACATATCATCTGAATGTCCAAACAAAAGAGCAGTCACCTTGGCTGAGTTTCAGGCAGCTCTTTTGTTTGAGCTTGAGCCTTGTGATGAAGAAGACCAGTATGAAGAGTCCCGTGGAGAACCTGTATATGATGGGGAAGAGGTTAAAGCAGGTCCTGATGAAGGAGAAATGCTTGTGATCTAGAGGATCTTGAGCAGTACAGCAGTAGATAAAGCAGCAGAACAAAGGGAGAACATTTTCCACACCAGATGAACAGTTGGTGGGAAAATTTGCTCTTTGATCATTGACAGAGGCAACTGCACCAATGCAACGTCTGAAACCATGGTGAAGAAGCTCAATTTGGCTACCAGCACCCATCCAGGCCCCTATACAATACAGTGTGGTTGAACCAAAGTAAAGGTATCAAGATCTCTTCTAGATGCCTTGTCAATTTCTCAATTGGTTCAGCTTATCGAGATGAAGTTTGGTGTGATGTGATTCCTATGCCTGTCATCTATTATTAGGGAGACCTTGGATGTATGACAAATATGTTAGCCATAATGAGAGAACAAACACATATTCCCTTTGTTTGAACAACAAGAATATTACCCTTACCCCTCTTAAACCATCCCAGCTCACGAAAAAGACCCAAGAACCTTATTGTTGAGCCTACTCTTGTTGTCCTTTTGCTAGTTGAACAACATGAGTTAAGTGAGCAAAAAGGAATCATCTTGCTTGACATTGAGGAAGACCTACCCCCACAAAATGACCACCCCTTATTTCATCATATCCTAAACTAGTACCTACATGTCTTTCGTGAAGAAATGTCTCCAGGCTTACCCCCTAAGAGAGACATACAAGACAAGATAGATCTTGTTCCGGGATCTAACTTGCCAAATAAAACTGCCTACAGAATGACCCCAGCTGAGACAAATGAGATCCAAAGACAGGTTGACGAGTTATTAGAGAATGGAATGATAAGGGAAAGTTTGAGCCCCTACGCAGTACCAACTTTATTGGTGCCTAAGAAGGATGGCAGTCAAGAATGTGCATTGACTGTAGAGCTATTAACAAGATTAATGTTAAGTACAGGTACCCCATCCCAAGGCTTGAAGATATGCTAGATGAACTGCATGGCTCAGTGGTGTTTTCCAAAATTGATTTGAGCAGTGGCTACTACCAGATCAGGATTTGTGAAGGAGATGAATGGAAAACAGCTTTCAAGACTAAAGGAGGGTTATTTGATTGGTTAGTCATGCCTTTTGGCCTGACAAATGCACTATCCACATTCATGAGGCTGATGAACCAGGTTTTAAAGCCAATGATTGGTAAGTGTGTGGTTGTCTATTTTGATGACATACTTATTTACAGTCAATCTGAGATGGAGCATATTGACCACCTAAAGAGTTTGATGGAGACATTGAGCAGGGAGCAGTTAGATGGGAATTTAAAGAAATGCCAATTCTTTGCAAGTCAAGTCTCTTTTCTTGGCTACATTGTGACAACAGCAGGGATTCAGGTGGATGAGGAAAAGGTCAAGGCAATCAGGGACTGGCCTATTCCCAGTTCAATTCAGCAGATTAGAAGTTTTCATGGTTTAGCTTCATTTTACAGGAGGTTTGTGAGAAATTTTAGCACCATCCTAGCACCTATGACAGAGCTAGTGAAGGGAAAAAGTTTCTTCTGGACACCAGCAGCACAGAGAGCATTTGAAGACATCAAGAGACCGCTCACATCAACACCAATCCTGGCTTTACCAAGCTTCTCTAAGGTTTTTGAAGTAGAGTGTGATGCTTCAGGTGTTGGCATAGGAGCAGTCCTGACGTAGGAAGGCAAACCTATTGCCTATTTCAGTGAAAAATTGAATGATGCCAAGAGAAGATACAACACCTATGATAAAGAGTTCTATGATATCTTTAGAGCTCTTCAACACTGGAGACACTACCTAATTGGGGCAGTGTTTATCTTGCACAGTGATCATGAGGCCTTGAAGTTCATTCAAGGGCAGCAAAAACTCAACACCAGGCATGCTGCTTAGATAGAGTTAATGCAGCAGTTCCATTTCATGATCCACCACAAATCAGGGAAGTTGAACAAGGGAGTTGATGCTTTATCAAGGAGATATTTTTTGCTGCAGGTGTTAGATGCAAGGGTACTTGGATTTGAACAATTGAAAGCCTTGTACAAGGAAGATGAAGATTTTGGTGAGATTTTCCAGAAGTGCCAGGGACACCCTCAGAGTCTGTATCACATAAACCAAGGGTTTCTTTTCCAGGGAGCAAGATTGTGTATACCCAAGAGTAGCTTCAAGGAGTTACTACTTTCAGAAGTCCATGGAGGATGCTTAGCAAGCTACTTTGGCATTGAGAAAACTCTTCTCATGCTGAAGGAGCATTACTGCTGGCCTAGAATGAGAAAAGATGTGGAGCATTAGGTGAAATGGTGTTCAATCTTTAAAGTAGCAAAGAGCCATAGCCTACCTCAAGGGTGGTATACTCTATTGCCAGTCCCTGCAAGCCCATGGGAAGACGTCAGTTTAGATTTTATTGTTGGTATGCCAAGATCACGAAGGGGAAAAGACTCAATAATGGTGATGGTAGACAGATTCAGCAAGATGGCCCATTTTATTCCATGCGATACCACAAATGATGCAGTAAAAGTGGCAAAGGTATACTATCAGGAAGTAGTGAGGCTTCATGGAGTCCCTAAGAGCATGGTGTCTGATAGGGATGCCAAATTTCTGAGTCAACTCTGGGTGACTCTATGGTAGAAGCTAGGGACAAGGCTAAAATATAGCACAACATGCCATCCACAGACTGATGGGTAGACAGAGGTGACCAATGGGAAACTTGGAACTCTATTGAGATAACTGATAAACACAAATAAAACTGGATGGGACACTCTTTTGCCCCTTGCTGAAATTGCATTCAATAGAGCCCCTTCAAAGGCAACTGGCCTTTCCCCACTTCAGGTGGTATATGGGAGAAATCCTATCACTCCTTTGGATTTATCTCCACTAACCAATTTTGTAAAGTTTAGTTATGAAGCAGGTACACATGCAGAGATGATCAAGAAGCTTCATCAGCAGGTTATAAAGAAAATCATTAAGTATCCTGAGCATGCAGCTACTTCAACCAACAAGCACAGGTGGAAGATGGTTTTCTAACAAGGATATCTTGTGTGGATACACCTAAGGAAGGACAGGATCCAAGCAAAGAGGAGAGGCAAGTTAGTTCCAAGAGCAGATGGCCCATTTGAAGATATGGAGAAAATAGGAGACAATGCCTACAAGTTGGATCTTTCAGAGGACTATGGAGGGAGTGCCACCTTTAACATTGCAGATTTAAGGCCCTATTTTCCAGAGCATTAACACCTCCCAAGTTTGAGGACAAACTTTCCTCAACCTGGGGAGGATAATTGACACCATCCAGTAAGTCCAGCAACAGATCAAGCATCACCAACAACAGCAGACCAGGAGTATGGAGATGATTCAGCAGCAGCAACAACTCGACCAGCTTCTACATCATCTTAATCACCCAAGGAGGCTACACCCGCAACTTCAGCACCAGCATTGCTAGCAGAAAACCTTGATGTGCCAAACTCAGCAACTGTTGGAGTAATTGCAAAAGAAACAGTAGGCTTCCATCCTCAGCAGCAGATCAAAGATACTTCAGCAGCCACCGGCCTACCAACATCATCCATCCAGGCTTGCTACACCTTAGTAAGGCAAGTGTTGGCCAGCACAACCATCCATCCCACCAGCATTGGCCATTCAGGTCAAATCCAATTCCTAGCAAAACCAGTCCAAGCAGGCATCTTTCTCAATTCTGTATCTATGGATTGAGTGCGATTCAACCAAAGTTCCCTAGGAGATTTTTGTTCCTTGATATGCAATTTTTAAGTCCCAAGCAAGTTCCAGCATGTTCAAGCAAGGAGGCCTTAAGTTACAAGCACCACAACAAGCAACCCTACCAAGGTTGTTTATTATCAGTTTTTCCAGAACATCGGTTCTGAGGCCAAGTGATTTTGTTCAGCTACAATGAGGGATATTTAAGTCTTTTCAAGCCTTCCTTAAGCTATTGAGATTACATCTGGCTTAAGAAAAGCCCGGGAAAGTTATTGAGGTAACTTAGAATTACCCTCCCAGGTAGGAGAGGCCCTGATTGGTCAGAATTGCAACTCTTTGGGGTTTTGGTCTAATCAGAAGCCAGCTTTGCTTTCCTTTGTATTTTCAATCGTTTCCGGATTGTATTAGTTAGTGTAAGCTGTAATGTAATGTATTTGGTTTAGTTCAGCAACTAGATTATCAGGAAGATTCGCAGGTTACTTTAATTAAGTGCCTCTAATTAAACTGTTTTAGGATTAGCTATATATAGGGATGTATTCAGCAGCTTGCAAACTCATCAGTGATAATTTCAATAGCATTTTGAGTGCCTTAGTTGAGCCACTCGTTTGTGAGTGTCAGAAAACTCTCATTTGGGTTGAATCTACTTTAGTATCTAGGGGTTGGCATTCCTAGTGGTGTGTGTAGAGTTTGATTACTTCAGTGGTGGTGTGTCTGTATCTGGTGAGGTAACTAAGTCCTTGCCTTTGTGTTTATTCTGTGGTGTGTCTGTATCAGAGTGAATGCAAGTTTATCCTTTTCATTTTCCATCGGTTTGCCATCCAGTCCAGCTAATTGCATCCAATTAGCTTTGTTTGAAATCATCTGTAGTGTGTGTGTTTTTGTGTGGTGTATTGTAAGTTCAATACTCTGATCTCTGTGAGTTTGCATACATCAAATTTTTATTTTTCAATTTAAAATAATCAACTCTTGAACATAAATGATCCCTTTCACTGGGCTAACCACAATGCCTTTAAGTTGATTATACTAATTAATAAACAATCCTTTTCTCAACCCAATGAATTTTATATGGACTAGAACGAAGTCTCTAAACTAGGGTCGACTCTTTACAAAAGGAAAAGGGGAAGGGGCACACATAACACATAGCACACAACATGAAGGGTACCCTAAACCAAGGCTCTATATTCATGAATTACTATGGTTGGGTTAACATGGCATACCGCACGTTCTCGCCTCGGTTCACCTTACCCCTAAAAATTTGTGGGTAAGGAGTGTGAGGTGTTGCATATCCGGCTTCAAGGAAGCCCTTTGAGTATAATATGGGGAGTGGAGAGACCAAATGCTTGGCGATGTAGGGTGCATCACACAAGTACGTGGCCACCCGCTCTCGGGGGAAGAGTTCTAGTTATTACTTAAACCGTCGCCTTTGTGATAACGTGTCAAAAGACCCGATTAGTTCAAGTTTTACCCTCTTTTTAAGTTTTAAGGTATGCAGAGGATGCCTAAAAGGAATAATAAAATTGCGAAATAAATCGACTTCTCTCTTTTAAAATTTTAAATCAAATCGATTTGTTCAAGTTTTACCCTCTTTTTAAGTTTTAAGTCCCCAATGGAGTCGCCATTCTGTAGGTACCCGAAAAATCGTCCCCATTTAGGGGTGCTGATTTTCGGATGCGCTACATAAACGATCGGGAGCCGACTAAGGTTGCTTAATCCTTAAATAAGGATATTTTTATTTTCGAAATTCGTTTTCGGGGTGATGAAACTTTATTTATTTACAAATCATTTTTATATTATTAAAATACCCGAAATTGCACCAAAATATTTTATTAATAATTTAATACCGGCCCATTACCGGATCCAGGCCCAGAAGGAAGCAAATGGGCCGCCAGAAAGCGTAAAAACCCGCTGGGGTTTTAATGCCTTCTCGGTTGGGCCATGCACTTCCTTGGCCGAGAGGAAATGGGTAGAAATTAATAAAACCTGCAGGGGTTTTTTGTAGCCCATTTTCTCTTGGGTTGACCTTGGATTGATAAGGAAATGGTATTAAATCATTCCTAATTATTTTAATTCAAATGCGTATATTTGAAATAATTAAAAGGGATAGTAAAAGAACGAAAGAGTCGCCAGCCGATTTAAGGAAATCTAAAAACCATAAAATAAAGTAAATAACTCCGGTCTGTGAAACCCGATTTCTATGTTCGGGGGTTAGGTTACGAATTCGAGAATTATAAGAACTCTCGAATACACATGTTAGAAAACAGTCTCTACTAAAATTGATCTTGAAAAAAAGAGAGCGGAGAGAAGTTTAATTAATTTCGCAACATTATATTCATGATCATGCAATATAAAAATGAAGAGGTTTTATTTTAAAAAATACAAACATGTACAAGGAGAATAAAGCATAAATTACATGACGAAATATAACAATAATAATAATGAAATTGAACCTTACTTAGGGGTGATGGATGAGATGAAAGTTAATCCCTTGTCTTCACCTTTGGTTTGGAGCTTGCATAGAATGACGTATGTGGTTAGGAGAGTAGTGTAAGAATGGTGGTGTAGATATGATGGGGTATTAATAGGTCAAAGATGGATGTTTTGGAAGGAAATGGAGGGAGACAGATCCCTACAATCAAGTCTTTGTCCACAGAAGGTCAAAACCCCAGTGGGTCTTGAGAATTTCCATGTCAAAAAGTCAATCATGTGGGCTATTTTTTCATGGGATTGCATGGGGTGATTTCTGGCGCCAAAATCATAAAAATAATTAAAAGCCCGGTGGGTTATAAAACAATATGGCATGGATCGACGACGTGGCGAGTAGAGGCGGGCCGCTTCTAGAGATGAAACCCCAGCGGGTTTTATTGCTCTTCCTTGGGCCGGATGCGCGTATTGGGTCGGCTTGTGTTTTTGGGCTTTTCTTTAACATTAAAACCCCTGCGGGTTTTATTTATATTATGCGGACTGTTTTGATCTGTTGGGCTCGCACTACTAATTTCATGGGCCCAATGGCCCATTTTGGTGTTTGGCCCAAATGACTTGCTGAGTTTTGACAGGTCGGGATTGTGTTGGTGCAAATGCCAGTGTCTACAGTATCTTACCGCTCAACTCATTTAGATTGTCCACCATGTATTGCCACACAACTTCTGCCTATGCATACTCCCCTATTTTGTCAAATTCATTGCCATATGTCTCCATATGCCAAACAACCTTGTTTGGGTACCTTGGAAACAGCACAACACGAAAACAAAATAAGGCAAAATATCTGCCAAAATCAATTAGACAATCTTGTTTCATACTGCCCTCAGAAAGGGTTCGTGTTGCATGTATGGAACTGGTTTTCTCGTTGCATTTCTCAATTTTCCGTATCTCAACCCCGATTTATGAAAAACATTTTGAAAGTTGCAAGTTCACCTTCGTCCCATTCACTAGAAGGCGCGTTAACAACGCAACGTCAAACACATTAAAATTAACCAATGATGAACCCAATTTAAATGCCCGCTCATCCAGCACCCATGCCATTATAAGAGCCAATGCTAAATGACGGTCCATCTCAAGTACGAGGTAAGTCAGTAATGGTTGTAACACTGTTTGTTTGATGTAGTTGACGTTACGTTCATCAATTCGTTTCCTCAATTTATGCAACATCTTCAGTGAAACCCTGCTCCTTAGCATTACATTCACTTCACGGTTACCATGTCTATGGTTGTTCTCCTCCTCGCCTTCCTGAACACCATAGTCATTGTCCTCCTCCGAAGAGGAACTGGACATAATTTGTTTCCCCTTCCCTTTCCGTCCACATGTTTTGCACTGAATGTCATCATCTGAATATGCAGATTTCTTAGAGTAACGTTTCTTTCTGTGCTTCCTATCACCGGATCCAACCCATTCTCTATCACGTTTGCCACTCTACAGTTTATGATGCTACAAAATTTTTTTTAATCTTTGTTGTTAATGATGTTTCTTATGAGATGAACAATGATTAAACCTATTCGAACATCGGTGCTATACTAGTATTGTACCGGTCACTAAATTGCAATTTAAATTTAACTACTACCTCTGTCCCTTAATGAGTGTCAATTTTCTTAACTACCTTGTCCCTTTTTATTTGTCAAATTTACATTTCCAATTATTAAAATACCTATATTACAACTAATTAATGAATCAAATTTTTAGTTTACCTCTTAAAATTCTCCTTTATTCATCTTTTCCCTTAACGAGGGGTATACTTGTCCATACATAATTTTTTCACCATATTTCCAAGATGCATTGGTTTTGTAAAATTAGTTTATTTGACATTGAAAAAGAGACGGAGGGAGTATAATTTAATAACAAGTGTTGACAAATAACAATTTCTGTTGGTATGGTTTATTGATTTGCAATTCGGACATCAATTGAATGGGTATCAACTATTTTTCCCAATTACCACTGTCTACATAAACTTTTCTTACTAACTGTATATATTACAAAGGATACTTACAGATTTCCTCCCCATTTGGTGTCTTTATGAGAAATTAGGATGTTCTGCTGGTAGGATGAACGGCGCCGCTGCGTATGCCACCTAACTTATGAAAATAAATCTCTCAAGTTCTACAGACAATTTCACAAACCACTGCTCTCAATGTACAACAAAACTCGATAAATTGGAACAGTTATATAAACAGAAAGTATTGAAGGGAATTTAATGATATGCAGCTTCCAACAGAAATGGAGTAACCACTCATGGCAGTTTCTTAAATTCTCTGATTCTAAAACAAATTAAGTTTCCCCCTCGAATTATACAGTGTCGTCTGTATACATTTGAAATGGGGATAATTTAAAAATGTCAACCACTACTACATACACTTCAACGGAAGTGCCTAAACGTTTCATAAAAAGTAATTAAAACATAAAGGCAATAAATGTTTAACTCGGTCATTTATGGTTTGTTTGGGGGCCCACTATCAACTTAATGATTTCAGGCACAATCTCCTATTGCCGCTGACTACGCATGAGTATGTTCGAAAGCTCGGACATCTTTGATTAAAACATTGGTCAACAAAAACTAATTTATGTGTTTAGTATGTATACAAATGTTACACATGTGCAACAATGACACAAAGGTTTTGTTACCGGGACTGCAGTTAATTATGCATAACTTATGTAATAGTTGGTCTAAAGCGTCTCGGTGTAATGTGCAAAGAACCCATTGCTCCATAAATATATTATTTTAAAACTATAGTTGGTGGAATGCAATTTCCGTAAGTCCAGGAAGAAGTATGAAGTAGTGAATAAATCTGTAGCAGTTAACATAGACTTATGGGTAAACAGTCCGACGTGGAGTTTAGATTAGTCCACGCATACTGATGAAATTTAACCCTGAAAAATTTACCTATAAGCAAGACAATTTGAGAATGCATATTTAGTGTCGTGTGAATAAAATGTCAATCCTTTCGTTTCTTTGATTACAACTGTGAACATGACCATTTACAGTCTTAACATTGGTCAAATAAATGGATCGACATGGATTATTACAAGGAATGCCTAGGATGACAAAGTGATGTTGAATTTCATTGAAGTGGCCATAATAAGGAATACGTAAATATGAATATACACTTATAAATAGGATTTATATGCGTTGAAATTTTCAACATAAAATAATGTCATTGTTAAATAACTTTGTTCAGATTTGATTAATGTTACAACAAGTTATGACAATATATTAGCTCACACAAGACGAACATAAGTGTGTCTAACTTAGTATGTGTAAACCTTTGTAAACAAACTCATCCGCAATTACACTTGATTTGTATGTATGTTACAAGAGGGGAACGTGCATAATTCCCGTTAATATCCGACAGTGTATCCCAGCTTAGTCGTCATTATTTTTTACTTTCACAACTCTCTATGTCAGTCAACCTTTCTACATTGTTTGTAACAAATGTCTTTAACTTTAATTTGTTTTCTATAAATTGTTACGAATGTCCCCCCCCCTCAATTTTACCGAGGATATTAATTAAAAATTCAAATGATGTCCGAATTTATCATGCACGTCGTCTCAGAAAACATTTTAGATTAATTAACATTGTACGTTGACTGTGTTCACATAGACAAACAGGCCATTCCAAAATTTATTCGTTAAGTTACTTGACAAATATAGTTTGTTCACATTAATCTACAATGTCTTCCAAATGGATGTGTTCACCGGTAATGTATAACATGGTTCTGTGTGACATACTTATACATTGCTGTAAAAATATTATTTCAAATAATGACACTGGGTATATGATCATGCAAGCAACTCATTGTTACTAAATAACTGACACTAAAGCGAATAATATGACACTGCCAAATCACTGTTAACAGTTACTTCAATAGAAACATTGTAAAACCATGAAGTACAATAATAACTAACTACGAGGTTAGTTCACAAAAACCGAAACACAAAAGGTTGCCAACCTCCACGACAATGTCCTTCACTACACTAGAAAAACATTGCAATAAGAAATCCCCATCACATATTCCCGTCACTTTTGTTCATCATTCTTCCAGTACACCCCCTCCTTCTTGTATATCCTTGCCTGGCTATTGATAGTTGCATGTCTGAGGGGGAAGGTGCTTCCGTTGTTTGTGGGTTTGCATGGAGAGACGAAGACAGATTTGTCGTGTCACCCATAAAAGGCACATCCTCCTTGGTCCCAACCGCCCCCATTTCCCCAGTTTGTGGCTAGACATCATTCATTGTGTTTGTCACATTTTGAATCGTTACAAGAACATTGGCGGTGTCAACAATGTGGTCGTTGCTGATGTATTATGGGACCAAAATAATGATTCTTGATCCAGTAATAATCATTACACGTGCAATAAACTAGGGAGTAGGGGAACTTCACGTGACAATGGATGAAAGAGAGGGAATACATGAAACCAGGATCTATGGAATGCTCTTTTGTCTTGAGGACTTTTGTGGATTCAAGGAACAAGAAAGATTGTTTCTTAAATAGGGAAAAGGGGTGGAGTGACGTGAATATGGAAGGGGGGAGAAGGGTTGTTTGGCGTAAGGCCTTGAGAAAGAAAGAGAGAGGAAGTTTGTTATAGAGAGAGGGAGTTTGTTAGGGTTCTTTTGTGAGAGAGAAAGAGAGAATGGGCGAATTGAGAAAGAGAGAGGGAAGGAGGAGGGTGACGTGATTGATGAGGGAGAAAGAATGTAGGGTTTATCTTAACTATATTGATAGAAAGATAAAGAAGTAATTATCTTAACTATATTGACAGAAAGATAATAACAAGATAGTTCAAGGGATCTATCTTGGTATAGAAACACCACAAGAAAGAAACCCTAGGGCTAGCTTGACCTTTATCCTAGTTACAGAAACACCTTCTAGGATCAGGGTTCAAGCTCTTCCTAAACCACTTGGTTGCCAAACCAATATACAATATAAGAGATCAAAACGAGGTTCTTCACGAAACACTCAAGGGGTAAGCTAAAAGCTTGATTTTATTCATAGTTGATAAACGGGTTGCCTTTGAAAGGCTACAAGCCTAGATATTTATACTCAAACAGTCCTATATGGACTATGACTCTCTAATTGGCGCGCAAGCCAACCTAATATGACTAGGAATACTCTAACTTGGCGTGGAATCCAAGGTTTCCTAGTCCTAGACGCCTTATCTATACTACTCTCCCTTGGATTAGGAATTCTTTTCCTAAGGGGAGTTTGTTACAACAATCTTATCCTAATTGGAATTGCTTTCCTAATCCAAGATGGATTAGTTACAAAAATAAGCCAACCTAATCTAGGATACTAACTAATTCTTGGCGCCAAAACAACTAATAACACGCCTAAATCACACACACTAGACCTTCTAGAACATTCTAGAACATTTGAGAGTGTTCTAGACTAACCTGGACTCCTATGATTGATGCTCAAGTTTATAACTTACTTGGCACCTTACATGACTCAAAACTATAAAGATAATAAAAATCACACTAAAACAATTAAAAGCTACTAAAATATAGTTACATCCAAAAGATCAACACTGTGAAATTCAAAACTAACATGATCAAAATGTGAACTTCACTGGAAACTTGTAAATGGACCTTTGGACGTGAACTTGGGCTCATTGGGCTTGTTTGGCGTGATCTTGGTCCTTCCTAGGATGTTTGGACATCCTGTTGCCGTAGGAGGCAAACCATGTTAATGAGCCTTCGGACCTCTACCTTGAATAATATCTCCTTTATTGGGTTGAGCCTAGTTGGATTTCCTTCTTGAAAGACCCTCTCTTTATAATTGTATTTAACTTGGGCCTTCTTGATTGGGCTTTGGGGAATAAGCGTGGGATGATTTCCATCCGTTGCTGTCATGAAGGGCTTTGGGGAATAAGCGTGTCTGACACAATGTGCACATCGTCTCCTGCCACTTGCGGGGCATTTCCGGCCATTAACAAGTCATCTTCAATGCCCGTGTCTTGCATCTTGGCACGCAATTCTGCATTCTCCCTCTTAATCTTAACCAAGTATTGTTGTAGCTCCTCAACCTTTCTTTTAAGCTCGTCCGTGATTCAATCTTGTTCTTCAACACCTTTTCTAGTGTGTCGACCCTGTCACATGCGCGCCGAGTGACTTCTTCGGTTGATTAATTATCCTGATATAGCAAACACTTTTGTTACTTAGTTACGAACACCCGGAAAAATTTATGGTTTGAGGCCAAGTTGGGCCTCATAATAAGACCGTGAAAAGAATCGAACACTTCTTTTAAATACGTTTCCCTACTAGGATTTATTCGTAAAAAACCATGCAATCAGCGAGGAACACCGACCTCAAGTTCAACAATATATCGCTTGCACTCATCACTTTCAACTAACTATTTCATGACACTGTGACCCTCCTCATTTGGCATCGGTTTCAACACTGGGATAAGCTGGAAGGGAACCCAATCAACATTGACTAAAGAAGTTTGTAAATTATCACTAACCAAACCAAAACTTTGAAATAAATTTAAATATTATTTGGCCACCGAGTTGATATTACTTACATCATCTGTTGGGAATGAGTTCACCAAAGAATACATATTGCTCCCGGAAGGGATTTCAATTTTCGGTCAACGCCGACGACATATACGGGGGAACTTTTTGGGAGCCTTACTACTGAGTGCTTTGCTATGTTCATACAACCAACACTACATACGACCATCAATACATGAATGTATAAATTAAACTCTTCTTTGGTAAAATGTAGACCATTAGTTTAGCACAGCTAACTTGAAGCAGTAAAGAGAACCCTTGGACTGCTGCCTCCTTCTGGTTTGCCTTCCCCTTATTTGACAACTCGTCCAGGCCATCCACAAGGAATTGCCAAACGGTGTCAGCCCAAGCGTAAACACCATAGTCGTCCATTGTTGCATAGAACTCCATATTTGATGCAACCTTGCCAGGTATTTTTGGGAAAAGAATTGCACCGAAGGTATACATAGCAAACAGTTTTTTAAATTTTTTCCCATTATCCCCTACAAGGGACATTTTGCAAAGTTGCCTTAACGCCTTCTTACAATGGTATAAACATGAAGTACGTTTCACCTTCCCGACATTCATCTTCCTCAAGCAAATTTTGTCTGCCATTGCCTTTATTTCCTTACCCAAACTGGAAAAGTTCTCCTCAAGATCTAGTATCACAGTATGTCCTTTTATGGGCAACCCCGTCAACAACGCAACATCGTACTTGGTGAATTTTACTATTGTTTTACCCAAACGAAACCCCCTATCCTCAGGAACCCATGCCCTCCCCATTGCTTCCACCAACTGTCGTTTAAAACCCAACATCGGGTTGTCTAAAATAGGTGCAATACGATTGTCTTGATGGCATCTATGTGCCTATCGTCAAACTTCTCCCTAAGGTTCACGAATTTCCATAGCATACACGACTCCTCAAGTAAGGCCACTTAGAAATTTCACCAACAGGAGGTTCGGTACGTCGCTTTACCTTCCTAACTTTTTTCTTATTTGGTTCGGATTCATCCTCCAATGATGTGGTTTCCTCTTCACTTGAACTGTGGTTGTGTCCTCCATGTCTTGACCTTTGCCGGTCCACCTTATAATCGAAGTCTTCAGAGATATCATCATCTGTACTAGAATCTTCACTGTCTTCTTCAATCGTGTGTCTATGTCTACCCTTCCGGATAGCATAATTAGTAATTTTGCATTTCAATTTTTCAAGTTTTCTCGCCTACACCAATATGGGTATTGTTAATGTAATCTACTTGTCAAATTCACATAAAACAGCAACAACTCATTCCTGATTTTAATAGGTTACAATCACTAATAATTTAGGACCCAACAAACAATTCTTAATAAACAACATTGTTAAGTGATTACTACATATTCATGGTTTCAAAGTAGAAGACAGTAGAATATTATGTTAAATGGAATTAACAACACATGAAAAAAAATAATATATATACACCAAAACTGCAGGAAAGAAAGGCGACTTCAGTGGCTAACCTTTTTGGATTTCTCCATTTTTAGGTGTGTAGGAATCAAATTTAGGGTTTAGTTTTTCGAAGGCTTGTCATTTTTAGAAGTGGACGCCTATGATTATGCAGATTCGTTATGCATCTATGGGAAGTGAAACCCTATGTTGACCGGATTTTATTCTTTGTAACATTCCTTTTTTAAAAGGGTTGAGGGGGGTGTTTCGAGACTTACGCAATTAATTGATCAATCTCATCCCCACTAATTATACAGTTTGGAGCGGTTTATTAACTGCAGCAGTCAAGTATACAATATAATAGGATAGACGCAACCCACTAAAAATTAAACAAATGCAGTCAAACTAAATTCAAATTATCTGTGACCTTCATTCATTTACCAATTTTTTGAAAATTTATGCATAATAACCAAAACTTCTTAAACCACCCATGGATATGAATTAAAACATCATTAATAATTTATACAAATTTATATTACCTCTTCCAATTGTTGCAAACTGACGAAATAATATCGTGTAAGTCACCTACCACAATTCATCGTTATTTACCAATTATTAGCCTACTTGTTGGTACGAAGAAATTGTCAAGAACGTACAACGCACTTTACCCGATATAACAACTGTTTATCGTTATTCTGTGAAGGAATGCTACAACTAGTTTTTCCATGATTGTGAGAAATGGCCCTTTTATCATCTGATCTGGAAGGGTGTATTCCCTCCAAGGCATATTTTCATTGCTTGGGTTGTTGCTCACATGAAGCTTCCTATTGCTACATGGGTGGGAGCCCATGGCAGTGATATTCCCATCTGCTGCTGTTTCTGTAAGAATGCAGATGAATCAATAGATCATATTTTCACATATTGTGACTTTACTAAGTAGATTTTGAACCATTTTAGCAGAAGATTGGGGATAAGAGGAACTTTTACTTCTTTTCATCAAAGGATTTTGAACTAAAAAGACATGAAGAGAAAGAAGAATATCAAGATAATGGCAGCTACTGTTCTTACTACTACCATTGTTGTGATATAGGAGTTTCGAAATTATATTCGGTTTCCAAATGGTCGGAGTAATGTCTCGATAGAAGCAGCTAATAAGAAAATCAATTTTGTTGTCTTGAATAGGTTTTTGTTTCTGTCTAAGAAGAGCGGTAGGTATGCAGATTGTATAGATTTGTTTCTGCAATAGGTGTGAGTTCTGCTTTGTACTCTGGTTTTGTTGGTTCCTCCTTACTTTATTGAAGAGTGAAATCTTTCTGCCAAAAAAAACAATTGTTTAGTGTTATTGTATATATAAATATATTTATACAACACCTATAGTAACTTTCTTATAAAATGTAATGGTTGACTTGGTCAACTTGTATGGAGTCACTACTAATGATTATAACATCTACCACTACATTACCGTAAAACTCTCAATATTATTGGTCTCACCATTCACTCAAATAGTTAACGAAAGGGTTACACCTACTGTGAACCTCCGGTGTAGGAAAAAGAATGGTATGTGGATGGTTGTATGGTGGTGAAGAATATGATTTGAGAAAGGGACTATGGGAGATGAAAAGAAGTATAATATGGATGTGGTGTAGGAAGGTGATTTTGTGATGGAAGGGGATGATGGAAGTATAATATGAGGATGATAGGAGGATAGAATAATGATAGGAGATGAAGAAAATTTGAGAGAGTGGAAGTCTAATTTGGTTGGAGAAGAGAGTATTAGATGGTAGTAGTGATAGGTGTTGATGGTGAAAGTTGATGAAATGAAGGTGGAATGAAGGGAGTATTTATAGGTGAGGGAGTGTGAGATTTGGAGGGAAACCATGGGGAACATACCCGACGAATCATGCCATTAAAGACTTTAACCTAGGGGGTTTTGGGAGGTCAAGGGAAAAGTCAAACACGTCAGGCAAAGATCAAGGGATCCAATTGCATGCATGCAGATTTTGGCACCAGAAAGCTTAAAACCTATGCGGGTTATAATAATTTCCAGCACGCGGATTGATGACGTGGCGAGAACGACGTCATGCTGAGCTCCGCGTATAACCTAGGCGGGTTATAACAATTTCCTGCACATGGATCGATGACATGGAGCGAAACGGCGTCGTGCTGAGCTGCAATTATAATCTATGCGGGTTATAATCATTTCTGGGTCGGGGCGCGCTTTGCTGGGCCGCATTTCTGGGCCTGGAAAATGTTAAAACCCGTCTGGGTTTTAAAAGTGGCTATGTGCAACTTCGAACGACCATAACTCTTTCATCCGGACTCCGATTGAGGCAATTCAAAAGGCGTTGGAAAGCTTATGATGTGTACTTTATTCTCATCAAAAGAAATAGGGCCAACAAGATTTTTGGAAAAAAAGGGATTTGAAATGGTGGGCATATGTATGTGGAAAGGGTTGAAAATGAAGGCTTTTTGTGGTGGGTTGGCCCGATAGCTTTTGATTGAGGTAGGCCCTTTGCATTTTCTTCTATGCTAGCCTCTTTTCTTGTTATACTTGATATGTACACTTGTCCCGGTACAAAATGCGGTGTCTATAGAGAGCCCCGACTTTGATCGAGTCCGAATAGGACGAAGGTCAAAGTAGTTTGAGGATATGACTTGGGATTGCAAAGACTGGAATGATGCTTGGAAGCTGAGTCCTGCATCGCGGTTGCGGGCGCTATGCGCCTCTTTGGAGATGATGATGCTCTACTTAGCTATTGATGAGTCCATCTTGATCTCGGGCGAGAATGACGCCTTACTTGTTATCGGACACGATGCCGACGATTGATGGAATTTTCTAGTCCTTCCTAGTGTCGATTCCAGTCTTTCCCGGTGTCGATTCTAGTCGTTCCCGGTGTCGGCTCCAGTCTTTCCCGGTGTCGATTCATGTTGATTCCAGTCTTTCTCGGTGTCGATTCCAGTCTTTCCCGGTGTCGATTCCAGTCTTTCTCGGTGTCGGTTCCATTCTTTCCCGGTGTCGATTCCAATCTTTCCCGGAGTCGATTCCAATCTTTCCTGGTGTCGATTCCAGTCTTTCCTGGTGTCGGTTCCAGTCTTTCCCGGTGTCGATTCTAGTCTTTCCAGTCTTTCCCGGTGTCGATTCCAGTCTTTCCTAGTGTCGGTTCCAGTCTTTCCCGGTCTCGATTCCAGTCTTTCCCGGTGTCGGTTCCAGTCTTTCCCGGTGTCGGTTCCAGTCTTTCCCGGTGTCGTTTCCAGTCTTTCCCGGTGTCGCTTCCAGTCTTTCCCGGTGTCGATTCCAGTCTTTCTCGGTGTCGGTTCCAGTCTTTCCCGGTGTCGGTTCCAGTCTTTCCCGGTGTCAGTTCCGGTCTTTCCCGGTGTCGGTTCTAGTCTTTCCTGGTGTCGCATCCAGTATTTCCCGGTGTCGATTCCAGTCTTTCCCGGTGTCGATTCCAGTCTTTCCCGGTGTCGATGTTGATGATGGTTGGCATTTTTTATGCCGAAGGACCTCATCAGACGCGTTGCTGATGGCCTTGGGGCTCGAGACTTCATCGGGCGCGATGCCGATGGCTCGAAGATTAAGACTTCACCGGGCGCGATATCGGTGGCTCGGGACTACATCGAAGCTCTGCCGATGGTCCGGAAGATGATGATGACAGTGACCTTATATGCGGTAGCTGGATGGTGGCGGTCCCTTTGTCGGCGACTTGTGAGCTGCGGCTTTTTTTGTGGCAGCTTGATGGCGGTGGTCCCTTTTAGCGGCGACCTGGTGTCTGTGATGACTCCCTGCACAGAAACCAAAGCAGAATATCGGATTATTTTGAACAATGGTTGGAGATACAGAGAGTTACATGTCTCGCAGATTGACGAAGATGCCCAACGGCTTTTCCCGAGGCAGATGATGGTGCCCAATGGATTTTCCCGATGTTGATGGCTCCTATTGCTGCGATTGCGACGAGCTCTGTCGGCGGCTCTGAATAATTGACACTTGATGCTGAGGAACTTCACTGAAACTCTGCCGATGACCCTTAAATTTTGCTTCAGGCGCATAGGTGCCAAAATTTCGCTGTGGGGAATGGATTCTTGAATTCGCCCAGTCGTTGATCCATTTTAGTCAAGTGAAGATTATGTCCATCGTGTTGGACATGCGCCGTTCGTGTCTGGCTGATGATGCATGACTTGACTGAATGCTAATCTATCCAGCAAGAGTTGGATTAGGGTTTTACTCTAATCTTGCTCTCAGTGATTGGAATCTATGTCGACCGGTCTGATGGGCTTAAACAGCCCCCAGTGTTGCGTTCCAGAGCAGCGATGTGGCGCTTCCTTGCTTTTTTTTTTTTAGATATACGGGTATGCATGCAACTAGTATGCAATTTTGTTTTGACACAAGCATTCATGCACTCATGCATTTATGCACGACTATCAACTTTATGCAGGACACAATGACTCGATGCATGACGAACCTATTTGATGCGCAACAGACTGACTCAATGCATGACAGACTGACTTGATGCATGACAAACTGACTCGATACATGACAAACTGACTTGATGCATGACAAACGGACTCAATGCATGACAGACTCACTCAATGCATAACAAACTGACTCAATGCATGACTGACTGACTTGATGCATGACACACTGACTCAATGGATGATAGACTGACTCGATGCATGACAAACTGACTTAATGCATGACAAATTGACTTGATGCATGACAAACTAACTTTATGAGGCTTTGAACGACTTACAGATGCAATGGAAACCTATTATGCCTAGACCGGATATACACATGATGTTTTTATGCAGCTAAACATGTAATGCATGTAGACACCCCCCCCCCCCAACATTATATTTGGACAATGATTTTCTAAGACAATGCTTTCCTAAGATAATGCTTTCCTAAAACCATAACTCCCAAAGACAATGCTTTCTAAGGATCAAGGCCACTCGTGGGGAATTTCAGGAAAATTTAGGATGAGTAATGTTTCGATCCTCGGAACAGGGAACAATGATGGAAGCAAGAGGCCTGAAGAATCTACTTCTTGAATGATCATGTAGATGACCTTGATTGCATGCAAATGTATGTTGGTTTATGAAAAGCCCCCAGTTTGGCATAGACTCTTGATGACACTGTTCTGCTTTGTAGAGCACCTCGGAGATTTGCAAGCCCCCAGTTTCGACATGGATTGACGAGATGATGCATGGGGACCATAGAATAGGAGGAGGCATAGTCCTTAGTACTCTCCTTTTGCCTAACCTGCCCTGACGGGTTTTCAAGTTACCTCTCTTTTCTTTTTTTTTCCTTTTTTTTTTCCTCTCTCTCTCTCTCTTTTTTTTTTTTTTTATGAGACCACTGTTAGGACGTTTATGAGAATGAAGATGCAAGACCTTGTAGGATAGGGAGTAGGTGTCCCTCTTAGAAGCTTTCTCCGATAAATGTCTTGACTGATGTTACAAAGGTAGCGCGAGCCCCCCAGTTTAGAGTAGCTTGTTTCTAAGTCTGTTCATGATCATGTGGTTTCTAGTTAGCCGCTGATCTGATCTGAACGCTCTTGCTGAGAAGTAAGCCACACAGAGCCTCGTACTTGCATTAATGACTGAGTTGAAAAAGTCCTCAAAGGGTGAGATGGGATGAAAGGGTTGGTTAAGAAGTGTTTAGGGAAGGAGAAGGTGGACGATGGTTTATTAATGAATGGGATGTGGAGACACTTAAGAATGATCGTGTCTTGAAGGGGAGAAGAGATGGTCAAATGGGATAGACATCATCTCTTGAGAAAGGGTTGAAAGGGATGGTAGATGAGGCTTTATTGATGAATGGTATAGGGAGACACTCAAGAATGATCGTGTCTTGAAGAGATGGTCAAAGGCATCTCTTGAGAAAAGGTTGAAAGGGATGGTAGATGAGGGTTTATTGATGAATGGTTGTAAAACCCCGAATTTTTGGTTGGCGCCATAGTTAGTTGCGTTTGGTAGACCGTTGCTGTTGAGTCAAGTTTCGAGGACGAAACTTCTTTTAAGGAGGTAATGATGTAAAACCCTGAAAAATCCAAAGATGTTGACTGTGATGCCGTTAGTAAATTAGGGTTGACTTCGTTAATTCTTTATTTTTCTTTTGTGTTTATTTTCGCTAACACTTGAGCTCGTAGGATCGCTGAGGGACTAACAAGGGTTTATCGGTAATTTCTTGGGTTTTAGTATTATTAGTATTAATTATTATTAGTATTATTATTAATATTATTGTGTTTATTAAAATTTGTTATATGGATAATTATGTGAATTTTATTTGTTTTGTGTTTAGTATTAATATTATTATTGTTAGTATTGTTTTATTATTTTTACTATTATTATTGTTATTATTATTTTTCCAACAGAAAATCTGATTTCTTATTGGGTTGGATTAGGAGTAGGATTAGTATTAGTTAGGCTTTTTGATTGTTTATATAAAAACCCTCCTCTCTCTCAAAACCCTAAACCCTAACCCTAATCTCCTCTCCCTTTCTCTCCCTCTCCCTCCCTCTGCTGCCAGCCACCAGCCGTCGCTGCCACAGTGCCGCCCGCCACCACCGTCGGTCAGAAGACGACACCGACAACCACCAGCAACCGCCCAGGGTTGCCCTCCTCTCCTCTCCTCTCTCTCTCTCTCCCTCCTTCTCGCTGTCCCGACTTTCTGCCGCCACCACCGCCGCCGTTCTCTCCGTTGTCAGCAGCCGTTCTCCCCGTTGTCAGCCGCCCAAGCACCATCGCCGCCACCCTCATCGCTGCATCCCCTGACGTCGACCAGCGAGCCCACTAGACTCAAGAGGAGCAGTGTTAGTTGTTATCGCCGTGCGTGACCCAGGCAACGACCCCTGCCTACCGTCGTTGGTGCTCCGCTTGCTATCACCGTCAACGGTTCCCAACACCGTCGACTGCCGCCTGTCGCTGCCCTGACCGCCACCCAGAACCACCCTAACGTAAACCTTAATTCAGTTTTCAAAACCCTTTTCTTTTATTTCTTGTTTTTTTGTTTTGATTTGTTATTTATTCTTGATTTAAATCTCGTAATCTGGGTAATTAAGGGTGTAATTTTATTAAGTTGTTATTTGTAATTATTTGTTCTTGTGTTGTATTGTTTACGTGTAAATTGTCTAAATTATTATATGTAACTTTTGTGTTTTAGTTTGGTGTATTAGGGTTGTAATAGTTGTAGTTAAATTATTAATGTTCAATTGTTGGATGTACTTTGTTTTCATGTGAAATCATGTTAGGGTTTTAGATAACACTATTATTGTATGCACGAATTAAAGAGTTTAATTACCAAGATTAATTCTTGAATCATTAGTTAAGTATTCACATGTTCTTTAATTCTCTTAGGGTTCAATCATGTTTAATTTTATGTTTAATTTTGTTAAATAAGTTAGGTTGATTGAATTACTAAAGTTCGATTCTTGTTTATTAATTCATGATTCTTGATTGAATATTGTAAAAAGAAATTAGTTGTTGGGATTCTTGATTGGTAGTTTGAATGTTTATATGTTCTTTATATTTTATTCACATGTTCTTTAAGTTCTTTCTTAATTATTGATTAAGAAATTCATGTTTTATACCCTTCCATGTTGTCATTATAGGACCTTGAAATAGTTTATTGTAGAACTCATGTTGAGGATAATGTTATTATTATTTCATGCATGCTTTTAGGGTTAGTGAAAATATTAAAGTTGATTTCATGTTTTACAATTCGATTTTGATGGTAGGAAGTTTGATGTTTGGACCTTAGTTTGATTAGACTAATTACCTTGGACCTTAGTTAGTGTTTTAAGCCCATATTAGGACCCCGGGACCGAATGGTGAAAGTTAGAACCGAAATTGCAAATTAAATGAGAACCGGGATCGGGACAGTTTTGTTAGGGTCTAAAGAACGGATCACCATGAGGGTTATAGTCGTCGTTTGATCAAACCCTTTGAACTGGAGGCACCACTTGATGTTAGCTTTCATAGGAATTTTACAGATCGGACTTTGAAATTTTATAAGTCGAGTTATACCCCGATTACCAGACCTAGGTCAGATCTGGACAGTTTGAAAAGATGACGGTTTTTGAGGACCTTAAAGCGTGTGTTGGGTCTCGAGTTCAACTTAAGAGTTTTAGTAGACATCGCGAGGTTTGTGAAAAATCCAAAACCAGACCCATAAGATGTCGGGAAGTCAAGTCTTGACCCTTTATATGTGGATGTTGTAATCTATTTTGTTGATGTTATTCATTAAATAAAGTGTTGTTGAGTAAAAAGGTTGTTTTGATCTTGTTATGTGATTACTTGGAATGTGTTAAGTAATTTAAAGTTTAAATTCATGAATGATGGGAACCTATGGTGTTCCTAGGGGAGGGTTAGTTAGAAGGTAGATAATACTAACTTCGAAGGGCACGTTTTGATTAGAATAATTATCCTATTTTAGGCCCGAGCTAATTCGCGTCGTTAGTGAGCTCAAGTGTGTTCGTTTTGCTGTGAAGTGAAGTTAATCAGGTAATGTCTATGCTCTAATCCCCACTAGGATGCTCTTTAAATGAGTTTTAATGTTTTCTATTCTGTTTTGAGAATTACATCCCGAAAGGGGACTTTAAGTGCAAATGTGACCATCTGTTTTGGATAATTGTTTGTAATTATGATACTTTGATTTATTGAATTTAGAAATTGTCATGGTCTTTTATTAGTGGTTTTCTTACTGGTTTTGATAACCTGGTTTGGGTTTGACTTGAGAGTTGTGAGTTGAGTTTTGCATAAGATACTAATAATTCAAAGTGAAACATCAAGCGGGTTTCGGGGCATAACCCGGATTTCAGGATTTGTTATAGACCAGGAGATCAGGGCTTCTTCCCTGATATAGGATCGTTGATATTTTGATGCCTGTGGTAGGCGAATTTTGATGCCTCTGGTAGGCGAACTCCTGATGCCTGTGGTAGGCGATGTTACCCTAAGGGATGTGGTATCCCGCCCGCACAATAAAATATGAATTGGTTGGGTTGAGGAAAACAGTTAAGGGATTAAAGGTTTGTGAAATGGTTTGACTTGTTCCCTCTCCCTCAAATGAATTGAAATGAACTTATCTTGTTTTTAACGTTAGGGGTAGACATTATTGAGATTTCCCCCTCATTTTTGAAATGTTTTGTTTTCAGTTGAAGATCTATATGCTGGGGACGGGAATTAGAAGTGAGGACGACATGTTTAGAAGCTATCTTTTATGTTATGTTTCTTTTTGAAAGACTTGAAGTTAGTTTGAGTTTCTTAGTTTGGTTTACCGAATTGAACGGTTGTTAGTTTCCCTTCTTGCCTTGTATTCCTTCGGGGATACGGCAGTGAC
Source organism: Portulaca oleracea (assembly GCA_029582165.1). Lineage (NCBI taxonomy): Eukaryota > Viridiplantae > Streptophyta > Magnoliopsida > Caryophyllales > Portulacaceae > Portulaca > Portulaca oleracea. The sequence continues at coordinate 7,645,545 of CM055885.1, read as the reverse complement.
GCCCCAAATAAGAGTTGAGACTTCCGCTGAAATTTTTCTGTTAACGTTAGTTTGACTTTGACTTTCTATAATTGAATTTCCGGGGCGTTACAATGGTATAGGGAGACATTCAAGAATGATCGTTTCTTGAAGAGATGGTCAAATGAGGTACGACATCATCTCTTGGGAAATGGTTATGGAATGATGTCCAAGTCTGACGGAAGGAAGATGGATGATTGATCATGATGAAAAATAGAATCCAGAGTTTCCTCTCCTCTTGCCTAGCCTGCTCGAGTGGGTTTTCAAGCTAGCCTCTCTTATTCTCTCACTCTCCTTTTGCCTAACCTTCTCTGACGGGTTTTCAGGCTAGCCTCTTTTATTCTCTCACTCTCCTTTTACCTAACCTGCCCTAACGGGTTTTCAGGATAGCCTCTCTTATTCTCTGACTCTCCTTTTGCCTAGCCTGAGAGTCCAAGCTAGCCTCTCTTGTTTTTTTTTTTCTCTCAAAGACCAACATTTTGAGTTAAAAGGATGCTCCTTGTAGCGGCCGGGCCTCAAAGAGGTTTTCCTACGTATCCAAGGTGGAATTAGGCCAGTCGTAGTTCTTTAAGCGCAACTTTGATGGATAATGCCTCGAGGAAGGCTTAGCGGTTCAAAAAGATGGTTATGAAGGTTTGAGGGTTCAAATGCAGGTTATGGATTGATGAAAGGTTTGTGAAGGTTATAGAAGCCTGAGGTGTATGGATGATGAGGTGAAGGTTTGAGACGAGATTTTCTGAGGTGTGCATGACTCTTATTTTTCGCGTTCTCACTTCTTATTCTCTTCTAACCCCTTTTTTTCTTTCTTTCTTCCTTTTCCTTGTTTCATTTCCTTCTCAACCTTTTGTTTTGAACTCCATTTTTCTAGCTCTTTTTTTTTGTTTCATTTTTTTTTAACTTCATTTTTTCTCGAATTTCTTCTTCATGGGATTGACTCCTTTCTGATGACATTATTCACAACACACCTTTTGGCATTGGGGTAGATATGGATTCATCATGAGGAGAATGACCAGGTTGGTCAAGGCTAAGGTTTTTTTTTTTTTTTCAAACTCCTTCTTCATGGGTTGCTCCCTATTCTCCTTTGGCCATAGCACACCTTTTGGATTGGGTTAAGGGTTTGAAAAAGGTTGAGGTTTGATGGAGAGGTCAAAGATGTAAGTGGTAGGTGGTAAGTCGGGATTGGATGAAAAGATGAGGGTAATATGGGTGGTGAAATGAAGGTTGGGTTCAAGCCCCCTGTCCTCGGCACATTTGGTTAAGCTGCTGGTCTAGGAGCATAGAGATGTCCATTTTCAAGAGACTGATGATTTTGGTCTTCTCTCCTTTTGTCAACCTGCTTGATGAGTGCAGACTGGCTTCTCTCTTTTTTCTTTTTTTTCTTTTTTTTGTTTTTCTCTCTTTTTTTTCTTTTTTTCGTTAATTAAACCCTGGGATTCGATAAAATAAAAGATGGGAACGAGGTACAGAACAAAGACGGAAGGATAAGAAAGAATGAAATTTGTCAGACTTGGTTTGCACGGATGATGGATATATGAGAGAACTACTCAACTCAAGTAAAACAACACAAGCACGAAATTCTATTTGATCACATAGCAACAAGAGCAAAGAAATGAATGAAGAACTGACTATAACAGACTCTGAGCATGAAATGATTGACAACCAAGACTATAGCTACTTCTACAGCTCCTTTGATGATGTGCCCTACTTGTCCTCGTATGGGGAATCCAAAGTCTAATAATTCTCCATGTTGTTCCTTCGGGATCTATGGTAGTTGTAGAATTTCCCATCATCCCAAATATTCCTTTTATGGTTAGCTTAGGCCTTGACCTTGACACTAGACAAATGAAGAAAACCCATCCCAATGCATGCATTACCTAAATGACCTACATGAACTTCCTTAGATGAAAAAATGACTATATGCTGACGCGGGAGAGGCTCACCCAGTACATGGGTTTAAAAGAGCTAACTGATCTATATGAGACTTCCTAGGATTCAAGACCTTTATATGCTGACTCAAGGAAGTGACTTACCCACGACATGGGTCTACATGTTCTATAGGAGACCTCCTAAAGGGCAAATACCTATATGCTGACCCGGAAAACCTAACTTATGACACGAGTTTACATTAGACTTTCTAAAAAGACAGACACTCACATGATATGCCAACACGAGAAAAGACTCACCCATGACATAGGTCTATACTGGACTTCTTAAGAAAAAGACGGATATTTACATGATGACTCTAGACATAGACGTGTTCATGACATGGGTTTTCATGACCTATGAACCTATATGAGACGACGAACGCTTACATGCTAACTCAAGAAAGAGACTTAACGACTCACCCATGACATGGGTTTGCATGATGTAGACACTATAGGAGACTTCTATAATGCAGGACATTCATTTGTTGACTCTGGAAAAGGACTCACCAATGACATCGGTTAACATGCCTACGAACGTGTATGAGACCTCCTAAAGAATGCAAGACACTAACACAAAGACTCATCCTGACCTTATATGATGATTTCTAATGAATGCAAGACACTTACATGAAGACACTAACACAAAGATTCATTCTAGACCTTATATGATGCTTTCTAAAGAATGCAAGACACTTACATGTAGACACTCACACAAAGATTCATTCTAGACCTTATATGATGCTTTCTAAAGAATGCAAGACTCTTATATGCAGACACTAACACAACGATTCACCCTAGACCTTATATGATACTATCTAAAGAAAAAGACACGCATATCCTGACTCTAGAACAAAGACTCGCCCATGATATAGGTTCACACAGGGCTTCCTAAAAAAGATAAACACACATTGACCAAGGAAAAGACTCACTTATGACCTAAACCAAAGACTCACCCATGACCCGGGTTTAGACTTCCAAAAACAAAACACATATATTGACTTAAGAAAAGACTCAGATATGACACGACCTTGTAAGAGACTTTCTAAAGACTGAAAGATATTTACATGCAGACTCTGAAATTAAGACTCATCTAGGACTATTGTAAGACACCTAGACTCAGGAAAAAACCCAACTATGACACAACTTTGCATAACAACAACACTTTTTACAACAAGAGCATTATAAAGGGCCGAATAAAGTCAAATATAGCGAGTCGACATAAGTTGAAAGATACAAGTCAGTGTTTCTCAATTCGGATGGGCCTAATCTACAGGCCGACCGTTTTAAGGAGAATCCGTAACTTGGCCTAACAACTCAGACAACTCAAGCTATGTTGTCTATTATGCGAACTAGAATAATGCTAAACACACTGACAACTTGACTTCTATTTACACACTTTTTTTTATTGCGACCCAAAACATTTATTTATTTAACCCCAAGAGAGTGGATGTTGTAAAGGACCAAATAAAGCCCTCAAAAGGCGAGTTAAAACAAACTTATAAACTCAATTATTAATTCCACCGTGGATGGGGTTAACAACGAGCCGACCATGGATTTGTTAGACTTAATAATCAAATTTATAATTTTATTTTCTCTAACCTTGAGACTATTACGCGAGCTAGAACAACACACACTAACTTTGTTTGATTATTAATTAATTTTCTTTGGACCATAAGTAAGAGAATATTGAGAAGCGCCGAATAAAATCATCGAAGGTGAGTTAAAATAAGTCGATAAACAAGCATAATTAAACTTTAAAATGGATGGGCCCCACCACTGGGCCGACCGTAAAATTTAAGGTTAATTAATCGAGTTTATAAATTTATTTCTTCTCAACCCGACGGTTATTATGCGGACTAAAACAATATCTCAAAATTAGGTCCGACTCTAATGAAGACCCAACATACAAACACGTATTTACACATAGTATACATACAACAAACTTTATTTATTTACTCAGGGGAAAAGCACATTGTAAAGGACTGGATAAAGCCAACAATAAGCGAGTAATAATTAATTTATGGGCTTAATTGACGAATCCTATATGGTTGGGCCTAATAACAGGCCGACCATAAATATGATGGATTTATTAAATAAATCGATGAATTAATTTACTCAATCCTAGTGACCATTTTGCAGTCTAAGACGCTATCCATTAACTTTGTTAGACTTTTAATTAATTTTTTTTGGACCTTTGTTAAGAGAATTTCGTAAAGGGCCATAAAATATTATCAAAGGTGAGTCAATTTTTATTTATTAATTAAGATAATCAACTTTCAAACATAAATGAACCCTTCCACTTGGGCTAACCATAATGCCTTTGAGTTAATTATATTAATTAATCAATAATCATTTTCTCAACCCAATGAATTTTATATGGACTAGAACAAAACCTCCAAACTAGGGTCGACTCTTTATTGAAAAAAAAAACAAGAAAAGGGGAGGGATACACAAAACACATAACATACACATGAAAGGGGTACCCTAAACCAAGGCTCTAAATTCATGGACTTTTATGGTTGGGTATATAGCCTACCGCATGCCTTCGCCCGGGTTCTTCATACCATAAGGTAAGCACTTGGGGTATTTATCAAAGAACTTCAAGGAAGCTCTTGGAGTGTGACACCGGGAGAGGAGCGACCAAATGCTTAGAGATGTAGAGTTCATTCCCATAGTAGTGACCTCCCGCTCTCAAGGGAAATCCTATGTAACTTAAACCGTCGCCTTTGTGCTCACGTGTCAAAAGACTTGATTAGTGGCCCGGTATGCAAGGGATGCCTAAAAGAATAATAAAGTCGCGAAATAAATTAACTTCTCCCTTTTACACTTTTCAAATCAATTTGATTTTTTCAAGTTTTACCCTCTTTTTTAAAGTTTAAGTCCCCAATGGAGTCGCCAATCTGTAGGAACCGGAAAAATTCCCGTTCGGGGAAAATGTTTTCTCGGATGCGCTACATTCATGATCGGGAGCCGACTAAGGTTTCTTAATCCTTAAATAAGGATATTTTTATTTTTCGAAATTCGTTTTCAGGGTGATTAAACTTTTTTTATTTACAAACCCGTTTTTTATTATTTAAATTATCCGTAATTACACAAATTAATTTAACAATAATTTAATCCCGGCCCAATTAATAAATCTAGGCCCAAAAGAGAACCAGTGGGCCACTAGAATCAACTAAAACCCGCCTTGGTTTTAGCAGATTCCAGATGGGACTACTGATCTCCTCGGCCCAAAGAGAAATTGGGTTGAAAATGATAAAACCCGCCTAGGTTTTATCATTTTCTGGCCCATTTATCTCGGGACCCTCCTTGGATTAATATTGGACATGAATGAAATTATTTTCTTAAATTAATTTTGTGTAAGAAATCGAATATTTTAAATAATTAAACACATTTTTAAAATTGTTTAAAGAGTCGCCAGCTGATTTTAAGGAAATCGACAAACCATAAAAAAAAAAAAGAAAGACTCCGGTCTACGAACCCGATTTCTAGATTCGGGGGTAAGGTTACGAATTTGAGAGTTATAAGAACTCTCGAATCCGCGTGTTATAAAACAGACTCTACTAAAATCAACATTGAAAGAAAGAGAGCGGGGAAAAGTTTGATTAATTTCGCGGAAATATTATTCAAATCATGCAATATAAACAATGCGGTTTTTATTTTACAAAATATGTACAAGCATGGAATTAAATAAAGGATTACATGTGTAACGTGGTTTGTTGACCTCGGTTTTTATTGTTCTTTCTCAGGGAGCGAGCGGCCTTAGCTATGACTACTTGACTCTAGGTAGGGTTTACGATCATGAAATGATGAGAGGTTTAGGGTAAAAATAGCACAAACACACTAAGGTTCGGTCAAAAAGGGGATACAATGGGTGTCAAGAGACTTCGGGATGCAAACGGCAATTAGGACAAAGGTTTCACAACTAGGAGGCAATAAGATAGCAGAATCAAATGATAATCCTGTTAAGATAAACCCACCGGATTTCCCTTGTCAGGGATAATCCGGATAAACTTCCCCAAAGTCCATCGACAGACTCGGAGGGTTGAAGAAACGAGATTTTCTAGTTAGCTACTATTCGCTTTCGCGAATAGAATACTAACTATCCCAATTCCAACCTTCCAACTCAAGTGTTGGATGTATTCGGGATCTTTCGCACTCCAAACACATCCTACTTGAGGGAAGGATAGGAGTGGGAAGTTGATTCCACTACAAATTACTCCTAAAATTGCTAACCTAATCTAATATACCATTCACATCCTTTAAATCTCCCTAACCCATTAGGGTTCTAGCCTCTAAACATCCTACCTAACATGCTAATAACATTAACAACTTCATTCATGCTTAAAAGGATAATCAAATTAACAATACACAACAATCAACAAACAATAATCAAAAACATAGATTAACAAGTAAATAATGAACTAAAGAGAGAAAGGGTTACGAAATGCTCATTGAATTCGATGCCAAAGGAAAATACTCTAGAATAATAAAACTCCAATGCTCCAATAATAAGAATAATCTTCAAACTTCAATAGCAATCCAATAGAATCCAGTGCAAGAACAATAATTCAGTAAAAATTCTAACTAATCACTCTAACTGAAAGCTTAAATGTGACAAAAGTATGATAAAGTATGTGCTAAGATATGATAATAGATGATATTCAGCTAAAAGACCTAAAACCAATATATAAAAGCCAAGTTTGTTACTCAAAACTTGTCACTTTGCTAAACAGAAAAATCGCATCTGCAGGGGACCGTGGGCACGGTCTATGAGACCGTGGCCACGGTCCTGCGTAGTGAAGGCAAGTTCTCTCTTCTCTTCGCAGCACCGTGGGCACGGTGCCCCTGGACCGTGGGTACGGTCCAACGATTTAGGGCAGACAAGTTTTCGCTCCTTCGCACCGTCGTGGCTACGGTCTCCCAAGACCGTGGCCACGGTCTTGCTCGGCCACTTCTTCCCTTAGACAAGTCATGAACCCACCGTGGCTACGGTCAACTTGACCGTGGCCACGGTCTAGCTCGGCTCCCATTTCTTCTTCCCTTGGGCGCAGCTTGATCCCACCGTGGCTGCGGTCAACATGACCGTGGCCACGGTCCAGCTCGGCCTCAAAGTTTCTTCTGGGCGTAGCGCCCGCTACAAAAATGGTGACGGGGGCTATGCCTTGGAGTCCTCAATCAGCCAAGGGATGTTGGGAGGGGTAGCGCCCGCTACCATAGGCGTGGCGGGGACTACGCTTCGATGATCTTCAGCAAGTTTACTCCCTTTCGAGCTTCTTGACATGTCTAGCCTTTCCGTTTCCGTTTCCTTCGCCTTCGACTCGACCAAGACTCGGGAAATCTCGGGATTCCCAAAATAGGTGCAAAAATGGCCCTTTTTAGCACGTTTTGAGTAAAAACACCGAAATCTACAGAAATTACCAAAAACGCATTAAAAGCTATTAAATTAAGCTACGAAACAAGTCAAAAGCCTACGGGTTTAGGCGGTATTTAGACACAAAATTGGGTCTAAAGACCCCCTACACTTAAACTTTTTCTCATCCCGAGCAAAACAAGACAAAAAACTAACTAAACTAACACTAACTCTTCTGCCGTGGGAGAGAAACGAGTGCATTTAGCGTATGCACCAAGCACTTTGAACCCCCTGGCAGCCCGGGTGGACGAGATGGACTCGTAAGGGTTTGTAGCGGTTGTGCCCACAAAATCCAAAGAAAAAGGAGAGAGGGAAAGTGAAAAGAAAACCGAAGAAAACAAAAGGAAAGAAAAACAAAGGCTTAGATTCAAAAGATCTCGCAACCTAAACTAAGAAAACGTTATTAAGTCTCCAAAAGCAACCCTTAGGAGCATCTCACAAACACGTATCTCAAATAAAAGTCAATCTTGGAGATTTTCAACTCCCTACACCTTATGCCAAGCAAAACCCCATGTGCAAATGTGTAAGTGGGTTCTAACCGAAACAAAAAAACTGTTGGGACTCGTGTCCGAACTCAAAAACTGTTGGGACTCGTCGCCATTGGATTGGTGAGGGTCGTAGGTGATGCAAGGAGAGGCCCCACTCTTTTAGAAGCAAAAACTTTCTTTTTCTTTTTGGGTTGGTTTTACCAACGAAATTGCTTTTTCTTTTTCCCTTTTTTTTTCTTTTTAAAGGTCGGTATTAGCCTTACATTCGGGAATTGGACGGCCCAAATATGGGGTATACCCTCCCAGCACGGTCTTTTCCATTCGCCTCTCCGTCGCAAAGCGATATAGGAGGAGGGTTAAGGGGTATCCGTGCCGTACCACTGATATCAGGCCCGTGTAGGTTGGCTGAGTGTAAGGTGGTTAATGTCATTCAACGACACGCTCCACTTAATCTGGTTATTGTATCTTATAACTTCTTTTTCTTTCTTTTTGAACTTTTTGCTTTTGCTTTTGCTAAACAAGAAAACAAAACAAGCTCGGACACAAACCCCTAGAATCTTTCGATTCCAATCAGAACGTGAAAGGAATCGGTGGTCTCACTAGACACTCAATGTAGGGAGTCTATTTTGGGTATGTCTTGACTAGAACCTGAGACAGGGTCGAAAATGCTCAGACCGGTTACTTTTAAAGAAGAACGGCTTCTCAATTTCGACAACAAGATCCAAGAAACAAAGCAAAACAAAGCGAAAACAAAACTGAAAGAAAAAAAAAACTTTTAAGGCTTTCACTCCCTTTTTTCTCCTTTTTCACACGAAAATTTTTCAAATTTTAGGCACAAATTAAGAAAATAAAAATCAAAACTACTAGGTGATCTACCCTTGAAACAGACTATCTCCCCCTCCCCACACTTAAAACGCCAAAATATCCTCATTGTGGGAAGGTGTCTCATGAAAAGGGTAGAGAACCTACAAAAACAAAAACAAAAACAACTAGCAAGTAAAAATGGTAGCGACCCGAGCCCACACGGCTCCAACAGCAAAATATTCCCAACACAAACAGTCAAAGGGGTTCGCCACCCAAAAGAAAATCAAGCATGCGATGGATCATGATGAGAATTCACATAAGAAAGAGCAAGGTGGAAAGATATTACCTCGAGCTTTTCATAAGCGTTGAAACTTTGATCCGAAGTCGTCGTTCAAGTGAATCAAAACGATATTAGAGCAAAAGACGACTTTACAAGCGACAAAATTCACATGCCAGATTGAAAACAAAAGCAAAAGAAAAAACTAACTAAACTTTAAAAGAAAACTACAAAGGGGAAAATAAAACTATAAACAATATGTACATTGCCTATTACTTACCTTATCCCCGAATTGCTCGGGCAATGGACTTGTAGTTTTCGAGTCCGAACCTTGGGATACCGTTTCGATCCTCCAACAGGTGCGGGCTCGCATGGCTTCTTGCTCATCAAAGTTGACACACTCCCCGTAGAAGATACCATCCTCAGGAAGGCCGAGAGCATTGCAAAGGTCCTGAACTGTACACTCTACCTCCGTCTTGGCCATAATGTAAGAGAAAGTGGCATTGGATGTGCCGTCTCCTTGTACCACTAAAGAACTCAGAAATTCAAGCACTGGTTGGTCGATGAATTGCTCGTTGATTGTGGGCAAAAACATCCCAACCCATGACTTTAATGAAGAAGTCCATGCTGGGTTTATTGTAAACATCCCGTGCCGTCTCCTCGTGATACAAGTCCGGAGCACAAATTTTTCGCGTTTTCAACCTTTCGTACCTCCCCTTATGTATATCAACCCTGAAGCTGACTTTCACTTTCGAGTCACATTGGATTAAGGAGGCGGGTTGACCCACTACAAGAAATATGGTTATTTGTGGCATCAAATTTTGCAACAAAATATAAGAATATTGCTACAATAGGCTTTTGTAGCATTTTTTGAAAATGCCACAAAGATGTCACAAATGCCTTGTTACAAAAGGCTTTTGTGGCAATTTTAAGATTGCCACAAATTATAAGGCTTTTGTGGCATATTTTAAATTGCTACAAATGTTAAAATGCTACGATATCATAGAATTTGTGGCAATTTCATTTTGCCACAAAACTAACATTGCCACAAATTTGCATTATTTGTGGCATATACAATTTAGTACAAATCATATTTTAATTCTAAAAGAGCATTTGTGGCAACTTACATTTGCCACAATATCTATCTTTAATTATTGAATAATTGTAATACAATTTTTAATATTGCTTGTAACGATGCATGTTGGAGATTATATATATATATATATATATGTATATATATATATATATATATATATATATATATATATATATATATATATGTATATATATATATATATATATATATATATATATATATATATATATATATATCAATGAACTCATATTAAGGTTAAAGTACTAGATTTCAATGATATAATATTAGTATCTCTTTCCTGATAATTCCCTCACCTATCTCTTCTCACTCTCAAACCGAAACCCAGCCATGGTGAGCATCTTTAGGGTTCCCTCGACGAGGAGACTCAAAGAGTGCTTTGGAGGAAGATAGCAGGATCCACCTTATAAAATCAGCTACTGACCAAAATCCAAAGAAATTTACGGTGCTATTGTGTGTCAATGATTCCGAGTATGTTTAGAAGCGTTACGATGGGTATTTTGAGGTTTTCGTTTGAATTCTGGCCGAGGAGGGTGAAATCTAGGATGTCTACCGCGTCGTCGGGAACGAGTTTCCTGATGATTGCCAAATCTACGGCTATGATGGCTTCATCATCACCGGAAGTTGTAATGGTGACTGGATCTATAATCTTTTGTCTCACCTTAAAAAACGTCATCACTTGAACAAGATGTTTTGATGCCATGATTGTATCAATCTGATGGTTCCACTAAGAGAGAAGGGGCGAGTGCCAATGAGGGTCATCGGAGATGTGAGGGGCCGGGAGCGGTGGTGGTGGGGTTGGGGTATTGGATGGTGGTATATAGTATTGAGGGGTATTAGAGAAGCCATAGAGAGATTGGGCAGACGGGGGTATCCATGGTGGTGAGAGATACATGTTAGGTTTTCTGGAAGAAGGCCTCCACTTCATCGTAACATTTTTTTTTATATTAGGTTTACTTAGTTTAATTGTAGGTGTACAAATATGAGAGCATAAAATTAAGAAATTAAAGAGAGGGAAAATTTTTGCATCTATTAAAATTTGAGTCATTTTTACCTCCTAGTTAACGCCAATTATGGCAATTTCAATGATTGCTACAATAGGTCAACCATTTTGTGGCAAATTTTGTACTGCCACAATTAATTCACCAATTTAGATCTTTTGTGGCAATTTGTATATTGCCACAAAAGAATTGCCACAAAAAACTAATTTTTTTGTAGTAACCCTTGTAGCGGGTCTTGTCGGGTTCTGCTGAAGTGGACGGGGCAGGGGTCAGTTCTGGCTCGGACCGGGTACGCTTTGATCGTCCCATGGAAGCAAACAAAGAGTAATATACCACAACAAACAGCAATGTCCCAAAATCCCGAAGAACAACAAAATCCCAACCAAGAATTGCACAGACTACACTCCAATCAGCAAGCTAACACCAAAATTGGCACCCCCAAACTCAACCAAGAGCATCCAACCAAGACCCACGAAATTGTGCACAAAAATCGACCCAAATTAGCAATAAAAATGAAGTTTGATGCATCAATGAACAAGAAATACCTGAGTTGATGACTTGGAAGAATGTTCTTGACTATTTCGAGCCCCAACAAGAACAAAAACCCTTAAATTCTGCTTCAAGAACCCCGAAAATGGCGAGAGAAAGCAATTGCAGCGCAGCTAGGGCAAAAACGAGTGAGAATTGGGAGAGTGGGGAAGGATTTTGTGAAGGAAGTAGCAATTTAGGCAAAGGATTTAGGGTTTGAGGCTGGGAGAGTGTTTCCAGTGAGAGGGAAATGATGGAAATGAAAGAGAAATGAGGGAGAAAGAGTATAAGCCCCGATAGAATGATTTGAGATCTCTACTTGCCCTTGCGTTTTAGGATGATAGGGGAGTCCCTTTTTGTGATTGATACCATACTTTGCTAGGAGGGACTCAAACTTCTTCTCGATGAAGTGGGATCCGTTGTCACTAATGATAACCCTTGGAATGCCAAATCTTGGGAATAAAATCTTCTTCAAGAATCTGGATACGGACTTGCCATCGCACTTCACGCATGGGATAACTTCGACCCATTTCGAAACATTGTCTACCGCCACTAGGATGTATTGAAAACCTCGTGATGACGGAAAGGGACCCATAAAATCTAACCCCCATACATCGAAAACCTCTACCTTAAGGATGAAGTTCAATGGTGCTTTGGTATTTGTCGCATTGCTTGACATAAAGATGTCCATCGCGAAAGAGAGTCGGCCACCAATAGCCGGCTTGTAAGACTCTTGCCGCCGTCTTTTGAGAGCCACCGTGACCACCAACCAGGAATTCATGACAATGTGTCAAAATAGATTTCACCTCGCTCTCGGGTAGACATCATCTATACATCCCGTCGTTGCACAACCGGAATAGGAATGGATCGTCCCAAAAGAAATGTTTCACGTCGTGAAAGAACTTCTTCTTTTGATGAGGGTTCAGATTTGGAGGAATCACCTCACTAGACAAGTAGTTTATGATGTCGGAATACCACGGGTGAGAATACTTGATAGCCATGAGTCGCTCATCCGGGAAAGAATCTACAATCGTTTGGGTATCCTCCAAGTCAACAAGAATCCTCGATAGGTGATCGGCTACTACATTCTTCGTCTCGGCCTTGTCGCGAATTTCCAAATCGAACTCTTGCATAAGAAAGACCCACCGTATAAGCCTCGGCTTCGTTGCTTTCTTTCCCATAAAATATTTAATCGCGACATTATCCGTGTAAACCACCAGTTTGGAGAACATAAGGTATTGCCGGAATTCGTTGAGAGCAAAGATGATTGCCAAAAGCTCCTTCTCCGCAGTCGTGTAATTCTTTTGTGCACTATTAAGCGCATGGCTTGCATAGTAGATGACCTTTGGCTTCTTCTCTATTGTTTGAGCCAAACACGCTCCTACAGCAAAATCGCTTGCATCGGCCATGATTTAAAAGGGTAGTGTCCAATCCGGAGGTTGAACTACCGAAGCGGAAATCAAGGCTTGCTTTAACCTATAAAATGACTCAAGGCACTCATCAGTAAAAGAGAATGGGGCATCCTTGCACAAGAGATCAGTTAAAGGTCGAGCGATTTTTGAAAAATCCTTGACGAACCGGCGATAAAAGCCGGCATGGCCAAGGAAGCTACGCACCCCCTTAACAGAAACTGGGGGTGGTAGGCGCTCTATAACCTCAACTTTAGCCTTGTCCACTTCAGTACCCTTAGAAGAAATTAAATGACCCAACACAATACCTTCTTCCACCATGAAGTACCATTTTCTAATATAATTTAGTGTTTTTATATTGAATTCTGTAATATTCTTCACTTGGTCGCAAATTGGTATGTTTTGCAGATTTTAATCAACGTCACCATTGACCTATGTCAGTATAACTGTCTACCTAGGTGATGTATGCTAGCACACAATGATCAGAGTATTGAACTAGAATGCACCATACAATCTCACACAAATAAATGAAAGCTTGTAAAACAATAACTGTTTCATAACAACAAGCTGGAATAGAAGACAATCCAGTACAGAATGTAAAAGATAGGCTTGCTTACAGTTGATACAAACACACCACAACTGCATTCAAGGGCAAAAGATTCTCACATTCATGCCTCTACAGACACACCAAAGCATGGATAATCAAGCACAGCTGACACTTACTGGATGAGTACCAAAATCTAGTGACAGGAGCTGATTTAACCAAGACTGAGAGTTATAGGACACTCACAAACTTTCAGAGGTACGAAGACACTTGACAATACAATTGAATAAACACTGAGATGACTTTCATTGATGGAAAGCTTCAGAATATAAAGAAAACTAACAATTTGATTAGTAGTTGCTTAGGCATAAGCTTCTGTCTAATCTCCCTGATCTAATCTATGCTACAAAGCTTTAAAACTAATACATCTGATTACATACTAACTATCTCGAGTACACTTTGTAAGAAAATAAAAGGAAAAGAACTAACTAAGCTCTGATTGGAACAAATGCCAAAAGAGTGGCAAAATGGACCAATGGGATGCTTTCCTCCTAAGGGGGGTAAAAATAATGTTACTGAGGTAATTCCCGCGCCAATACTAATCTGGAAGTAATCTCAACAGGTTAATATTATGCTAGAAAGACCAAAACAACCCCTATGGATAGATAACAAAACACTTAGCCTCAGAACTGAGGTTCTGGAAAAACTGATGACAAACAACCCTGTTGGGATTGTTTGTAGGATTGTTTGTTCTATCATGCGAAACTTGCTGATGCCATGCTCGAAGATGTTGGGACTTGACTTGGACTTGAAAATGGCATTACATAGAACAAAAAACTCCTAGGAAACCTTGGCTGAATCTTCCTCAATCAAGAGATATGACATAGAGAAAGACAGCTGCTTGGACTGTTGCTGCTGGGAACTGAAATTGGTCTTAATGACCAATGATGATGGGCTGAGTGGCTGAAGTAGCCAAGACTTGTTTCACAAGTGTGTAACAAGCTTGGATGGATGCTGTGGATGGCTTGGTGACTGTTGAGGGTGCTGTGATCCTCCTCCTGAATGTCTGAACTTCAGAATGACATGCTCTTTCTACTGGGGTTTGGAAGCCTGCCATTTCTGTTGGATATTCTTCCCTTGTTGCTGAGTCGTGTGAAACAACATAAACCCCTCCTTGTGCTGCTGCTGCAAGTTCTGGTGAAGATCCCTTGGATGCCTCCTTTGCTGATGGAGCTGCTGCTGTTGGCTGTTCTGCTTGATGGTCTCCATCATCCTCCCCATGTGGAGGAAAGTTTGTCCTCAAACTTGGTAGGTCTTCATCTGCTGGGTAGTAGGGTCTTAGATCTGCTACATTGAATGTTGTTGAAAGTCCATATTCCTTAGATAGGTCCAACCTATAGGCATTGTCTCCAATTTTCTCAAGGACTTCCTAGGGTCCATCTGCTCTTGGTAGTAGCTTCCCTTTTCTCTTGCTGGGGAACCTGTCCTTCCTCAAGTGGATCCAAACCAAGTCTCCTGGCTGAAAAGTGACCTTCTTCCTATGTTTGTTGGTTGATGTAGACACCTGCTCAGTATACTTGGCAATTTTGTCCTGCACTTGTTGATGAAGCTCCCTAATTTGATCTGCTCTTTTACCTGATTCAAAACTAAATTTTACAGAAGTAGTTAGTGAAACTAAATCCAAAGGGGAAATTGGATTTTTACTATAGACTACTTGGAATGGAGAGTAGCCTGTGGCCTTGGATGGTGCTTTATTGTAAGCAAACTCAGCATGGGGCAAGAGAGTATCCCATCCTGCCTTATGTGTTTGAATCAATGCTCTCAATAGGACTCCAAGTGTTCTATTAGTAACCTCTGTCTGTCCATCAATCTGTGGATGGCAAGTGGTGCTGTACTTGAGCTGTGTGCCTAGTTTCTTCAACAATGTAACCCAAAAATGGCTCATAAACTCGGTATCTCTGTCACAAACCATAGTCTTTGGCACTCTTGCCTATAAGTAGTTTCAGGACAAATCTTCTATAGAAAGAAGCCAGGCCATGAAAGCTCCTTACTTAATGAATAGAAGTGGGCACAGGCCACTCCCTAATAGCTTGAATCTTTTCTTCATCAACCTGAATACCTGCTGTTGTGACAATGTACCCCAAGAAGTTCACTTGTGATGTAAAGAAGTGACACTTCTTGAGATTCCCAAACAACTGCTCCTTGCTCAGATTTCTGAAACTTCCTGCAAATGTTGTACATGCTCTTGCTCAGACCTGCTATAGACAAGAATATCATCAAAGTACACAACAACACTCTTGCCTATGAGTAGTTTCAGGACCTGATTCATGAGTCTCATGAATGTAGATGGGGCATTAGTCAGGCCAAAAGGCGTGACCAACCATTCAAACAAACCTCCCTTGGCCTTGAATTCTGTCTTCCACTCATCTCCCTGAAAGATCCTTATCTGGTAGTATCCACTCCTCAAATCTATTTTAGGAAAGACTGTTGATCCATGTAACTCATCTAACATATCTTCAAGCCTAGGTATAGGGTACCTATACTTGATAGTGATCTTGTTAATTGCCCTGCAATCTATGCACATCCTCTGACTTCCATCTTTCTTAGGCACTAACAAGAAAATAGGCTAGCATAGAAGAAAATCCAAAGGGCCTACCTCATTCAAAACCTATCGGGCCAACCCACCACAAAAAGCCTTCATTTTCCACCCTTTCCACATACATATGCCCACCATTTCAAATCCCTTTTTTCCACAAATCTTGTTGGCCCCATTTCTTTGACGAGAATAAAGTACACATCATAATCTTTCCAACGCCTTTTGAATTGCCTCAATCGGAGTCTAGATGAAAGGGTTATGGCCGTTCGAAGTTGCACTTAGCTACTTTTAAAACCGAGATGGGTTTTAACATTTTCCAGGCCCAGAAATCTGGCCCAGCAAAGCGCGCCTTAGCCCAGAAAAGATTATAACCAGCCTAGGTTATAAATGGAGCTCAGCACGACGCCGTTTCGCTCCATGTCATCGATCCGTGTGCTGGAAATTGTTATAACCCGCCTAGGTTATACGCGGAGGTCAGCACGACGTCGTTCTCTCCACGTCATCAATCCGCGTGCTGGAAATTTGTTCCGTCTCGTTTCGAGCCGAATTCTACTCTTTATTAGGGAGTTTTTGTATGTTCTAACCCCGTGTGTTATTCGAGTTATGAGTTTTTTGTAGTTTTATAGGAAAATAAGAAAGTGATCGAAAAAGACGACAAGACGGAGCAAAAACTTGCCAATCAGGGGGTGAGACAGAAGGTCTGCTCGACCGAGCAGAATGGTGGCTCGCCCGAGCAGCGCTCCTGGAGAGCAGAAAAAATGGTCGAGTAAATTTGAACCAAGGGGAGGTGAGACAGAAGGTGCGCCGACCGAGCAAGATATCGCTCGGCCGAGCCGAGCCATGCTTCTGAGCATCAACTAGGAAAAGTTCGATAAAATTGGCTAAGGCATTGAAGGGACAGAGAGCGCTCGCGAGAGCAGGGCCCCGCTCGGCGAATGAGCTTCGATTTCAGGAGAAGAGAAGCCGCCAAGAACGAGGGACGAGGCGACGCCGCTGCTCGCGGCGAGGATTCTGCTCGCCGAGCCAATTCCAAATTCGTATAACTGAAAAGAAGTGCTGCGTTTTGAGAAACAAACTTAGGGTATTATAAGAGTATTAGCTGCGACTTTTTTTTGGAAGCAATTAGCTGAAGCTTTTAGTTTGTAATTAGGGGTTTTTTAATGCTTTCTTAAGTAAACTCTACTTTCTCTCTCCAAGTTTTTCTCTCTTGTCTTGTTCTTCAAGTTTTTGGGATTCTTGAATGTAATCAATTTTCTTCAAGTAATTTTCAGCCTTCCTTAATCTTTATCATCTTATGCTTAGCTTTCATTTAATTTTGCCTTTGAAAGTTCATAGTGTTAGCCACAAAAACATCCAATCCAACTTTTAGTGAAAAGGGGGATTAAGGGTCACAAATTCCACTCTCAAGTGGGGATTTGGGGATTCTTAGTAATCCAATTCACGATTTCTTGTTTGTTCGGGAGAAATCCAAGTAGATTGAAGATTAGTGAAAGTTTGGATCATCAAAGGTATAATCTCTTGTTCCTAATTTCATTAATTAGTCTTAGTTTTATTGCTTTCTTAATTTCATGCTTTTAGTTGCTTTCATCTTTTATGGCTTTCTTAATTATCATCATGTTTAGGTTAGTTTATTGCTTATTTACATAATTTATTGCTTTCCGCATTGAGAAAAACCCTTGTACACAAACCAATTACCTAAATCAAACCTAACACCCATCCCTTTGGACCGACAACCCTAACTTAAAAACCACAAAAATTACAACCGAACAATGGCGCCGTTGCCGGGGATGGCGTTATTTGGGAGTTTAGAATTGGTTTGTTTGTGAATAGTGTGAATAGTTTAATTGCTTTGCTTGTTTAGTATCAAGGTTAAAAATTACTAAAAATTAAAAAAAAATAGAAAAACCAACTAAAAATGAGAAAGTGCGTCATTCGATAGGATGGGTTCGAAAACCGGAAACTAGTAAACTGGTTAGGGTAGAGAAACCTTTAGTCGACCCGTTTAACATGGGTGAGGAAGGACCGAGGGTTACCTTGAGCGACCAGCTCTATCCATCGTATGACCCACCTCCGTCGTGCTTTGTGTTACCGACCCTACCTCAAGGAGTTACGTTTGATCCCAGACAGTATCATACTCAAAACCTACCTCTTTTTACTGGGACGGGGTTGGCACTTATCTGGACAGCAGAGTATAAGGAGTACCTTAGTATGGTCACACCACCTGGGGTACCTTTAGATTATGTTCTGTTGAAATATTTGCCCTTCGCTCTGCGAGATTCGGCAAAGAGGTGGATGTATAGTATCAAACCGGGGTCTATAAACTCATGGGATAGTTTCTTGAAGGTATTTATGAAGAGGTATTTCCCAAATTCCATGGCAGTTCAAATGAGAAATTCCATTTTGAAGTTTAGACAGGATAAGGGGGAGCCTTACTGGAAAGCTTTTGAGAGGTTCAAGAATCTTTTGCCTCAATTTCCCCACCATGAGTTTGACCTAGTGAGACTATGCCAGATAGTGTATGAGGGGGTAGATCAGGAAACCCGAGTGACCCTAGAGTCTATGTGTCAAGGGGGATTTATGGACAAAACTGCGGAGGAAGCTTGGGATTTTTTGGAGAGTATGTCAGAAAGAGTAATGCAATGGGGGAACACTAGGGATGAGTCCTTAGGAGCACACTGTTGTCAATGCACGGGAGGGTTCATGCGGTGAGTGAAGTCTGAGTGCGAGGCTAGGTTTGCTTCTTTAGAAAACATGATAAAACCTTAGCTCAGAAGACTAGCGTCTAAGACCCAACCAGTGCGTCTGAAGTGAATTACGTAGAGCAACCCATGTCTCGAACCCTTAATCTTCTTTGATTTGTGCTTGGTGCCAAGGACGACCATGTATATGCTAATTGTCCTTTGTATTTGCAACATGTGTCAACTAACGTGGAAAATGTTAATGCTATGTTTAACCAAGATCAGCCTACCAATTTCTGGGTGCCAAACACCTCTCTTGTCTTACGAGCCAGATAATCAAAATGTTTTGAGGCCACCGATGCACCAAGGAGGAAGTTTCCAAGGAAACCCACCTCCCCCTCACCAACATCAAACCCAACCAAGACCACCGCCTCAGGTTGCTTATCAAGCACCTCGAGGACAGACCATCCATCCCCAGATAGCCCATACAGGCCTCGCCGGGATACCAAGGTGAGGATAGAGGGGATAGGAAGTACAAAGAGTTAGAATCTGGTTTGAGTAGGGTTGAGGATACGATGAGTGACATGGCGAAAATGGTGAAACAATTGAATGAGAGTGTAGCCCAACTCATGATGTCAAATAGGGATAGGGGAATTTTTCCTGGACAACCGGAGGCAAACCCTAAGGGGAAAGCTTCTAGTTCATCCTCTTGTGACCCAAACCATGTTAGGGGGCTTAATGCGGTGATTACTCTTAGATCAGGAAGGGAAGTGGACAATCAGATTCGAGAATTACCTTCAGATTCGCCTAGGAAACAACATGTGAGTGTTTGACCTTGTGTGAGCTAGAGGAGTTAAGGAGGGAAGCTTACGAAAATGGAAGATTAAGTAAGGAGCGATCGAAGGTCCTACATGATAAGGTGATCCTTAGAAAAACCTTCGTTCCGGGGCAGAAAGTCCTCCTTTATGACTCACGTTTGCATTTGTTTGCGGGTAAATTGAAGTCTAGGTGGACCGGTCCATTCATTGTGACCGCTGTGTTTCCCTCGGGAGTTGTTGAAATCAAGGACCCCACTAATGCATCAATGTGGAAAGTTAACGGTCACAGGTTGAAACCCTTTTTGGAGCTTCCAGAGAAAGTGGATGTGGAGTGTGTAACATTCCATGTCCCATATGTTGATTGAAGAACATTGAGGTAACATCTTTGTATATATTGTAAATTAGTTCATTTTTCTTGTTTGTTTCTTTGTTTAATTCTCTTAACTATGCACTAACGAGAAGGAAGGATCATTTATTGCTCACATATATTCACCATTTCATGGCTTGCATACTCAATCTCCATTTACAAGTCATGTGATGATTATTTGAGATCTAATCAGGTATTATCCTTCTTTTTCTTTGGAGTTAGTTGGTGAGAAAACTCTTTTTCATTCTTTATGTTAGATTTGATTTTTTTTTTCTTTTAGGGTGTTTGTCTTCCTTTATTTCTTGCCACAATGAGGACATAGTGTGGCCTTTTTTGTGTGGTAGTGGGGAGACATGCATGCCGGCTTTCTGTTCTTCTTCTGTGAAATCTTTGAAAAACCCAAAAGATTTTGTTTTGTTTAGGTTAGTTTTTAGATTATTGATTTTGAAATGTCCCGGGAGGTTTTTGCAAGATTGAGGTTTTGAACATATTTTTAGTAGAGGTGAGAAGGTTTATTTCCTTGAAAAATTTTAACTCCTTGCATTGTTGGCAGAACACCTGCTCAGGCGAGCACAATTTTGGCTCGGGCGAGCAGCGTTACTGAGGGGTTTTCACGAGTAAAGAAGGAAGAGAAGGAAATACTTCCAGAAGGACTGCTCGGGCGAGCAAGACCTCTGCTCGGGCGATCTGGTCCACTGTGCCTAAATTGAGAGAGAATCCTGCATCAAAGACGGCGGCCGACAGAAACCTTGCTCGGGCGAGCAAAATATTTGCTCGGGCGAGCCTGCCCACTGAAGCACCTAAGGGAAGAAGTCTGACAGACATGCCTAGCAGTCCAGAAGAGTTGCTCGGGCGAGCAGATTGTTTGCTCGGTCGAGCAGTCTTTCGGACAAACGTATGTTCGCTTCCAGAATCTCTGCTCGGGCGAGCAGATTATTCAGCTCGGGCGAGCCGGCGACAGATCTGATTTTTGTCGGGGGTTTTATTTCATTTTTCTCTCACTTTCTTCATATTTTCTCACCTATTTTCTCTCTCATCTCTCTCTCTCACTTCCTCCAACCGCTAGCATCAAGCCCTAACCCCTAAATATTTGATTTCTTCTTCGAATTCTTCCAGGTTTTGGTTGAATTTCTGGGCCCTAATTGTGTTCGGTGCCTAATTTGTCTGACGTCGTTGGTGGGCTGCGTTTGTCATTTGAGTCTTCTTTCTTCTTGTGCGTGGTTTGAATTGCGTTTCTCATTTAGTCTTCTTTGTTTCTTCTTGTCGTGGTTTGTCTTTGCGAGTCTTGCTGGGCTATTGCGTGGGTTGCTGGTAGGCTGTGTTTCTTCTTTCACTGCTTTGTTTCTTCTTCTTGCTCTTGCGCGATTGTTTACGAGGTTTGGGGGAAAGAAGGATTTTGCCAAGGTCGGGAGGTGTCAAGGTCCCGAGTTGCTGTTGTGTACTTGCTTTTTGCCCGATTCGTGTTGCCACTTGGTGTTTGGTGCCTATTTGGGAGGTAACATTCACAATTAGTGTTTTCAAATTTGATTTCAAAGTTAAATTGGGTGCTACTTGTGATTGTTCCTCAGATTTAGGGCTTGCGTGTTGTGTGTATTGATTACTATTTGGGATTCTTGAGTTGTTAGT
Organism: Portulaca oleracea; assembly: GCA_029582165.1. Classification (NCBI taxonomy): domain Eukaryota; kingdom Viridiplantae; phylum Streptophyta; class Magnoliopsida; order Caryophyllales; family Portulacaceae; genus Portulaca; species Portulaca oleracea. Next base: position 7,623,939 of record CM055885.1, on the reverse strand, counting down.
GTGTCTTGAAGTTCACAATGGTTCGATCTAAGAGAGCCGTGCGATGAGGAAGGTACACCTTCACCACCGCCCAGTCTTCATCCGGCGGTGGATAAAGATCGTTACAAGGCTGACCACCCACGCTTCTTGACTACCGGAATTGCGAATTCGGTTCCGGGATGAGCATCATCGCGAGAGATATGAGCTTTATCAACACCGGAAACTTTGTGCTCCGGACGTTTATGATGAAGCCACCGTGAAGAGGGTGTATTGTGGCCCTAGTTTTGATTATATTATAAGGGTCTTGGGTTGGGAGTCCTTCATTAAGATTGACGAGTCTCTTTACGATTAACCAATTCTTGAGTTCCTCAGTTCCTTCCAAGTTGAGGATGTTGATACACGCCACGCTAAGTTCCGTTATCGGGTGGACAACAAGGAGAAAACGTGCACGGTGCAAGAGTTTTGTCAAGTACTTGGGTTACCGACAGATGGGTTGTATTATGAGGAAAGTGTGCACTTCGATGAACAAGCTGCTATGAAGAGTCTTACTTGTTGGCGTCGGAAACATCAAACGGCGAATGCTCTTGAGGATTGTTCATTCTTAACCAGAAATTCCAAGTCTCGTGATTTTTGTAACTTAGCGATCCGAATTTTTCATCGCATAGTTTCAAATTCGGTCTTTGGAAGAGACGATGGGAGGGCAAATGTGCGGAGGGATGATTTGTTTATCATCTTTAACACCCTCCAAGGGAAGCGGGTGAACACGGGGTCGTGCATTTTGCATTGCTTCAAAGATATTACCTCTAAACACCCAACCTCTACAATTGGAATGGGGCATATCATTTGCCACTTTTTGATGAAGAAGGGTTTTGGAGGATATATCCACAAGTTCACCCCTAGGTATTTTCCCGACCCCATCGATGGTATTAGATTGCAACGCATGGGTATCTTTGAGCGTCACAACACAAAGCATATATACAAGCACGACTCGGATAAGTATGCAACTTCCATTCATTTGGACCACGCGCGAGCTGCACGTTGGTTGGATGTGACCAATCAACATAACTGGTCATGTGGCGAAGATCCAAGGAGCAACCGTCGAGTTGGGGGGCCCGATGACCCATTTGTGAGCGGAAATGTGGAAGAAGAGGAGCAGCCGGCAACCCAAGGTGAGGCTAGTGGTAGTAATTCCCAAGAGATTACGATGGGGCACTTGGCAAGTCGGTTAGACCAATGAGTGTCGACCTCCGTGAACAGCGAACTTTGCTACAAAGTACGCACAACTTGATGGAAAGTCAACAGGAACTCCTTCGTGCGCAGCAGTCGACCCTTGAACGGCACGAAGGATACTTTCAGCGCTATGACGAGTACTTCCATCAACAGAATCAATATTGGAGAGATTGGGGATATTATCACTATGCTATCGCCGACCATTCACCGGCACCGCCCGACTATGTCAACCAATATTACCCGACTTACTTCCCCTACTATCCGTACCCTCCTCCGGGAGGTGATGAGAAGTGATTGTGAGCACTTCGCACTCCCCTCTGTTATTTTGCATTAGCTGTGTGCTTTCATTTTGAGATATACATGCGCGAGGGGATTGTGTAATGTTTCTGGGCAGTGGCACGGCATTTCACCCTTGATTCCCACCTCATATAGTGAGATTCGGGGTTAAGGTTAGTCAATGATCATGTACATTTGTTAATATTTGAAGTTTCTTTTTCTGACGTTGCGTTCCTGGATCGTGTGCTTGGATGTGCTTTACTTGGCGATCTTCAGGTATCATCTTTTAACCATCCTTCTCATTGTGAATATATTGTTGATCCATGATGCATGCTTGATTTTCTTTTTGGGTGGCGAACCCCTTGAGTGTGAATGTTGGGATATCATTGTTGTTGGAGCCGTGTGGGCTCGGGTCGCCACCATTTATTGTTTCTTATGTGTTTGTTGTGTGTTTTTAGGTTTTCTACCTTATTTGTGACACCCTTCTTCTCACAATGGGGACATTGTGAAGTTTTGTGTGGGAGTGGGGGGTGATACTTCCATTTGTCATGGGTAGATCACCTAGTTTTGAGTCTTTGTTTTTGTTTTTCGTAGTTTGTGTCGAAAAATTTAAAAAAAAAATATTTGTGAAAAGGAGAAGAAAGGGAGTGAAAAACCTTAAAAGTTTTCGTTTTCGTTTTTTGTTTTTGCTTTGTTTCTTGGATTTCGTTGTTGAAATCAAGAAGCCGTTCTTAATCTTCTTTGAAAGAAACTGGTTTGAGCATTTTCGACCATAACTTGGACAATTGCCATGACTTATCTCTATTAGACCTCTACATGGAATGGGAAAGCGGAATCCTCAATTCTCACACGCTTTGACTGTGAAATCTTACCTAAGTTGGACGATTTTAGTTGTTCAATTGCTCAAGCTCTTAATTAATGCATTAAATAATTACTGTCGGGCCTACCGTCATGGGTTGGTTTGGGTGGATCGGCACCCTATGCACCTTAAGTGCAATGACTCACGTATGGAGAAACCCAGCAGGGAGGGTAACCCTTTGCGAAGGCCGGTGCTTAAATCCCGCAAAACCCGACACAAACGTTCTAAAAGACACAAAGCGGATTGAGTGAAAATAAAAGAGCGGTTTTGAAGAAAAAAAAAAGGGTTGAGCAAAATAATTGTAAGAAGGAGAAAAGTAAAAAGAAAGAAAAAAAAAAGCAAAGTAAGAAAAAGAAAGAAAAGAGAGGTTGAAAGAAGAACCAAGAGTGAATTAGGCTAGATAATTCCGAGCTTGAGCATGAGAACAACTCTGATTGTCTGGTTTAGGATAGGAAAGACCGATTAGAGCTCACTTGCACACATGCACGAGGTATTTTGCTCATCAGGAAGTGTTTTGGTTCAAAATTTCTAAGATTGACAGTTGCTTGGGTTAGACGTTGTGAGATGCTCATAACGGTTCCTTTCGGAGGATTAATACCGTTTTCTTAATTGAAACAGCTTGATTCATTGAAACGAGCAGTTTTCTTTTTCTTTCCTTTAAAACTTGTTTTGTTTTTCACTTTCCCTCTCTCCTTTTTCTATGGCTTTTGTGGGTATAGTTGCTATAAACCCTCACGAGATCTACCTCATCCACCCGGGCTGCCGGGGGGTTTAAAGGGCTTGATGCATATGCTAAATGCATCCGCGATTCCTGCGAAAGTGAGTTAGGTTTTTTTTAGTTTCTCTTTCTAGTTCTTTTCTTTGTTTTTAGTTTGCTCAGGGCGAGCAAACCCTTGTGTGGGAGTGGTGTTCGGTCTCGTTTCGAGCCGAATTCTTCTCTTTATTAGGGAGTTTTTGTATGTTCTAACCCCGTGTGTTATTCGAATTATGAGTTTTTTGTTGTTTTATAGGAAAATAAGAAAGCGATCGAAAAAGACGACAAGACGGAGCAAAAACTTGCCAATCAGGGGGTGAGACAGAAGGTCTGCTCGACCGAGCAGAATGGTGGCTCGCCCGAGCAGCGCTCCTGGAGAGCAAAAAAAATGGTCGAGTAAATTTGAACCAAGGGGAGGTGAGACAGAAGGTCTGCTCGACCGAGCAGCATATTGGCTCGGTCGAGCCATGCTTCTGTGCATCAACTAGGAAAAGTTCGATAAAATTGGCTAAGGCATTGAAGGGACAGAGAGCCAGCTCGCCCGAGCAAGGGCCCTGCTCGGCCGAGCTGAGCTTCTGAGCTGCCGAGGAGAAGCTGCCGAAGAACGAGGGACAGGCGACCAGAACGCCTGCTCGCCCGAGCAGGATTCTGGCTCGCCCGAGCCAATTCCAAATTCTGCGTATAATCTGGAAAAGAAGTGCTGCGTTTTGAGAAACAAACTTAGGGTATTATAAGAGTATTAGCTGCGACTTTTTTTTGGAAGCAATTAGCTGAAGCTTTTAGTTTGTAATTAGGGGTTTTTTAATGCTTTCTTAAGTAAACTCTACTTTCTCTCTCCAAGTTTTTCTCTCTTGTCTTGTTCTTCAAGTTTTTGGGATTCTTGAATGTAATCAATTTTCTTCAAGTAATTTTCAGCCTTCCTTAATCTTTATCATCTTATGCTTAGCTTTCATTTAATTTTGCCTTTGAAAGTTCATAGTGTTAGCCACAAAAACATCCAATCCAACTTTTAGTGAAAAGGGGGATTAAGGGTCACAAATTCCACTCGCAAGTGGGGATTTGGGGATTCTTAGTAATCCAATTCACGATTTCTTGTTTGTTCGGGAGAAATCCAAGTAGATTGAAGATTAGTGAAAGTTTGAATCATCAAAGGTATAATCTCTTGTTCCTAATTTCATTAATTAGTCTTAGTTTCATTGCTTTCTTAATTTCATGCTTTTAGTTGCTTTCATCTTTTATGGCTTTCTTAATTATCATCATGTTTAGGTTAGTTTATTGCTTATTTACATAATTTATTGCTTTCCGCATTGAGAAAAACCCTTGTACACAAACCAATTACCTAAATCAAACCTAACACCCATCCCTGTGGACCGACAACCCTAACTTAAAAACCACAAAAATTACAACCGAACAAAATTATTATAACCCGTGTAGGTTTTAAGCTTTCTGGCGCCAAAATCTGCATGCATGCAATTAGATCCCTTGATCTTTGCCCTACGTGTTCGACTTTGCCCTTGACCTCCCAAAACTCGCCTAGGTTATAGTCTTTAATGGCATGATTCGTGGGGTATGTTCCCCATGGTTTACCTCCAAATCTCACACTCTCTCACCTATAAATACCCCCTCCATCCTACCTTCAATTCATCAACTTTCACCATCAACACCTATCACTACTACCATCTAATACTCTCTTCTCCCACCATATTAGACTTGCACTCTCTCAAATTCTCTTCATCTCCTATCATTATTCGATCCTCCTATCATCCCCATATTATACTTCCATCATCCCCTTCCATCACAAAACCACCTTCTTAAACCACATCCATATTATACTTCTTTTCATCTCCCATAGTCCCTTTCTCAAATCATATTCTTCACCACCATACAACCATCCACATACTATTCTTTTTCCAACACCACCCACATCATCTCATCTGGGTTTCAAGTCAAGGGGCAACTCAAGGGATCAAATCTGTCATCGCTACATCGTAAGCAAGGTTCGATTCTTTTATTTAAATACGGCCTAAATCCTTAGGCCTTTGAATTGTTTCGTAGCTTAATTTAGAAGATTTTAATGCGTTTTTGGTAATTTTGTAGATTTCAGAGTTTTTACTAAAAGCATGGTAAAAAGGGTCATTTTTGCACCTATTTTGGGAATCTCGAGATTTCCCGAGATTTCTCGAGTCTTGGTTGTGTCGAAGGCGAAGGAAACGGAAAGGCTAGACATGTGAAGAAGCTCGATAGGGAATAAACATGCTGAAGATCATCAAAGCATAACCCCTGCCACGCCTATGGTAGCGGGCGCTACCCCTCCCAACGTCCCTTGGTTGATTGAGCACTCCAAGGCGTAGCCTCTGTCACCATTTTCGTAGCGGGTGCTACGCCCACAAGAAACTTTAAGGCCGAGCTGGACCGTGGCCACGATCATGCTGACCGCAGCCACGGTGGGATCAAGCTACGCCCAAGGGAAGAAGAAGTGGGAGCCGAGCTAGACCGTGGCCATCGTCAAGTTCACCGTAGCCATAGTGGGTTCATGACTTGTCTAAGGGAAGAAGTGGTCGAAGAAGATCGTGGCCATGGTCTTGGGAGACCGTAGCCACGATGGTGCGAAGGAGTAAAAACTTGTCTGCCCTAAATCGCCGGACCGTACCCACGGTCCAGGGGCACCGTGCCGACGGTGCTGCGAAGAGACGAGAGAACTTGCCTTCACTACGCAGGATCGTGCCCACAGTCCCCTCGGATGCGATTTTTCTGTTTAGCAAAGTGACGAGTTTTGAGTAACAAACTTGGCTTTTATATATTGGTTTTAGGTCTTTTAGCTGAATATCATCTATTATCATATATTACCACATACTTTATCATACTTTTATCACATTTAAGCTTTCAATTGGAGTGATTAGTGAGAGTTTTTACTTGGATTATTGTTCGTCCACTGGATTCTATTGGATTCCTATTGAAGTTTGAAGATTATTCTTATTATTAGAGCATTGGAGTTTTATTATTCTGGAGTATTTGCCTTTGGCATCGAAATCAATGAGCATTTCTTAACCCTTTCTCTTTTTAGTTCATTATTTACTTGTTAATCTCTGTTTTTGATTAGTGTTTGTTGATTGTTGTTTATTGTTAATTTGATTATCCTTTTAAGCATGAATGAAGTTGTTAATGTTATTAGCATGTTAGGTAGGATGTTTAGAGGCTAGAACCCTAATGGGTTAGGGAGATTTTAAGGATGTGAATGGTATATTAGGATTAGGTTAGCAATTTTAGGAGTAATTTGTAGTGTAATCAACTTCCCACTCCTATCCTTCCCTCAAGTAGGATGTGTTTGGAGTGCGAAAGATCCCGAATACATCCAACACTTGAGTTGGAAGGTTGGAATTGGGATAGTTAGTATTCTATTCATGAAAACGAATAGAAGCGAACTAGAAAATCCCGTTTCTTCAACCCTCTGGGTCTGTCGATGGACTTTGGGGAAGTTAATCCGGATTATCCTTGAAAAGGGAAATCCGGTGGGTTTATCTTAACGGGATTATCATTTGATTCTGCTATCTTATTGCCTCCAAGTTTGTCCTAATTGCCGTTTGCATCCCGAAGTCTCTCGACACCCATTGTTTCCCCTTTTGACCGAACCTTAGTGTGTTTGTGCTGTTTTTACCCTAAACCTCTCATCATTTCATGATCATAAACCCTACCTAGAGTTAAGTAGTCATAGCTAAGGCCCCTCGCTCCCTGAGAAAGAACGATAAAAACTGAGGTCTACAAACCACGTTACACAAAATGGCGTCGTTGCCGGGGAGCAAGCGCACCTAGCTTAGCTCTTTGTCTTTAGGTTGTTTAAGATCATTTCACTTGCTAGAGATTTTGTTATCCTTGGTCATTGGAAATTTGATATTTCTGTTTGTTCCTTTTGTGCATGCGGACTCGATCTCGCCGAGGCCAAACTCCTATAACGCCACCGAATTTGAACCCGGAGAGCATTAATCAACAAGCAAATGCCGGCTCAAGACAAAGAAGACAACAAAGGGAGCGAGAGACGATCGAAATTCCAATGTCTGACGGAGAGCAAGATCCACCCCGTACCTTAGCATCATATTCCTTACTATCGTCGGGTACGGGAGGCGATCCCATCATATTACATGCATTACCACCAAACGTATCGTTTGAGTTCAAGTCATATTTGTTGGAAATATTCAAGAACACTCCGTACCATGGAGGAGAGTATGAAAATCCTATTGACCACATCAACAAGTTCGAGCAACGCATCGGTTTCGTACAAATGAATGGAATCTCCGCCGAATACATGAAGCTAAAGTTTTTCCCTCTCACTTTGAAGGGGAAAGCACTATTATGGCTCAACACGTGCCTGCCCGGAACCTATTCTACATGGGATGCCCTTAGCCGCGACTTTCTTCAAAGGTTTTTCCCCAATGATGAGACGTGCCGGTTGAGCCAAGCCATCATGAGCTTCAAGTCCGATGAGTCGTTATTCGAAGCATGGGGGAGATTCAAGGGTCTCCAACAGAGGTGTCCACACCACAATCTTGAGGATTGGCTATTATTGCATCATTTTTATTCCGGACTGAGTAGCTCTTTGCGAGAATCCATCGATCCTGCCTCGGGGGGCATGTTCCTAAAGAAGATGGCGGAGGAAGCAAACGTATTTCTTCACGAGTTATCTCAAAACTCTCCTCATTGGGGAGGCGACCGTGGTCCGAGAGATGGTCCTTCTCTAGAGAGCAATCCTACTATTAAATTTCTCATGAATGTCGTTCTTGAGATGCAAAAAAGTCGGCTTTGGAAGAGATCACGAGGCAAGTAAAGGTAGCTCAAGAAGTACCTATGCTTATTTCGGATGCCCGAGTTATTGTATGTGATGTTTTGTTGAGGGCCACATTCTTTGAAGCAGTGTGAAGAGTATCAAGCCGAGCAAGTCCAAGCTATCTATCCCAACAACAACCTCTCCTATACCAATCAAAACCCCGTTCTTCCTCGTGGGAATTATGCCTACAACCAACAAGCTCCATTAACCCAAAATCCACCCCCCAGTTTCCCAAATCAAAACCGCCGCCAATACCACCAAAACTCTCACCAAGGTCAACCTTCCCAAGCACCCAAACCACCACAACAAGAAACCATTGAGCAAACGCTACAAAAGATGGCCTTATCTCAAGAAAAAATAGCCCTATCTCAAGAAAAGATGGCCTTAGATCGAGAAAGAGATCAAGCACGCATCAAGAACCTCGAGTTACTATTGGCTCAAATGGCACAACAATCTCAACCCATCCAATCTTTGCCTAGCCAACCACAACCAAATCCGAAAGGACAACTTAATGTTATTACTTTGAGGAGTGGTAGGGAGATTGATGGCCCTAGGATGGTGGAAGAGGATGTTTTGGGTGACAAAGAGGGTGATGTGGTAGATGTCACGGAGGAGGAAGATTTGATAGAGGAGCGGGAGACTGAGTTAGTCTTGGGTGAGGGAGATGATGGACTACATGAGGAGGAGTTGGAAGAATCTAGTAAAGAAAGAGAGGAGATGGAGAAGGTAAGGAAAGGGAAAGGAAAGGTGGTGGAAGAAGAGCCGATCCAAACCATTGAGAAACCAAAGCTACCGTCGGTCACTTTTCCTGAGCGGTTAGCAAAGCCCAAGTCTGATGCGAAGTTTTCAAAGTTCATTGAGATGCTCAAAAAGCTTCAAGTGAACATTCCATTTCTTGATGCTATCTCTAAAGTCCCACCTTTCAAGAAGCATTTAAAGGAGCTTCTCACTAGCAAAAGCAGGAATCAAGAGAGATCTACAATCCATTTGCCATGCCTTACTCGATTTGCAAGAAGTTAAATCTCGACGATCTAGCTCCTACAACAATTAACCTCCAATTGGCCGACCGTTCCGTGCGAAGACCTTTGGCAACATTGGAGGACATCCCGATCCAAGAGGGGCGATTTTTGATTCCTTGTGATTTTGTGATCTTGGAGATGGAGGAAGACAACAATATCCCCATCATTTTGGGAAGGCCGTTCCTTGCCACGGTGGGAGCAATAATTGATGTGAAGAATGGAAGCATGTCGTTGAATGTCGGTGATGAAAACATCATTTTTCAACTTGAGGGGTCATTGAGAGGTCCTTCGTATGGGGACTCATGATATGTTGTTGATATGATGGAGTGTTTTGTTGATGAATATATTGAGGACTCTCATCTACTCGAGTCTACTTGCGACGATCCCTTGGGTGCTTTCCTATTGAAGTCTTTCCAATTTGAGACCGACGACACCGATATTACTTTCTTCACCAACCTTCTTGACTCATCACCCATGCATGAGGAGATTATTATTGACGAGCCTTATATGGAGTGCATGGAGATTCAAGATGTGATCTACAAGGGTATGTCTTCTTCTCAAGTTCAATCCTCTACTCCTTTAGAGCTTAAACCTTTGCCCCGTTCCCTCCAATATGCTTTCTTGGATGATGAGAAATCTTGTCCTGTCATTGTGAATGCGAAATTGAATGATTCTGAATTGTCCAAGTTGCTTGATTTGCTTAGAAAACATAGGGGCGCAATAGGCTATAAGATAGAGGATTTGAAAGGTATGTCCCCTTCTATATGCATGCATTCGATTGACTTGTTAGAGGATGCAAAGCCTACTAAGCAACCCCAGCGTCGATTAAATCCCAACATGCAAGAGGTGGTTAAAAAGGAAGTAGTAAAGTTGCTAGCTGCTAGGATCATCTTCCCCATCGCAAATAGCGAATGGGTAAGCCCAGTTCAGTGTGTACCCAAGAAGGGTGGAATGAATGTAATTGAGAATGAAAAGAAAGAACTAGTTAGTACCCGGACCGTCACCGGTTGGCAGATGTGTATTGATTACCGCCAACTAAACAAAGTAACAAAGAAGGACCATTTCCCCCTTCCCTTTATTGACCAGATGTTGGAACGGTTGGCGGGTCACTCGTATTTTTGCTTTTTGGATGGGTACTCGGGTTTCTTTCAAATTCCAATCCACCCCTCACATCAAGAGAAAACTACTTTCACTTGCCCGTATGGTTCTTTTGCTTATCGTCGCATGCCTTTAGGGTTATGTAATGCACCGGGGACATTTCAACGTTGCATGATGGCTATCGTTAGTGATTTCATTGAAAAATGTATAGAAGTCTTTATGGACGATTTTTCTGTTTATGGTAATACCTTTGATGATTGTTTTCTGAATTTGGAGAAAGTTCTAACCCGTTGTGAGGAAGTTGACTTAGTGTTGAATTGGGAGAAATGCCACTTCATGGTGCAAGAAGGTATTGCGTTGGGTCATTGAATTTCTTCTAAGGGCATTGAAGTGGACAAGGCTAAATTTGAGGTTATAGAGCGCCTACCACCCCCAGTCTCTGTTAAGGGGGTGCGTAACTTCCTTGGCCACGCCGGCTTTTATCGCCGGTTTGTCAAGGATTGTTCCAAAATTGCTCGACCTTTAACTGATCTCTTGTGCAAGGATGCCCCAATCTCTTTTACTGATGAGTGCCTTGAGTCATTTTATAGGTTAAAGCAAGCCTTGATTTCCGCTCTGGTAGTTCAACCTCCGGAATGGACACCACCCTTTGAAATCATGGTTGATGCAAGCGATTTCGCTGTGGGAGCGTGTTTGGCTCAAACAATAGAGAAGAAGCCAAGGGTCATCTACTATGCAAGCCATGCGCTTGATAGTGCTCAAAAGAATTACACGACCACGGAGAAGGAGCTTTTGGCAATCATCTTTGCTCTCAACGAATTCCGGCAATACCTTATGTTCTCCAAAGTGGTGGTTTACACGGATCATGCCACGATTAAATATTTTATGGGAAAGAAAGAAACGAAGCCGAGGCTTATACGTTGGGTCTTGCTTATGCAAGAGTTCGATTTGGAAATTTACGACAAGGCCGGCACGAAGAATGTAGTAGCCGATCACCTATCGAGGATTCTTGTTGACTTGGAGGATACCCAACCGATTGTAGATTCTTTCCCGGATGAGGGACTCATGGCTATCAAGCATTCTCACCCGTGGTATGCCGACATCATAAACTACTTGTCTAGTGAGGTGATTCCTCCAAATCTGAACCCTCATCAAAAGAAGAAGTTCTTTCACGACGTGACACATTTCTTTTGGGACGATCCATTCCTATTTCGGTTGTGCAACGACGTGATGTATAGACGATGTCTACCCGAGAGCGAGGTGAAATCTGTTTTGACACATTGTCATGAATTCCTGGTTGGTGGTCACGGTGACTCTCAAAAGACGGCGGCAAGAATCTTACAAGTTGGCTATTGGTGGCCGACTCTCCTTCGCAATGCACATCTTCATGTCAAGCAATGCGACAAATGCCAAAGGTCCGGAAATATTTCCCGGAAGAATGAAGCACCATTCAACTTCATCGTTAAGGTAGAGGTTTTCGATGTATGGGGGTTAGATTTCATAGGTCCCTTTCCGTCATCACGAGGTTTTCAATACATCCTAGTGGTGGTAGACTATGTTTCAAAATGGGTCGAAGCTATCCCATGCGTGAAGTGCGATGGCAAGTCAGTGTCCAGATTCTTGAAGAAGATTTTATTCCCAAGATTTGGCATTCTAAAGGTTATAATTAGTGACAACGGATCCCACTTCATCGAGAAGAAGTTTGACTCCCTCCTAGCAAAGTATGGTATCAATCGCAAAAAGGGACTCCCCTATCAACCTCAAACACAAGAGCAAGTAGAGATCTCAAATCGTGCTATCAAGGAGATTTTGGAGAAGACAGTCAGCTCTTCACGGAAGGATTGGGCGGAGAAGTTAGATGAAGTCTTGTGGGCATATCGCACCGCCTTCAAAACACCGATTGGGACTACTCCGTATCGTCTTGTCTACGGGAAAGCATGTCATTTTCCCGTAGAACTTGAGCATAAAACGATGTGGGCGATCAAGAAATTGAATTTCGATCTCAAGGCGCCTGGAGCAAGTCGTTTATTTCAACTAGAAGAGCTTGAGGAGCTGCGACGTCATGCTTATGGAAATAACAAGATCTACAAAGAGCGTACAAAAGCATGGCATGATAAGAGGTTGAACCGTCGTGAGTTTGTGGTGGGTGATAGGGTTCTTATCTTCAACTCAAGGCTCAAACTATTCTCCGGGAAGCTGAGGTCAAGGTGGTCCGGGCCCTTTGAAATAGTGAGGATTCTTCCCGCCGGGGTGGTTGAACTAAAGAATGCACAGCAAAATTGTTTCAAGGTGAACTCATCAAAGCTTAAGCCATACTTCATGGGCGAGGAGTACGCGGGGACCGTTGTGGTGTACCTCGCCAACTTTGAAGGTTGAAAAGCATCGGAATAGGTCAAGCTAGGACCTAAAACAAGCACCCGTGAGAGGTACAAGCTACTTCCCCTTCTTTTAGTATTTTCTTTCATTTTCTTCAATTTATTTCTTTTGTTTTAGCATTTTCATTTTTTTTTTGTTTTCGTTAAAGTGTGAGAAAAATAAAGAAAAGAGTGAAAAAAAATAAAAAAGTTGAAAAAAATCGAGAGCGAAAGGAGGTTCTATGAAGGACGTGATTCAAAGTGGTTTTGAGTGTTGAAAGGTGTCCTTTAAAGTTGTTGAGTGAGAAAGAAAAGAGAGTGGATAATAAGAGAGTAGAATTTTAGGACTTAACAATTTTTCCAAGTTTTGAGGCTTGTAGGTGCAGGGGAGTGACCGAAGAGGACCGTACCCACGGTGGGCTTCGCCATGGCCACGGTCCAGTTATGCTCATTTTGCCCAGTTTCATTCCCGAGTGAGACCGTAGCCACGGTCCATTGCACCGCACCCACGGTCTCAAAGCAGCAGTTTGCGTCTCAAAATTCTACCGGAGCTCGACCGTCCCCACGATGAGTGTCACCGTAGCCACGGTCTGAAGACAACAATTTTCACCCTTTTTCTTCCCGAGTTAGACCGTGCCCACGGTCCAGGATACCGTGGCCACGGTGAGTCGAAGATCTGCGTTTTCTATCGGGGGTTATACTCTTTCTCCCTCATTTCTCTTTCATTTCCATCCTTTCCCTCTCACTGGAAACACTCTCTCCTAGCCTCAAACCCTAAATCCTTTGCCTAAATTGCTACTTCCTTCACAAAATCCTTCCCCACTCTCCAATTTCTCACTCGTTTTTGCCCTAGCTACGCTGCAATTGCTTTCTCTCGCAATTTTCGGGGTTCTTAAAGCAGAATTTATAGGTTTTTGTTTTTGTTGGGGCTCGAAATAGTCAAGAACATTCTTCCAAGTCTTCAACTCAGGTATTTCTTGTTCATTGATGCATCAAAGTTCGTTTTTATTGCAAATTTGGGTCGATTTTTGTGAACAATGTCATGGGTCTTGGTTGGATGCTCTTGGTTAAGTTTGGGGGTGCCAATTTTGGTGTTAGCTTGTTGATTGCAGTGTAGTCGGTGCAAATCTTGGTTGGGATTTTGTTGTTCTTCGGGATTTTGGTACATTGCTGTTTGTTGTGGTATATTACTCTTTGTTTGGTTGCATAGACCGATCAAAGCGTGCCCAGTCCGAGCCAGAACCAACCCCTACCGCGTCCAATTCAGCATAACCCGACAAGACCCGCTACAAGGGTCAACCCGCCTCTTTAATCCAATGTGACCCAAAAGTGAAAGTCAGCTTCAGGGATGATATACATAAGGGGAGGTACGAAAGGTTGAAAAAGCGAAAAATTTGTGCTCCGGACTTGTATCACGAAGAGACGGCACGGGATGTTTACTGTAAACCCAGCATTGACTTCTTCATTAAAGTCATGGGTTGGGAAGTTTTTGCCACAATCAACGAGCCCATCATCGAGCAACCGGTGCTTATTCAAAACCAACAAACCCTGATCGAGAACTTGTAAGGGTTGATTGAGACCCAACAAGAGATGCTAGTTAGCATCCAATCGCAGCTCCAACCCCGTCCTCCTCCAGGAGGGTCCGCTTGAGGGTCATTTGTAAGCATTCCCACCCCCACCCGATCTTTATCACTGTTTTTACTTACTTTATTTTGTGAAGTATAAGTGTGGGGGGATGCTTCATCGGGGTTTGGATGCAAGGTCTGATGGTTTTGGTTTGTTGACATCTCGGGTTCTTTTGGCATGTTTTGGGGTTGTTTTTTAGGATGCTCGGGTTTGGCTTGTGTTGTTTGTCTTTTGATTATAGCGGGGATGTCTTTTGGTTGTATGATGATTGACTTTGTGGGCTAGGGACGATTTGTTTCATCATGCTTTGAATGTATTTTGGTTGTGGCTGGGGATGTAAGCGAATGTTGTTTGACATTTATGCAATGAATCGATTGTTTTGGTCAGTGTGTATTGAATTTCACCCTTATTTCCCGCCTCAATGAGTGAGATTTGGGGATAAGGTAAGCAATTGGCAATGTACATATTGTTTATAGTTTTATTTTCCCCTTTATAGTTTTCTTTCAAAGTTTAGTTAGTTTTTTCTTTTGCTTTTGTTTTCAATCTGGCATGTGAATTTTGTCGCTTGTAAAGTCGTCTTTTCCTCTAATATCATTTTGATTCACTTGAACGACGACTTCGGATCAAAGTTTCAACGCCTATGAAGAGCTCGGGGTAATATCTTTCCACCTTGCTCTTTCTTATGTGAATTCTCATCATGATCCATCACATGCTTGATTTTCTTCTGGGTGGCAAACCCATTTGAGTGTTTGTGTTGGGAATATTTTGCTGTTGGAGCCGTGTGGGCTCGGGTCGCCACCATTTTTACTTGCTAGTTGTTTTTGTTTTTTGTTTTTGTAAGTTCTCTACCCTTTTCATGAGACACCTTCCCACAATGAGGACATTGTGGTGTTTTAAGTGTGGGGGGGGGGGAGATATTCTGTTTCAAGGGTAGATCACCTAGTAGTTTTGATTTTTATTTTCTTAGTTTTTACCTAAAATTTGAAAAATTTTAGTGTGAAAAAGGAGAAAAAAGGGAGTGAATGCCTTAAAAGTTTTGTTTTGCTTTGTTTCTTGGATCTTGTTGTTGAAATTGAGAAGCCGTTCTTAATCTTCTTTAAAAGTAACCGGTCTGAGCATTTTCGACCCTATCTCGGGTTCTAGTCAAGACTTACCCTAAATAGACTCCCTTCATTGAGTGTCTAGTGAGACCCCCGATTCCTTTCACGTTCCGATTGGAATCGAGAGATTCTAGGGGTTTGTGTCTGAGCTTGTTTTGTTTTCTTGTTTTAGCAAAAGCAAAAGCAAAAATTTCAAAAAGAAGGAAAAAGAAGTTATAAGATAAAATAACCTGATTAAGTGGAGTGTGTCGCTGAATGACCTTAACCACCTTACACTTAGCCAACCTACACGGGCCCGGTATCAATGGTACGGCACAGATACCCCTTAACCCTCCTCCTATATCGCTTTGCGACAGAGAGGCGAATGGAAAAGACCGTGTTGGGAGGGTATACCCCATATTTGGGCCGTCCAATTCCTGAAAGTAAGGCTAATACCGACCTTTAAAAAGAAAAAGAAAAGAGAAAAAGAAAAAGCAATTTCGTTGGTAAAACCAACCCAAAAAGAAAAGAAAGTTTTTGCTTCTAAAAGAGTTGGGCCTCTCCTTGCATCACCTACGGCCCTCACCAAGCCAAGGGCGACCAAATGCGAGGAAGGGCAACGCTTCTCTTGGTTGTGTCGTTGTTTTTGAGTTCTTAGAGTTTTTTTGTTTCGGTTAGAACCCACTTACACATTTGCACATGGGTTTTGCTTGGCATAAGGTGTAGGGAGTTGAAAAATCTCCAAGATTGACTTTTATTTGAGATAGGTGTCTGTGAGATGCTCCTAACGGTTGCTTTTGGAGGCTTAATAACGTTTTCTTAGTTTAGGTTGCGAGATCTTTTGAATCAAAGCCTTTGTTTTTCTTTCCTTTTGTTTTCTTCGGTTTTGTTTTCACTTTCCCTCCCTCCTTGTTCTTTGGATTTTGTTGGCACAGCCGCTACAAACCCTCACAAGTCCATCTCGTCCACCCGGGCTGCCGGGGGGTTCAAAGCGCTTGGTGCATACGCTAAATGCACCCGTTTCTCTCCCACGACACAGGAGTTAGTGTTAGTTTAGTTAGTTTTTGCTTTGTTTTGCTCGGGACGAGCAAAAGTTTAAGTGTGGGGGGTGTTAGACCCAATTTTGTGTCCAAATACCGCCTAAATCCTTAGGCTTTTGACTTGTTTTGTAGCTTAATTTAATAGCTTTTAATGCGTTTTTGGTAATTTTGTAGATTTCGGAGTTTTTACTCAAAACGTGGTAAAAATGGCCATTTTTGCACCTATTTTGGGAATCCTGAGATTTCCTGAGTCTTGGTCGAGTCGAAGGCGAAGGAAACGGAAAGGCCGGACATGTCAAGAAGCTCGAAAGGGAGTAAACTTGTTGAAGGTCATCGAAGCGTAGCCCCCGCCATGCCTACGGTAGCGGGCGCTACCCCTCCCAACGTCCCTTGGCTGATTGAGCACTCCAAGGCGTAGCCCCCGTCACCATTTTCGTAGCAAACGCTATGCCCAGAAGAAACTTTGAGGCCGAGCTGGACCGTGGCCACGGTCATGTTGACCGCAGCCATGGTGGGATCAAGCTACGCCCAAGGGAAGAAGAAGTGGGAGCCGAGCTAGATCGTGGCCACGGTCAAGTTGACCGTAGCCACGATGGGTTCATGATTTGTCTAAGGGAAGAAGTGGCCGAGCAAGACCGTGGCCACGGTGTTGGGAGACCGTAGCCACGACGGTGCGAAGGAGCGAAAACTTGTCTGCCCTAAATCGCCGGACCGTACCCACGGTCCAGGGGCACCGTGCCCACGGTACTGCGAAGAGAAGAGAGAACTTGCCTTCACTACGCAGGACCGTGGCCACGGTCTCATAGACCGTGCCCACGGTCCTGTGCAGATGCGATTTTTCTGTTTAGCAAAGTGACGAGTTTTGAGTAACAAACTTGGCTTTTATATATTGGTTTTAGGTCTTTTAGCTGAATATCATCTATTATCATATCTTAGAACATACTTTATCATACTTTTATCACATTTAAGCTTTCAATTAGAGTGATTAGTTAGAATTTTTACTGGATTATTGTTCTTGCACTGGATTCTATTGGATTGCTATTGAAGTTTGAAGATTATTCTTATTATTGGAGCATTGGAGTTTTATTATTCTAGAGTATTTTCCTTTGGCATCGAATTCAATGAGTATTTCTTAACCCTTTCTCTCTTTAGTTCGTTATTTACTTGTTAATCTCTGTTTTTTATTGGCGTTTGTTGATTGTTGTTTATTGTTAGTTTGATTATCCTTTTAAGCATGAATGAAGTTGTTAATGTTATTAGCATGTTAGATAGGATGTTTAGAGGCAAGAACCCTAATGGGTTAGAGAGATTTTAAGGATGTGAATGGTATATTAGGATTAGGTTAGCAATTTTAGGAGTAATTTGTAGTGGAATCAACTTCCCACTCCTATCCTTCCCTCAAGTAGGATTTGTTTGGAGTGTGAAAGATCCCGAATACATCCAACACTTGAGTTGGAAGGTAGGAATTGGGATAGTTAGTATTCTATTCGCGAAAGCGAATAGTAGCTAACTAGAAAATCCCGTTTCTTCAACCCTCCGAGTCTGTCGATGGACTTTGGGGAAGTTTATCCGGATTATCCTTGACAAGGGAAATCCGGTGGGTTTATCTTAACGGGATTATCATTTGATTCTGCTATCTTATTGCCTCCTAGTTGTGAAACCTTTGTCCTAATTGCCGTTTGCATCCTGAAGTCTCCTGACACCCATTGTATCCCCTTTTTGACCGAACCTTAGTGTGTTTGTGCTATTTTTACCCTAAACCTCTCATCATTTCATGATTGTAAACCCTACCTAGAGTCAAGTAGTCATAGCTAAGGCCCCTCGCTCCCTGAGAAAGAACAATAAAAACCGAGGTCAACAAACCACGTTACACATGTAATCCTTTATTTAATTCCATGCTTGTACATATTTTGTAAAATAAAAACCGCATTGTTTATATTGCATGATTTGAATAATATTTCTGCGAAATTAATCAAACTTCTCCCCGCTCTCTTTCTTTTCAATGTTGATTTTAGTAGAGTCTATTTTATAACAGGCGGATTCGAGAGTTCTTATAACTCTCGAATTCGTAACCTTACCCCCGAATCTAGAAATCGGGTTCGTAGACCGGAGTCTTTCTTTTTTTATGGTTTGTCGATTTCCTTAAATCGGCTGGCGACTCTTTAAACAATTTTACAAATGCGTTTAATTATTTAAAATATTCGATTTCTTACACAAAATTAATTTAAGAAAATAATTTAATTCATGTCTCATATTTATCCAAGGAGGGTCCCGAGAGAAATGGGCCAGAAAATGATAAAACCTAGGCGGGTTTTATCATTTTCAACCTTATTTCTCTTTGGACCGAGGAGATCAGTGGCCCAATGTAGAATCTGCTAAAACCTAGGCGGGTTTTAGTTGATTCCAGTGGCCCACTGGTTCTCTTTTGGGCCTAGATTTATTCATTGGGCCGTGATTAAATTATTGTTAAATTAATTTGTGTAATTACGGATAATTTAAATAATAAAATATGGGTTTGTAAATAAATAAAGTTTCATCACCCCGAAAACGAATTTCGAAAAATAAAAATATCCTTATTTAAGGATTAAGAAACCTTAGTCGGCTCCCGATCACGAATGTAGGGCATCCGAGAAAACATTTTCCCCGAACGGAAATTTTTCCGGGTCATACAGATTGGCGACTCCACTGGGGACTTAAACTTTGAAAAAGAAGGTAAAACTTGAAAAAATCAAATTGATTTGAAAAGTGTAAAAGGGAGAAGTTAATTTATTTCGCGACTTTATTATTCTTTTAGGCATCCCTTGCATACTGGGCCACTAATCGGGTCTTTTGACACGTTAGCACAAAGGCGACGGTTTAAGTTACATAGGATTTCCCTTGAGAGTGGGAGGTCACTACTATGGGGATGAACTCAACATCTCTAAGTATTTGGTCGCTCCTCTCCCCGTGTCACACTCCGAGAGCTTCCTTGAAGTTCTTTGAGAAATACCCCAACTGCTTACCTTATGGTATGAAGAACCGGGGCGAAGGCATGCAGTAGGCTATATACCCAACCATAAAAGTCCATGAATTTAGAGCCTTGGTTTAGGGTACCCCTTTCATGTGTATGTTATGTGTTATGTGTATCTCTCCCCTTTTCTTGTCTTTTTTATAAAGAATCGACCCTAGTTTGGAGGTTTTATTCAAGTCTATATAAAATTCATTGGGTTGAGAAAATGATTATTTATTAATTAATATAATTAACTCAAAGGCATTATGGTTAGCTCAAGTGGAAGGGTCCATTTATGTTTGAAAGTTGATTATCTTAATTAATAAATAAAAATTGACTCACCTTTGATAATATTATATGACCCTTTACGAAATTCTCTTAACAAAGGTCCAAAAAAAATTAATTAAAAGTCTAACAAAGTTAATGGATAGTGTCTTAGACTGCATAGTGGTCACTAGGCTTGAGTAAATTAATTCATCGATTTAATTAATAAATCCATCATATTTATGGTTGGCTCGTTATTAGGCCCAACCATATAGGATTTGTCAATTAAGCCCATAAATTAATTATGACTCGCTTATTGTTGGCTTTATCCAGTCTTTTACAATGTCCGTTTCCCCTGAGTAAATAAATAAAGTTTGTTGTATACTATGTGTAAATACATGTCTGCATGTTGGGTCTTCATTAGAGTCGGACCTAATTTTGAGATATTGTTTTAGTCCACGTAATAATTGTTGGATTGAGAAGAAATAAATTTATAAACTCGATTAATGAACCTTAAATTTTATGGTCGGCCCGGTGGTGGGGCCAATCCATTTTAAAGGTTAATTATGCTTATTTATCGACTTATTTTAACTCACCTTTGATGATTTTATTCGGCGCTTCTCAATATTCTCTTACTCATGGTCCAAAGAAAATTGATTAATAATCAAATAAAGTCAGTGTGTGTTGTTCTAGCCCGCGTAATAGTCTCAAGGTTAGAGAAAATAAAATTATAAATTATTAAGTCTAACAAATCCATGGTCGGCTCGTTGTTAACCCCATCCACGGTGGAATTAATAATTGAGTTTATAAGTCTGTTTAACTCGCCTTTTGATGGCTTTATTTGGTCCTTTACAACATCCACTCTCCTGGGGTTAAATAAATAAATGTTTTGGGTCGCAATAAAAAAAAAAGTGTGTAAATAGAAGTCAAGTTGTCAATGTGTTTAGCATTATTCTAGTCCGCATAATAGCCAACATAGCTTGAGTTGTCTGAGTTGTTGGGCCAAGTTACGGATACTCCTTAAAACGATCGACCTGTCGATTAGGCCCATCCGAATTGAGAAACACTGACTTGTATCTTTCAACTTATGTCGACTCGTTATATTTGACTTTATCCGGCCCTTTATAATGCTCTTGTTGTAAAAAGTGTTGTTGTTACGCAAAGATGTGTCATAGTTGGGTTGTTTCCTGAGTCTAGGTGTCTTACAATAGTCCTAGATGAGTCTTAGTTTCAGAGTCTGCATGTAAATATCTTTCAGTCTTTAGAAAGTCTCTTACAAGGTCGTGTCATATGTGAGTCTTTTCTTAAGTCAATATATGTGTTTTGTTTTTGGAAGTCTAAACCCAGGTCATGGGTCAGTCATTGGTTTAGGTCATAAGTGAGTCTTTTCGTTGGTCAATGTGTGTTTGTCTTTTTTAGGAAGTCCTGTGTGAACCCATATCATTGCGACTCTTTGTTCTAGAGTCAGGATATGCGTGCCTTTTTCTTTAGATAGTATCATATAAGGTCTAGGGTGAATCGTTGTGTTAGTGTCTGCATGTAAGAGTCTTACACTCTTTAGAAAGTATCATATAAGGTCTAGAATGAATCTTTGTGTTAGTGTCTACATGTAAGTGTCTTCCATTCTTTAGAAAGCATCATATAAGGTCTAAAATGAATCTTTGTGTTAGTGTCTGCATGTAAGTGTCTTGCATTCATTAGAAATCATCATATAAGGTCAGGATGGGTCTTTGTGTTAGTGTCTTGCATTCTTTAGGAGGTCTCATACACGTTCGTAGGGCATGTTAACCCATGTCATGGGTGACTCCATTTCCAGAGTCAACATATGAATGTCGTGCACTATAGAAGTCTCCAATAGGGTCTACATCATGCAAACCCATGTCATGGGTGAGTCGTTAAGTCTCTTTCTTGAGTTAGCATGTAAGCGTTGGTCGTCTCATATAGGTTCATAGGTCATGAAAACCCATGTCATGAACAAGTTTTTGTCCAAAGTCATCATGTAAATATCCATCTTTTTCTTAAGAAGTCCAGTGTAAACCTATGTCATGGGTGAGTCTTTTCTCGTGTTGGCATATCATGTGAGTGTCTGTCTTTTTAGAAAGTCTAATGTAAACTCGTGTCATAAGTTAGGTTTTTCGGGTCAGCATATAGGCATTTGCCCTTTAGGAGGTCTCATATAGAACATGTAGACCCATGTCGTGGGTAAGTCTCTTCCTTGAGTCAGCATATAGAGGTCTTGCGTCCTAGGAAGTCTCATATATATCAGTTAGCTCTTTTAAACCCATGTCCTGGGTGAGTCTCTCCCACGTCAGCATATAGTCATTTTTTCATCTTAGGAAGTCCATGTAGGTCATTTAGGTAATGCATGCATTGGGATGGGTTTTCTTCATTTGTCTAGTGTCAAGGTCAAGGCCTAAGCTAACCATAAAAGGAATATTTGGGATAATGGGAAATTCTGCAACTACCATAGATCCCGAAGGAACAACATGGAGAATTATTAGACTTTGGATTCCCCAAACGAGGACAAGGAGGGCACATCATCAAAGGAGCTGTAGAATCAGCTATAGTCTTGGTTGTCAAGCATTTCATGCTCAGAGTCTGTTATAGTCAATTCTTCATTCATTTCTTTGCTCTTGTTGCTATGTGATCAAATAGAATTTCGTGCTTGTGTTTTTTACTTGAGTTGAGAAGTTCTCTCATCTATCCATCATCCGTGCAAACCAAGTCTGACAAATTTCATTCTCTCTTATCCTTCCATCTTTGTTGAGTACCTCGTTCGCATCTTTTATTTTATCGAATCCAGGGTTTAATTAACGAAAAAAAGAGAGAAAAACAAAAAAAAGAAAAAAAGAGAGAAGCCAGTCTGAACTCATCAAGCAGGTTGACAAAAGGAGAGAAGACCAAAATCATCAGTCTCTTGAAAATGGACATCTCTATGCTCCTAGACCAGCAGCTTAACAAAATGTGCCGAGGACATGGGGCTTGAACCCAACCTTCATTTCACCACCCATATTGCCCTCATTTTTTTCATCCAATCCCGACTTACCACCTACCACTCACATCTTTGACCTCTCCATCAAACCTCAACACTTTTCAAACCCTTAACCCAATCCAAAAGGTGTGCTATATCCAAAGGAAAATAGAGATCAACCCATGAAGAAGGAGTTTGAAAAAAAAAAAAAAAACTTAGCCTTGACCAACCTGGTCATTCTCCTCATGATGAATCCATATCTACCCCAATGCCAAAAGGTGTGTTGTGACTAATGTCATCAGAAAGGAGTCAATCCCATGAAGAAGAAATTCGAAAAAAAAAGTGAAGTTCAAAAAAAATGAAAGCAAAAAAAAAGAGCCAGAAAAATGGAGTTCAAAAAAAAAAAAAAAAGTTGGAAAGGAAATGAAACAAGGAAAGTGAAGAAAGAAAGAAAAAAAAGGGGTTAGAAGAGAATAAGAAGTGAGAACGCGAAAAATAAGAGTCATGCATACCTCAGAAAATCTCGTCTCAAACCTTCACCTCATCATCCATACATCTCAGCCTTCTATACCCTTCACAAACCTTTCATCAATCCATAACCTGCATTTGAACCCTCAAACCTTCATAACCATCTTTTTGAACCGCTAAGCCTTCCTCGAGGCACTATCCATCAAAGTTGCGCTTAAAGAACTACGACTGGCCTAATTCCACCTTGGATACGTAGGAAAACCTCTTTGAGGCCCGACCGCTACAAGGAGCATCCTTTGTCCTCAAAATGTTGGTCTTTGAGAGAAAAAAAAAACAAGAAAAGCCTAGCTTGGACTCTCAGGCTAGGCAAAAGGAGAGTGAGAGAATAAGAGAGGCTATCCTGAAAACCCGTCAGGGCATGTTACGCTAAAGGAGATTGAGAGAATAAGAGAGGCTAGCCTGAAAACCCATCAGGGCAGGGGTTAGGCAAAAGGAGAGTGAGAGAATAAGAGAGGCTAGCTTGAATACCCACTCGGGCGCGATAGGCAAAAGGAGAGGAAACCCTGGATTCTATTTTTAATCATCATCAATCCTCCATCTTCCTTCCGTCAGACTTGGACATCATTCCATAACCATTTCCTAAGAGATGATGTCGTACCTCATTTAACCATCTCTTCAAGACACGATCATTCTTGAGTGTCTCCCTATACCATTCATCAATAAACCCTCATCTACCATCCCTTTCAACCCTTTCTCAAGAGATGATGTCTATCCCTTTGACCATCTCTTCAAGACACGATCATTCTTGAGTGTCTCCCTATACCATTCATCAATAAAGCCTCATCTACCATCCCTTTCAACCCTTTCTCAAGAGATGATGTCTATCCCATTTGACTATCTCTTCTCCCCTTCAAGACATGATCATTCTTAAGTGTCTCCACATCCCATTCATTAATAAACCATCATCCACCTTCTCCTTCCCCAAACATTTCTTAACCAATCCTTTCATCCCATCTCACCCTTTGAGGACTTTTTCAACTCAGTCATTAATGCAAGTACGAGGTTCTGTGTGGCATACTTCTCAGCAAGAGCGTTCATATCAGATCAGCGGCTAATTGGCAACCACATGATCATGAACAGACTCAGAAACAAACTACTCTAAACTGAGGGGCTCGCGCTACCTTTGTGACATCAGTCAAGAAATTTATCGGAGAAAGCTTCTAATAGGGACACCTACTCGCTATCCTACAAGGTCTTGCATCTTCATTCTCATAAACGTCCTAATAGTGGTCTCATCAAAAAAAGAAAAGAGAGAAAAAAAAGAAAAAAGAAAAGAAAAGAGGGGTAACTTGAAAAACCGTCAGGGCAGGTTAGGCAAAAGGAGAGTTTGAGACTCACGACTAAGGACTATGCCTCCTTTTATTCTATGGTCCCCATGCATCATCTCGTCAATCAATCTCGAAACTGGGGGTTTGCAAATCTCCAAGGTGCTCTCCAAAGCAGCACAGTGTCATCAAGAGTCTACGCCAAACTGGGGGCTTGTCATAAACCAACATACATTTGCAAGCAATCAAGGTCATCTACATGATCATTCAAGAAGCAGATTCTTCAGGCCTCTTGCCTCCATCATTGTTCTCTGTTTCGAGGATCGAAACATTACTCATCCTAAATTTTCCTGAAATTCCCCACGAGTGGCCTTGATCCTTAGAAAGCATTATCTATGGGAGTCATGGTTTTAGGAAAGCATTATCTTAGGAAAGCATTGTCTTAGAAGATCATTGTCCAAGAAAATCTTGTCTAAATATAAAGTTTGGGGGGGGGGGGTTGTCTGCATGCATTGCATGTTTAGCTGCATAAAAACATCATGTGTATATCCGGTCTAGGCATAATAGGTTTGTATTGCATCTATAAGTCGTGTTAGAGCCTCATAAAGTCAGTTTGTCATGCATCAAGTCAATTTGCCATGCATTAAGTCAGTTTGTCATGCATCGAGTTAGTCTATCATCCATTGAGTCAGTCTGCCATGCATCAAGTCAGTCAGTCATGCATTGAGTCAGTCTATTATGCATAGAGTGAGTCTGTCATGCATTGAGTCAGTTTGTCATGCATCAAGTCAGTTTGTCATGTATCGAGTCAATTTGTCATGCATCAAGTCAATCTATCATGCATTGAGTCAGTCTGTTGCGCATCAAATAGGTCCGTCATGCATCGAGTCAGTGTGTCCTGCATAAAGTTGATAGTCGTGCATAAATGCATGAGTGCATGAATGCTTGTGTCAAAACAAAATTGCATACTAGTTGCATGCATACCCGTATATCTGAAAAAAAAGAAAAAAAGCAAGGAAGCGCCACATCGCTGCTCTGGAACGCAACACTGGGGGCTGTTTAAGCCCATCAGACCGGTCGACATGGTTTCCAATCACTGAGAGCAAGATTAGAGTAAAACCCTAATCCAACTCTTGCTGGATAGATTAGCATTCAGTCAAGTATTGCATCATCAACCAGACACGAACGGCGCATGTCCAACACGATGGACATAATCTTCATTTGACTAATATGGATCAACGACCGAGCAAATTCAAGAATCCATTCCCCACAGTGAAATTTTGGCACCTGTGCGCCTGAAGCAAAATTTAATGGTCATCGGTAGAGTTTCGGTGAAGTTCCTCACCATCAAGTGTCCATTATTCAGAGCCACCGGCAGAGCTCATCGCAATCGCAATAATAAGAGCCATCAACATCGGGAAAATCCATTCGGCACCATCATCTGCCTCGGGAAAAGCCGTTGAGCATCTTCGTCAATCTGCCAAACAGGTATTTCTCTGTATCTCCAACCATTGTTCAAAATAATCTGACATTCTGCTTTGGTTTCTGTGCAAGGAGTCATCACAGACACCAGGTCGCCGCTAAAAGGGACCACCGCCATCAAGCTGCCACATAAAAGGACCGCCACCATCCAGCTACCGCATAAAAGGTCGCTGTCATCATCATCTTCCGGACCATCGGCAGAGCTTCGATGTAGTCCCGAGCCACCGACATCGCGCCCGGTGAAGTCTCAATCTCCGAGCCATCGGCATCGCGCCCGATGAAGTCTCGACCCACAAGGCCATCAGCAACGCGTCTGATGAAGTCCTTCGGCATAAAAAATGTCAACCATCATCAACATCGACACCGGGAAAGACTGGAATCGACACCGGGGCCGGGAAAGACTTGAATCGACACCGGGAAAGACTGGAATCAACATGAATCGACACTGGGAAAGACTGGAGCCGACACCAGGAAAGACTGGAATCGACACCGGGAAAGACTGGAATCGACACCGGGAAAGATTGGAATCGACACCGGGAAAGACTTGAATCGACACTAGGAAAGACTAGAAAATTCTATCAACCGTTGGCATCGTGTCCGATAACAAGTAAGGCGTCATTCTCGCCCGAGATCAAGATCGACTCATCAACAGCTAAGTAGAGCATCATCATCTCTAAAGAGGCGCATATCGCCCGCAACCGCGATGCAGGACTCAGCTTCCATGCATCATTCCAGGCTTTGCAATCCAAAGTCATATCCTCAGACTACTTTGACCTTCGTCCTATTCGGACTCGATCAAAGTCGGGGCTCTCTATAGACACCGGATTTTGTACTGGGACAAGTGTACATATCAAGCATAACAAGAAAAGAGGCTAGCATAGAAGAAAATTCAAAGGGCCTACCTCAATCAAAAACTATCGGGTCAACCCACCACAAAAAGCCTTCATTTTCAACCCTTTCCACATACATATGCCCACCATTTCAAATCCCTTTTTTTCCAAAAATCTTGTTGGCCCCATTTCTTTTGATGAGAATAAAGTGCACATCATAAGCTTTCCAACACCTTTTGAATTGCCTCAATCGGAGTCCGGATGAAAGAGTTATGGTCGTTCGTAGTTGCACTAAGCCACTTTTAAAACCCAGACGGGTTTTAACATTTTCTAGGCCCGAAAATCTGGCCCAGCAAAGCGCGCCTTGGCCCCAGAAAAGATTATAACCCATCTAGGTTATAATTGGAGCTCAGCACTACGTCGTTTCGCTCCATGTCATCATCCGTGTGCTGGAAATTGTTATAACCCGCCTAGGTTATACGCGGAGCTCAACACGACGTCGTTCTCTCCACGTCATCAATCCGCGTGCTGGAAATTATTATAACCCGCATAGGTTTTAAGCTTTCTGGTGCCAAAATCTCGATGCTTGCAATTGGATCCCTTGATCTTTGCCCCACATGTTTGACTTTGCCCTTGACCTCCCAAAACCCGCCTAGGTTATAGTCTTTAATGGCATGATTCGTAGGGTATGTTCCCCATGGTTTCCCTCTAAATCTGACACTCCCTGACCTATAAATACCCCCTCCATTCCACCTTCATTTCATCAACTTTCACCATCAACACCTATCACTACTACCAACTAATACTCTCTTCTTCCACCATATTTGACTTCCACTCTCTCAAATTCTCTTCATCTCCTATCATTATTCTATCCTCCTATCATCCCCATATTATACTTCCATCATCCCCTTCCATCACAAAATCACCTTCCTACACCACATCCATATTTTTCATCTGCCATAGTCCCTTTCTCAAATCATATTCTTCACCACCATACAACCATCCACATACCATTCTTTTCCCTACACCACCGACATTATCTCATCCGGGTTTCAAGTCAATGGGCAACTCAAGGGATCAAATCCGTCATCGTTACATCTTAAGCAAGGTTCGATTCTTTTTTTTAAATTATTGTGTTTAATCATGTAATCCTTTATTTAATTCCATGCTTGTACATATTTTGTAAAATTAAAACCGCATTGTTTATATTGCATGATTTGAATAATAATTCCGCGAAATTAACAATCTTCTCCCCGCTCTCTTTCTTTTCAATGTTGATTTTAGTAGAGTCTGTTTTATAACAGGCGGATTCGAGAGTTCTTATAACTCTCGAATTCGTAACCTTACCCCCGAATCTAGAAATCGGGTTCGTAGACCGGAGTCTTTCTTTTTTTTATGGTTTGTCGATTTTTTTAAATCGGCTGGCGACTCTTTTAACAATTTTACAAATGCGTTTAATTATTTAAAATATTCGATTTCTTACACAAAATTAATTTAAGAAAATAATTTAATTCATGTCCAATATTTATCGAAGGAGGGTCCCGAGAGAAATGGGCCAGAAAATGATAAAACCTAGGCGGGTTTTATCATTTTCAACCCAATTTCTCTTTGGGCTGAGGAGATCAGTGGCTCAATCTGGAATCTGCTAAAACCTAGGCGGGTTTTAGTTGATTCCAGTGGCCCACTGATTCTCTTTTGGGCCTGGATTTATTAATTGGGCCGGGATTAAATTATTGTTAAATTAATTTGTGTAATTACGAATACTTTAAATAATAAAAAACGGGTTTGTAAATAAATAAAGTTTCATCACCCCAAAAACAAATTTCGAAAAATAAAAATATCCTTCGTTAAGGATTAAGAAAACTTAGTCGCCTCCCGATCACGAATGTAGCGCATTCGAGAAAACATTTTCCCCGAATGGGAATTTTTCCGGCTCCTACAGGTACAACACATTGTAACAGTGGTTTTGTAGACCTCGGTTTTATCGTTCTCTTTCAGGGAGCTGGCGGCCTTGGTCATAGAAACTAGGTCTAAGGTCTGGTCAAGATTGCGAAGGTAAGGCAATGGGTTGAAAGAGGCGGTCACGAATCAACAAATAATGCTAAGGTCGGTCAAGGAAAGGAAATGGGCTTCGAAAGCTTTTTGAGATGCAAACAGGGATGAGGAAATGGGTTTTACAACAAGAGAATAACATGGAGGGAGAATCAAGTGGCAATTCCGTTAGAAAATAGCCACCGAGATTCCTCTTTCGAGGATAGTCCGGATTAACTTCCCCAAAGTCCACCACGGACCTGGAGGGTTAATGAAACGGAATTCCCTAGTTAGCCTCTATTAACTTCCGTGAGTAGAGTACTGACTATCCCAATTCCAACCTTCCAACACAAGTGTTAGATGTGTTTGGGGACTTTCGAACCTAAATACATCCCACTTGAGGGAAGGAATGGAGTGGGAAATTAATTTCCCAACTAATTACTCACTAATATTGCCAACCCTAACCTAATCACCTATTCACACCCTTAATTACCCCCTAACCCATAGGGTTTCTAGCCACTTATCATGATACTAACTATGCTAACAACATCCAAACCAACCCTAAGCATGATTTTTATCAACAACAAACATAAACCAACCAAGAACAATGAAATAACAAGCAAGAAAGTAATTAGCAAAGCAATTAATGAAAGAGTTAAGGGAAGAGAATACTTATCAAAATGCTGTAGATGAACAAGAGAAAGCAATAAAAAGATGATCCAACAATCTCTCAATTGTTTGAATACCCAAATCTTCAATAATAAACACAAATCTCCAAAACCCTAGATTAATCTCTCACTAATCTCTCTCTAAAATCCACTAATTACAAGCTGGAAAATGTCCAAGTCTATCTAGAGTCGAATACCCAAAAAATCACAGCATAGGAGCTATTTATACAAGTCAAAACAGTTGAGTAAAACGCGCCGTTTAAGGCCCGAAGAATCGCGATAGAAAGGGTCGCGCCGCGACTTCTGCCATGGCGCGACCAGCGAAGAACTGCATGGCGATTTCTGCCTTCGAGAGACCGTAGATGCGGTATTGCTGACCATAGGTGTAGTCTTCTTCGGCCATATAGAAGTAGCGGGCGCTACCCCAAGGGTGGCGGGGGCTACCCTACTCTTTTCGTCCCTTTGTTTCTTCCTTCTTTCCATGGCATGTAACACCCGATTCGAGGGTCGCAGCGGGTGTTACCTCTCTAATTGACACCAAAGGTAGGGAAAGTGGTCCCAGGTCAACTCTGCCTCAGCTTTCGGTCCGGCTCGGCTCGGGAAATCACCAGAAATGCTCTAAAAAGGCCCGTTTTACCACGTTTTGTGTAAAAACTCCAAAATCTACAAAATAACCAAAAACACATTAAAAACTATGAAATTAAAACACGAAACGAGTTAAAAGCTTAAGAATTAAGCTGCTATTAAGACACAAAATTGGGTCTAAACACCCCCCCACACTTAAACTTTTGCTCGTCCCGAGCAAAACAAGACAAAAAACAAATAAGAAAACTAAACACCAACTCCTTTGTCGTGGGAGGAAACGAGTGCATTTAGCGTATGCAGCAAGCCCTTTGAACCTCCCGGCAGCCCGGGTGGACGAGATGGACTCTTGAGGGTTTGTAGCGGCTGTAACCACAAAAGCCAAAGAAAAAGGAGAGAGGGAAAGTGAAAACAAAATCGAAGAAAACAAAAGGAAAGAGAAACAAAAGCTTCGATTCAAAGGATCATGCAACCTCAATTAAGAAAACGTTATTAAACCTCCAAAAGAACTGTTATGAGCATCTTACAAGCACCTATCCCAAGCAAAAGTCAGTCTTAAAGATTTTCGACCCCCTACACCTTATGCCTAGCAAAACCCCATGTGCAAATGTGCTAGTGGGTTCTAACCGAATCCAAAAGACTCCAAAGACTCATGCCCTAGCTCAAAAACAACGAAACAACCAACAGAAGCGTTGTCCTTCCTCGCATTTGGTCGTCCTTGGCTTGGTGAGGGTCGTAGGTGATGCAAGGATAGGCCCCACACTTTTAGAAGCACAAACTTTCTTTTTCTTTTTGGTTGGGTGTACCAACGAAATTGCTTTTTCTTTTTCTTTTTTCTTTTTAAAGGTCGGTATTAGCCTTACTTTCGTGAATTGGACGGCCCAACAATGAGGTTTACCCTCCCTACACAGCCTTTTCCATTCACCTCTCCGTCGCAAAGCGATATAGGAGGAGGTTTAAGGGGTATCCGTGTCGTAGCACTGATACCGGGCTCGTGTAGGTTGGCTAAGTGTATGGTGGTTGATGTCATTCAGCGACACGCCCCACTTAGTCCGGTTATTGTAGCTTTTGCTTTCTTTTTCTTTCTTTTTTGAACTTTGCATTTGCTTTTGCTAAACAGGAAAAAAGAACAAGCTCGGACACAAACCCCTAGAATCTCTCGGTTTCAATTGGAACGTGAAAGGAATCGAGGATCCCGCTAGACACTCAATGAAGGAAGTTTAAGAAGGTAAGTCATGACAATCACCCGAGACAGGGTCGAAAATGCTCAAACCGGTTTCTTTTAAAGAAGACTAAGAACGACTTCTCAATTTCGACAACAAGATCCAAGAAACAAAGAAACAAAGCGAAAAAGAAAACCGAAAGAAAACTTTTAAGGCTTTCACTCCCTTTTTTCTCCTTTTTCACACAAAAATTTTTCAAATTTTAGGCAAAAACTAAGAAAAATGAAAACCAAAAATCTAGGTGATCTACCCTTGAAACAGAATATCTCGCCCCCCACACTTAAAACGCTACAATGCCCTCATTGTGGGAAGGTGTCACAAGAAAAGGGTAGAGAACATACAAAAACCAACAAACAAAAACAATTAGCAAGTAAAAGTGGTGGCGACACGAGCCCACACGGCTCCAACAGCAAAATATTCCCAACACAGACACTTAAAGGGGTTCGCCACCCAAAAAAAATCAAGCATGCAGCATGGATCACTATATACATATATTCAAAGAGAGCGGAAAGAGGTTACCTCATGGTCTTCATATTAATAACAGAACCGATCCGCGATCCAGGAAAACATCACACTTGGGGTTAGGAATAAACAAGAAAAACATAATAAGTGTAAATGTTCGCATGCATAAAAAGAACAAAAACAGAAGAATAAACAAGACACTAGAGAATAAAAACCAAAGAAAAGATAAACTTTTCACAATATGTACATTGACGACACTAACTAACCTCAACCCCGAATCTCACTAGTTTGAGGCGGGAATTAAGGGTGAAATAACTCTCATGACTAGCGTAACCAGTGATGAAGCGATGGAGCAGTTGAACATGAATTCAGCTAGGAGTATCAGATCTTGCTCGTGAAAAACAACAGCTAATCACACAACACACTAATGCAAGAATAAAACACTCGAACTCAGCACACACAAACAGAATATAGGAAGCACAAAAACAGCCTACTGATAGTACAAGTGTGCGTGAAAATCGACAAACTCTTAGTGCAATCAGTGTATGTGTGTTCAACATATGAAAAACAATAGCCCATCACGCACAACACTGAGAAAGAACAAAGCATTCAAACCCCAACACACAACGAGGTGAGATTATGTGCAGAAATCGACAGACCTTAGCCCTAAATTAGCAAGAATCGACAAGCGAATCCAATGCAGCAAGAACGAGTGTGTGTTTCACAAATGAAAGGCAAAATTACTCACACAAACATCACACAATACCTCACCATTCGAATTCATCACACAGCAAGGCTAGATTATGCACAGAAAATTGACAAAATCAACCCCTAAATGAACATCAATGATGAATAATCCAAAATCAGGTGAGAAAGGGAAGAATTTCGCACAAAACTAATCTCACAAAGCATCAAAACAAGGTCATGGCATTCAGATCCAGCACATAGTGGAGTAGAACATGTGTGAAAATTGAAAGAAGATCCCCTAACATAGCAAAGAATGACAAACGAACAAAATGCAAGAGAAAGGGGGAAGAATTTCACATAAAACACAAAGGATTACCTCCCTTAGCTGGGTGGGACAAAAACATGGACAATGTCGCATGCTAGGGAAGAATCTGGGCAGAATTTTGAATCCCAACAGCAAATTCGCAGCAGAGGAGAGGAATTTAGGGTTTAGGATCGAAAATGGAAAGAAATAAGGGAGCCGAATTGAGATTGTGAGGGAAGAATGAGTGTGGGTGTGAAGGTTTTCGCAGGTCTAGGGCTGTTAAAGAGGGAGAGAGTCGAGTTGAGTGAGAAAAGAAATAGGAAAAATGAAAACAAAACCCTAGACATTCCTCTCGAAGCAGCCGGATAGAATTGATACACGGCACGAGTCAGGTCATCTATCATCCAAAGATAACCAAGGGCAAAGACCAACTTGGATAATAGAAAGGAAACTCCTATAGTCAAACAGAATCAAACATATTTAACCCAGTTTTGGGGTAGAAAAGAATTAAAAAAAAAAGAATGGAGACTTTTATCTATCTCTCGAGGTTTAGGGCTGGCGAATTGTTGCGGACAGTACCAGGTCGCGGGCGCGACAAGTACTCTCACGGGCGCGACATACGGTAGGCGTTGGGAGTTGCTGGGGCGCTGGCGTTGTCGCACGTCGCAGCTGCTGTCTCCTTCACCGCAGCTGTGGTAAGCTCCTATGATTTCGCTTGCTGATGCTGCCGTTGCACGGGTAGCAGCTGCTACACTGACAGTAGCGCCACTTCTTGCTCTGCTGTCAATTCCTCCAAAACAACTCCTACAAAAAACCAACTCTTAAAAACTTCCATACTTCAACACTCATTTTTCCAATGCTTCCTCATATTCACTCCAACAATTTTTCTAACTTTCCAACTCTCTCAACATCATATTCTTCTCAAAACTTCATTCACTCCCACTACTTCTTTCACTCCTAACTTCTATTTTCTTATTTTTCAACTCCAACTTTTTCTATTTTTCACATCATTTTTTCTCTCTTTTTTTTTCAAACTTTTTCTTATGAACCTAAAACTGAAACCTCAAATTACAAAAGAAAGAAATAAAGAAAAATTAAAAAGACAAGAAAAAAATGGAAAAACCTAAAAAAAACTAAAAATAAAAAATAGAAAGAAGAAAAAGGAATAAAATTAGAAAAATACAAAAAAACTAAAAATTTTAAATAAGAAACTCAAAAATTATGGGGTGCCTCCCATAGAGCGCTTGTTTTAGGTCCCTAGCTTGACCTAAATACTTACTTGATTCTTGGAATCCTCGGGACACAAACCAAAACATCATCAACCTTTTCCACCAATTCTTCTTCCTCTTTTTCCTATGATTCTCAAATAGGTTAATGAATGTCATGGGACACTCTTCCAGTGGTCTAATCATCCGCCTAGGATATCCGGGTAGCATTTTCCTTGGCTTCCTCCACCGACACTTCCTTCTTCTCTTCCAACACCTCCTACCATTGTGTGTGAACGAAGCTTGCTTCCTCAAAGACTTAGTAGGGTATGGAGATATAGAAGTAGAGAGTAACTTCCATTTGGTATTTGGTGGTTTACCGGGCCTAGGACCTTTGAAGATCATCGCATTGACTTTGTTGCACTCAACATAGGTTTCACTCAAAGAAATCTCCTTCCTCCACGGAATGATTTTTAGAGGATGATCATGGTAGTTAGCCTCAAATTCACATGAAATTTGATGTGAAGCCCTTAGATATTTGATTTCTCCCCAATCATTGGGCTCTACTTCAATGAAATAAGACTCCTTTTGGGGTTCATCCAAGATGCTTACCACTGCATTGGCCTTAAAATGAGATTCTTTATGGGATTTCATTCTTGAAGGGTCAATGTCAAAATCAATACGATTTCTACCCACATGAAGAGACAAGCGACCTCTTTTCACATCTATGGTAGCTCCTGCGGTAGCCAAGAAGGGTCGACCAAGAATAATAGGACTTCTCCAATCTTCATCCATCTCCAAAATAACGAAGTCGCAAGGGATAACGAAACTTCCCACTTGAACCGGGATATCTTCTAATATTCCCAAGGGCTTCCTAACACTTCGGTCTGCAAGTTGCAAGTTAATAGTTATAGGGGTCAAGTAATCAAGGTTCAACTTCTTACATATAGAGTGCGGCATGACACTCACACATGCCCTCAAGTCACATAATGCATTGTTGATCCTCATATCACTAATTAAGCATGGAATAGAGAAACTACCGGGATCGGCTAGTTTCTCGAGAGTCTTGCTTCCTATAATGGCATTGCAACTAACCGTGAGATGAACGGTCGATGACTCCTTGATTCTTCTCTTGTTTGTCGAAAGGTCCTTGAGATGTTTCTTGAATGAAGGGACCTCCGACATGGCATCTAGAAATGGTATATTAACTTGGAGCTTCTTCATCATCAAAATAAACTTGGAGAATTTCTCATCATTCTTTTGCAGAACCAATCTTCCGGGAAAAGGTACTGGTGGTCTATATGAAACGGGTTTCTCCAATGGGTTTACATGAATATCCTCCCTCAAGACTTGTTTTCCTTTCTCTCGTCTTTTCTCAATCTCTACCCTCTCTTCCAACTTCTCTTTTTCTTCATCCGCGGCCTCATTAACCACAACATCATTCTCCTTTTCTTCAATCCTAGCCTGCTCAACTTCTAAGTCCTCCTTTTCATTGCTATCCACCACAACTCCCTCATTCTCTCCCAAAGGTCTCTCCTCCTCCACATTCTCCTCCACTACCATAGGTTCTTCAATTTTTCTTCCACTCCTTAGGGTAATAGCTTCAACTTGCTCCCCTTGGATGGGTTGAGGTTGAATGGGTTGAGAAAAGTATACTTGTTGAGCAACTGGTCATTTGGGTTTCAAGGTCTCTAAGGCTAGCACCCTCACTTTCTTGATTAGCCATAATTTGTTGCAACAACTTTTCAATCATAGAATCTTGGGATGGTTGAGAAAATTGGGGTTGTGGGGTTGGTTGATGTGAAAACTCTTCTTGAAAATGTGCATGATGGTCATAAAATTGAGAAACAAGATTAAATATAGGATTGGCAAACGTAGTGTAACCAGGATCATCACCTTCATAAGAATGAGAATAAAGTTGGTTGGAATAAACGACATTCACATGTTCTACTTGACGATACTCCACACATTGATGCTCGAGATGTGGACCAAAACACAACTTACAAATATGCACAATGGGAATAGGTGTGGATGCAAAGGTTTGCATACCTTGGGCTAAGTTCAACTGGTTGGAAACTTCATCATTCACCCTCTTCTTTTGCAAATCTTGGACGGTAGCCATTAGAAGCTTCATAGTAGGGTTGTGTTCTAAAGAATGATCCCCATTTCCTGAATTTCGGTCGCCTACCGAACTAGGCACATTTTGAGATAGCTCATTAAGAAAAATATTGGCTTCCTCTGCAGTCTTCTTTAGGAACATCCCTCCGGACGCATTATCAATAGATTCTTTAAGAGGACTACGGAGCCCATGAAAGAAGTGTTGAAGCAACATCCAATCCGGTAAATTATGATGAGGACACTGTCGTTGAAGACTCTTAAATCTCCCCCAAGCGTCGAAAAGACTCTCTCCCGGCCCTTGCTTGAAACATAAAATTTCTGCTCGAAGTCGGTGTGTCTCCTCCGCTTGAAAGAAACGGTGAAGAAAATCTCCTTTGAGTGCCTCCCATGAAGAATAAAAACCAGGTGGACATGTTTGTAGCCGTATCTTCGCTTTGCCCGCAAGAGTGAGAGGAAAGAATTTCAACTTCAAATATTCTGATGATATCCTTGGAATGTGCATAAAGCTAATCCGGTCTTCGAATTTATCAATATGAGCAATGGGACTTCCAGCAGCATCGTCCCCATGAAACGGGTTTCTTTCGAAGACTTCAAGTAAGTACGATTTAAACTCGAACACAGCATCGGGTGGTAATGGTGGTAATGTGATAGGACTGCCTCCCTTACCCAATGATGGAACAACATATGATAGAAAGGTACGAGGTGAACCAGCTTGAGCTTCACCCATTAGAACACTAGAACTCCTACAAGAAATAAAGAAGCATCAAATTCACTTGGATTGACACAAACTGATTTCTAGCGTGAAAGCAAACTCAAATAACCAAAAACCAAGAAACTAAAACTAGGGGCGCTGGCTCCCCGGCAATGGCGCCATTTTGTTCAACAGCGATTTTGTAGACCTCGGTTTTGTCGTTCTCTGTCAAGGAGTTGGCGGCCTTGGTCATAGAAACTAGGTCTAAGGTCGGGTCAAGATTGCAAAGGTAAGGCAATGGGTTGAAAGAGGCGGTCACGAACCAATAAATAAAGCTAAGGTCGGTCAAGGAAAGGAAATGGGCTTCGGAGGGTTTTCGGGATGCAAACGGGGACGAGGAAATGGGTTTTGCAACAAGAGAATAACAAGGAGGGAGAATCAAGTGGCAATTCCGTAAGAAAATACCCACCGAGCATCCTCTTTCGAGGATAG
Source organism: Portulaca oleracea (assembly GCA_029582165.1). Classification (NCBI taxonomy): domain Eukaryota; kingdom Viridiplantae; phylum Streptophyta; class Magnoliopsida; order Caryophyllales; family Portulacaceae; genus Portulaca; species Portulaca oleracea. The sequence goes on along the minus strand of CM055885.1, from coordinate 7,587,014 downwards.
TCCGGATTAACTTCCCTAAAGTCCACCACGGACCCCGAGGGTTAATGAAACGGCATTCCCTAATTAGCCTCTATTCACTTCCATGAGTAGAGTACTAAATATCCCAATTCCAACCTTCCAACACAAGTGTTGGATATGTTTGGCGACTTTCGAACCCAAATACATCCCACTTGAGGGAAGGAATGGAGTTGGAAAATTATTTCCCAACTAATTACTCACTAATATTGCTAACGCAAACCTAATCACCCATTCACACCCTTAATTACCCCCTAACCCATAGGGTTTCTAGCCACTAATCATGATACTAACTAAGCTAACAACATCGAAACCAACCCTAAGCATGATTTCTATCAACAACAAGCATAAACCAACCAAGAACAATGAAATAACAAGCAAAGCAAATAAACAAGCAAGAAAGTAATTAGCAAACCAATTAATGAAAGAGTTAAGGGAAGAGAATACTTATCAAAATGTTGTAGATGAACAAGAGAAAGCAATAAAAAGATGATCCAACAATCTCTCAATTGTTTGAATACCCAAATCTTCAATAATAAACACAAATCTCCAAAACTCTAGATTAATCTCTCACTAATCTCTCTCTAAAATCCACTAATTACAAGCTGGAAAATGGCTAAGCCTATCTAGAGTCGAATCCCCAAAAAATCGGAGCAACAAGGGGGGTCGCGGGCGCAACTAGCGAAGAACTGAAGGGCGATTTCTCCCTTCGAGAGACCGTAGCTGCAGTATTGCTGATCGTAGGTGCGGTCTTCTTCGGTCATGCACCGGTAGCGGGCGCTACCCCAACGGTGGAGGGGGCTACCTTACTTTTTTCGTCATTTTGTTTCTTCCTTCTTTCCAAGGCATGTAACACCCGATTCGAGGGTCGCAGCGGGTTTTACCTCACTAATTGACACCAAAAGTAGGGTAAGTGGTCCCGGGCCAACTCCGCCTCGGCTTCCGGTCCGGCTCGGCTCGGGAAATCACCAAAAATGCTCTAAAAAGGCCCGTTTTACCACGTTTTGAGTAAAAACTCCAAAATCTACTAAATAACCAAAAACGCATTAAAAACTATGAAATTAAAACACGAAATGAGTTAAAAGCTTAAGAATTAAGGTGCTATTTAGACACAAAATTGGGTCTAAACACACATGGACTCAGACTTTCCCTAATCATTCCCTTTTCCAACAACTCATCCACCTGCCTCTGAATGTCATTGGTATCTGCTTGTGTCATCCTATAAGCTGGCTTATTAGGCAACACTGATCCAGGCACTAGGTCAATTTTGTGCTAGATATCCCTTTTTGGTCGCAAACCAGGTGGCATTTCATCAGGAAACACATGCTGAAACTTCTGAAGTAAGGGTAGGAATAAAGGGTTGTCATTTTGTGGGGCTGGGGTTTCTTCAAGGTCTAAAAGGATCATGTCTCTTTGTGTGCTAAACTCATGATGATCAGATAAAAGCAACACATCAAGACTAGGGTCAAGACACAGGTTTTTGGATTTTTTGGCTAACTGTGAGGGTTTCATGGGGGTAAGTGTGATCTTTCTGTGGTTCATGGTAAGGGTATATGTATTAGCTCTACCACAATGGCTCACTGATCTATCATACTACCAAGGTCGACCCAAAAGCAATTGACAGGCATCTAATAGAGATTTGGATACCTTTCCCTGAGCTGAGCCACTGAATGGTGTATGGAGCTGGATGGGGCTTGGTTGCCAGGCTTAACTTCTTCACCATAGTGCTGGAGGCTGCATTGGTACAACACCCACTATCTACAATCACAGAGCATACCTTCCCTCCTATGGTACACCTTGTATGAAAGATATTCTCCCTCTGCTCTTCTGCTTCCTCTACTGCTGAACCGCTCAGAACTCTCCTGATCACAAGCATTTTTCCCTCATCTGGACCTTCTTCTATAACATCATCATCATAGATACGGTCATGCTCAGGCTCTTCATAATCTTGTTCTTCTCCCTACACATGTTCAGGATCAATAAACAAAGCTGCTTGGTACTCAGAAAGAGTAACCATTCTCTTATTCGGACATTCTGAGGCAATGTGCCCTAGTCCTTGACACCTGAAACACCTTCTTTCTAGGTAGGTTCTGCTGATAGGGGTTGGGGTTCTTTGTGGGGGATTTTGTGGGGGTCTTGGGGCTAGATTTCTGGCTTGAGGTGGTGGTGGGGGTGGATAGGTTCTTTGTGGGGGATTGTAAGGCTTGTAAGGGTTTGGCTTGGCTGGTGCATAAGGCTTGGCTGGGTATCTGTATTCCAAGAGTGAAGATTTTTAAGGGGACTTTACATTCAGCTTTTGTTCTTAGTTTATAGAGAGAGATTAAGGTTTGATTAGAGAGAGATTAGCTTGGATTAGTCTACGGTTTAGTGGATTTTGGTGTTGTATCAAGATTTGAGGGTTCAATCAATTGAGAGATTATTGGATCATCATTTCCTTTGTTCATATCCAGCATTCGATAAGTATTCCTTTCCTTAAACTCATTCATTAATTGCTTTGCTTAATTACTTGCTTGTTTAATTGTTCTTGCTTACCATTTCAATTGCTTTGCTTGGTTTGTGATTGTTGAATGCTAGATATGATGCTTAGGGTTGGTTTTGATGTTGTTAGCTTAGTTTTGATGATGAGTAGTGGCTAGAAACCCCATGGATTATTGTTTATCGTGGGTTTGTAACCCTGGTTTTGTCGTTCTCTCTCAGGGAGCTAGCGGCCTTGGCTATAGAAACAAAGTCAATGGTCGGGATGAGATTGCTAAGGTAAGGATAAAAGTTTGAAGAGGGTCACAACGCAAGAAATAAAACTAAGGTCGGTCAAGAAATGGAAAATGGGCTTCAGAGGCTTTTCGGGATGCAAACGGGGATGAAGAAATGGGTTTTGCAACAATAAAATAACAAGGAGGGAGAATCAAGTGGCAATTCCGTTAGAAAATTCCCACCGAGCTTCCTCTTTCGAGTATAGTCCGGATTAACTTCCCTAAGTCCACCACGGACCCGGAAGGTTAATGAAACGGAATTTCCTAGTTAGCCTCTATTCACATTCCTGAGTAGAGTACTAACTATCCCAATTCCAACCTTCCAACTCAAGTGTTGAATGTGTCTGGGGAGTTTCAAACCCAAATACACCCCACTTGAGGGAAGGAAAGAAGTTGGAAATTGATTTCCCAACTAATTACTCACTAATATTGCTAACCCAAACCTAATCACCCATTCACACCCTTACTTACCCCCTAACCCATAGGGTTTCTAGCAACTAATAATGATACTAACTATGCTAACAACATCCAAACCAAACCTAAACATGATTTCTAACATCAAACAACCATAAACAAGCAAAATAATCAAAATAGCAAGCAAAGAAATTAAAGAATAAGCAAAGTAATTAGAGAGGTAATTAATAAAAGAGTTAAGGGAAGAGAAAACTTATCAAAGTGTTGTAGATGAACAAAAGAAAGCAATAAAAAGATGATCGAACAATCTCTCAATTGTTTGAATACCCAGATCTTCAATAACCACAAACCCTAGAATAAAACTCTCTCTAATCTCCCTCTATTCTATCTCTAAAATCCCTAATTACAAGCTGGAAAAATGTCCAAGTCTATCCCTAGGCCTCCCCAAGAAATCGCCAAAGAGGTATATATATACAAGTGAAATTTGGTTGGCAAAACGCAGCATTTCAAACCGAAAACACGCGCAGGACATAAGGAGACCGTGGGTACGGTCTATTGGACCGTGGGTACGGTCTTGCGTAGCGAACTGCAGATTTCGCTTCTCTTCGCGACACCGTAGGCACTATGTCCCAAGACTGTGGGGTACGGTGTTGTTCGGTCACTTTACCTTCTGCACATGCCTTGCACCCACCATGGGTGCGGTCTCCCAAGACCGTGGGTACGGTCCAGCTCGGCCACAATAATGTTTTGGGCATAGCGCGCGCTACAAAAAGGGTGACGGGGGCTACGCCTTGGTGCGTGTGACAGCCATCGGACGAGAGGAGGGTAGCGCCCGCTACCTTGAGCGTGGCGGGGGCTACGCCCGGGCAAACTTCAGCAAAATCTCTACCTTTTGAGCCACTTGACACGTCCGCCCTTTCCGCTTCATTGGCCTTTGTCTCGACCAAGACTTGGGAAATCTCGGGATTCCCAAAATAGTTGCAAAATGGTCCTTTTTACCATGTTTTGAGTAAAAACTCCGAAATCTACAAAATAACCAAAAACGTATTAAAAGTTATTAAATTAAACTACGAAACAAGTCAAAATCCTAAGGATTTAGGCGGTATTTAGACACAAAATTGGGTCTAAACACCTCCCCACACTTAAACTTTTGCTCGTCCCGAGCAAAACAAGACAAAAAGTACCTAAACTTAACACAAACTCCTCTGTCGTGGGAGAGAAACGAGTGCATTTAGTGTATGCACCAAGCCCTTTGAACCCCCGGCAGCCCGGGTGGACGAGATGGAATCGTGAGGGTTTGTAGCGGCTGTACCCACAAAAGCCAAAGAATGAAGAAAAAGGGGAAAAAAAAGAAGTGAGAACCGAAAACCGAAACAAAACAAAAGCAAAGAAAATATTCCCGTCCCCAATCATGGACCTAGTTCCCCAACCCACCTCAACAATTCATTGGAAGAAACAAGGATAAACAAATTAAGGCCAATCTTTGAGATTTTGAACCAAAACACTTCATGATCAGTAAAACACCTCGTGCATATGTGCAAGTGGGCTCTAGTCAATCCTTCCTATCCTAAACCAGACAATCAGAGTTTTTCTCATGCTCAAGCTTGGGATTATCTATCCTACTTCACTCTTGGGTTTTTCTTTCGACCTCTCTTTTCTTTCTTATCCTTACTTCACTCTTTTCTTTCTTTGTCTTTCTTTTTCTTCTCTTCTCTCTTTTTTTTTCTTGCTCTTTCTTACCAAACTTTTGCTCAACTCTTTTTTTTTCTTTTTTCTAGCTTCGCTCTTTTCTTTCTTTTCGAAAACTACGCTCTTTTCTTTCCACTCAATCCTTTTTGTGTCTTTTAGAGTGTTTGTGTCAGGTTTTGCGGGATTAAAGCACCGGCCTTCGCAAAGGGTTACCCTCCCTGGTGAGTTTCTCCATACGCGAGTCATTGCACTTAAGGGGCATAGGGTGCCGATCCACCCAAACCAACCCATGACGGTAGGCCCGACAGTAATTTATTAATGCATTAATTAAGAGCTTAAGCAATTGAATAACTAAAACCGTCTAACTTAGGTAAGAAGACACAGTTAATGCGTGTAAGATTTGAGGATTCCGCTTTCCCATTCCATGGAGAGGTCTAAAAGAGATAGGTCATGGCAAAAATCCTCCCTAAGACCTATATTTATTCATATCGGTCGCTTCCAACTGACTGAATCAGCAAATTAGACAACTATCTAAACAACTGTGAACGGAAACATCTTCAAAAAGAAAGGAAAGAAACTTTTGGGGTTTTCACAACATTGCTCCCCTTTTTACTCTTACACACACAAAATTTTTCAAATTTTTTAAAAAAATTTTTTAAAAAAATTTTAGGCAAAAACTAAGAAAACAGAACCAAAAAGACTAGGTGATCTACCCTTGAACAAATATCTCCCCCCCCCCCCACACACACACACTTAAAATTCCACAATGTCCTCATTGTAGGAAGGTGTCACAAGAAAATGGTAGAGAACCTATAAAAAAACAAACAAAGAAAAACAACTAGCAAGCAAGTGGTGGCGACCCGAGCCCACACGGCTCCAACAACGAGATATACCCAACAAGCACATACTAGGGGTTCACCACCAAAAGAAAAGTCAAGCATGCAAAAGGATCATAAGATATTCAACTCAGAAAGAGAAGAGCGGAGAGATAGTACCTCGAGTTCTTCAAAACAAATGATTACTCAATCCGCGATCCGTGATAATCGAGCAAAGGGATAGGATAATCAAGCGAAAACAATCAAAGCTCGTAAGATCCGCATGCAAGATTAAAAACAAGAGAAAGAGACTAAGACAAAAATAGAAACTAACTTGAAAGAAATAAAAGGTATGGGTCGCCTCCCATAAAGAACTAGTTTTAGGTCTCTAGCTTGACCTAATTACGCATTTGATTCTAGAGAGACGTGGTGCACATGAGAGATACATAATCAGTTTCTTCCACCACGACCGCTTCTTCTTCCTTCCTCTCCAACTCCTACCACCTTTGGACAACCTCAAGTCAAGATGTCCTTCCGATCGTTTAGTTGACTATCTTTGATTTCTTTGATTTCTTCCAATGTCGCTTCCTCCTCCTTTTCCAACACCTCCTCATCACCTCTGCAAATAGAATAAGGGTCTCCTCCAGTGGTTTGATTGGGTGATGGGGATGAAGAAGTAACTTAGGCCTTTCCTCAAGTTGTTCTCCAAGTTTCAGACACTTGGGAACAATCTTCTCAAACTCTATGTCCTCAATATAAACTTCATCAAATGAGATCTCCCTCCTCAATGGAACAATCTTGAGGGAATCATCACGGGATGCATCTTCAATTACCTCGGGTCCGGAACATAAGGTCTGGAGATGATTGTTGTCCTTCCCATTGTCGGATTCCACTTCAAGAATATAAACTTCCTCTTGACGTTCATGAACAATTGTTTCTATCATATTGACTTCAACACAAGGTGGCATGAAGAAGGGTGTCTCAGTAGGAACATTAAACTTTGATTCAATATGTCCTTCATCAATAAAGTGTTGAATCAACCAATTTGGGAGAGGAATTTGCATTTGGTGGGAGTTAAATTGTTCTTCAGGGCATTCACTAGCACTTTCATTCAAAACTATAACTTCTTCTTCCTCCACCTTCTCTTCTACACAATTGACTTCCTCGCCAATCAATTCCTCCTTCTCATCATCTACCACTTGCTCAACCTCCATACCCTCTCCTTCGATCTTATCTTTAACATCTCCCTCATTTTCTTCAAGAACTCCCTCCTCCACCAACTCAGGTTGCTCAACTTCTCCTCCACCACACATGGTAATAACATTCACCTCCACACCTTGGATAGGAATGGTTTGGATAGGTGCAAATTGAAATTGGTTGGTTTGAGCCAATTCGAGCTCGAGACTTTGGATATAAGCGTGATCCTCCTCTCGATCTTCCATGATTCGCTCCAACATTTCAGCTTTTGCCCTTAGCGTAAGAGGAAAGAACTTCAACTTCAAATATTCGGAAGATATTCCGGGCATGTGCATGAAACTGATACGCTTTTCGAATCTCTCCATATGAGCTATAAGGCTCTCGGCAATATCTCCATGGAACGGGTTGCTTTCAAAAACTTCAAGAAGATACGGCTTGAACTCAAATACACCGTCGGGTGGTAATGGTGGTAATGTGATAGGACTGCCTCCCATACCCAATTATGGAACGGCATATGATAGAAGAGTACGGGGTAAATCAGCTCGGACTTCACCCATTAGGACTTGAAGCCTCCTACGATGCTCGATAGAACATTAGGGCGTACCTACATGAACCAACAAGAACCAATAGAAGAATCAAATTCATCGGGATTAGCCCAAACTAATTTCTAGCATGAAAGCAATCTCAAAAACCAAGAAACTAAAACTAGGGGCTCTGGCTCCCCCGGCAACGGCGCCATTTTGTTTATCGTGGTTTTGTAACCCCGGTTTTGTCGTTCTCTCTCAGGAAGCTAGCGGCCTTGACTATAGAAACTAAGTCAATGATCGGGATGAGATTGCTAAGGTAAGGATAACAATTTGAAGAGGGTCACAACGCAAGAAATAAAACTAAGGTCGGTCAAGAAATGGAAAATGGGCTTCGGAGGCTTTTCGGGATGCAGACGGGGAATAACAAGGAGGGAGAATAAAGTGGCAATTTCGTTAGAAAATACCCACCGAGCTTCCTCTTCTGAGGATAGTCTGGATTAACTTCCCCAAGTCCACCATGGACCCGGAGGGTTAATGAAACGGAATTTCCCAGTTAGCCTCTATTCACTTTCGTGAGTATAGTACTAACTATCCCAATTCCAACCATCCAACTCAAGTGTTGGATGTGATTGGGGACTTTCAAACCCAAATACATCCCACTTGAGGGAAGGAAAGGAGTGGGAAATTGGTTTCTAGCAACTAATAATGATACTAACTATGCTAACAACATCCAAACCAAACCTAAACATGATTTCTAACATCAAACAACCATAAACAAGCAAAATAATCAAAATAGCAAGCAAAGAAATTAAAGAATAAGCAAAGTAATTAGAAAGGTAATTAATAAAAGAGTTAAGGGAAGAGAAAACTTATCAAAGTGTTGTAGATGAACAAAAGAAAGCAATAAAAAGATGATCGAACAATCTCTCAATTGTTTGAATACCCAAATCTTCAATAACCACAAACCCTAGAATAAAACTCTCTCTAATCTCCCTCTAATCTCTCTCTAAAATCCCTAATTACAAGCTGGAAAAATGTCCAAGTCTATCCCTACATGCCTCCCCAAGAAATCGTCAAAGAGGTATATATATACAAGTGAAATTTGGTTGGCAAAACGCAACACTTCAAGCCGAAAACACGCGTAGAACATAGGGAGATCGTGGGTACGGTTTATGGGACCGTGGGTACGGATTTGCGTAGCGAACTGCAGATTTCGCTTCTCTTCGCAACACTGTAGGCACGGTGTCCCAAGACCGTGTGTACGGTCTTGTTCGGTCACTTCACCTTCTGCACATGCCTTGCACCCACCGTCGGTGCGGTCTCCCAAGATCGTGGGTACAGTCCAGCTCGGCCACAGCGTAGCGCCCGCTACAAAAAGGGTGACGGGGGCTACGCCTTGGTGCGTGTGACAGCCATCGGACGAGAGGAGGGTAGCGCCCGCTACCTTGAGCGTGGTGGGGGCTACGCCTTGGCAAACTTCAGCAATATCTCTACCTTTTGAGCCACTTGTCACGTTCGGCCTTTCCGCTTCCTTCGCCTTTGACTCGACCAAGACTCGGGAAATCTCGGGATTACCAAACTAGTTGCAAAATGGCCCTTTTTACCATGTTTTGAGTAAAAACTCTGAAATCTACAAAGTAACCAAAAACGTATTAAAAGTTGTTAAATTAAACTACAAAACAAGTCAAAAGCCTAAGGATTTAGGCAGTATTTAGAAACAAAATTGGGTCTAAACAGTTAGGGGGTAATTAAGGGTGTGAATAGGTGATTAGGCTTGGGTTAGCAATATTAGTGAGTAATTGGTTGGGAAATCAATTTCCCACTCCTGTCCTTCCCACAAGTGGAATGTATTTGGGTCCGAAAGCTCCCAAATACATCTAACACTAGTGTTGGACGGTTGGAATTGGGATAGTTAATGCTCACCCAAGAAAGTGAAAGGACGTTAACTAGGGCATTTCATTTCATTAACCCTCCGGGTGCGTGGTGGACTTTGGGGAAGTGAATCCGGACTATCCTCGAGAAAGGAAGCTCGGTGGGTATTTTCTAATGGAATTGTCACTTGATTCTCCCTCCTTATTGCTCCCTAGTTGCAAAACCCATGTCCTTGCTCCTATTTGCACCCCGAGAAGCCTCCAAAGACTTCTATCATATGTCGTTCCATCATTGGGTACGGGAGGCAACCCAATCATTTTACCGCCATTACCAGCCGACGCGGTATTTGAGTTTAAGCCGTGTCTTCTCGAAGATTTCGAAAGTAACCCGTGCCATGGAGGTATTTTCGAGAGTCCTATTGCTCATATGGAGAGATTTGAAAAGCGTATAAGTTTCATGCATATGCCCGGGATATCTTCAGAACGTTTAAAGTTGAAGTTATTTCCTTTAACTCTAAAGGGAAAAGTTGAGATATGGCTTGGTATATGTCCACCTGGATATTATTCTTCATTGGTGATGTATAATGGGATCAAAGATTGGATCTTGATCAATTACACATCAAGGGTGACGTGCAACCAATCAGAATAGGGATGCTTCACGTGAACTAGGACAGAAGTGGGGGTGATTCACGTGAGAAAGGTGAGATCTTCGAGAGGTTTGAATAATTTGTGAGGGATTATGAATTGGGGTTTGAGAATGATGAGATCTTTGTAGAATTTGAGAGAGGGAGATGGACGTTTTGTATGAGAGGTCATTAGGGAGTATTTGACGTGAGGTCATGAGAAAGAGGGAGATTTGAGGGATGAATGTTTATGGGGGATTTTGAGAGAGGGATGAAAGATTGACGTTGGGGAGGGATTTGTGACGGAGAGAAGTTGACGTAAGATTTGGGAAAGAGGGAGAGCTTTGAGAGATGGTTTGAATAGCCTTAGGGTTTATCTAACTAAAAGATAGAAAGATAAAAAGTAACCGGATAGTTCAAGGGATCTATCTTGATACAGAAACACCACAAGAAGAAACCCTAGGGCTACTTGACCTTCAACCTAGTTACAGAAACACCTTCTAGGTTTCGGTATCAAGCTCTTCCTCACCACCTGGTTACCAAACCAAAATACAATAGAAGAGATTAACGAGGTTCTCACGAAACACTCAAGGGGTAAGCTAAAAGCTTGATTGTATTGATAATTCAAAGTTGGATGCCTTTGAAAGGCTACAAGCCTAGCTATTTATACTAACCAAGTCCTAAACCTCCTAGGACTATCAAGATTGGCGTGCAAGCCATCTCTTCTGACTAGGACTCTATTACTTGGCATACAAGCCAAGGACTCCTACTACTATTACTACTAGATGCCATCTATGTTATCTCCTCGTTGGATTAGGACTCCTTATCTTAAGGGGAGTTAGTTACTATGTTCTTATCCTTCTAGGACTTGGTTTTCGTAATCCAACATGGATTAGTTACAAAATATAAGTCATACCTATCTTGGAAATAACAACCTGGCGCCAACACTAGCCCTATCACACGTCAATCACACACACCACACACTTCTAGAACATTCTAGACTAATCTAGACTCCTAAGACTTAGTGACCAAGTTTATATATATTACTTGGCACCTTACATAATCAGAAATGTAAAGAAAACCCTAGAAATGTGAAGAAATACATCAAAAGGCCAAAATCGTGAAATTCAAACTAAAACGATCAAAATTGTGAACTTCAAACTGAAATGGTTATAAATGAGAAATTCACATTGGGCTTGAATTTTGGGCCTTGGCGTGTGACTTGAAGCTTCTTTAGGATGTTTGGACATCCTCTTTCCATAAGGAGCTGATGTATGCTAGCTCACAAAGATCAGAGTGTTGAACCAGAATACACCATACAACTCCACATACACAGCTGAATGCTTAAAACATAAGAGCTGATTGAAAGCAATTAGCTGGAATAGAAGACAACCCAAGATAAAACATAAAAGATAGGCTTGCTTACAATCACATTCTGATACACCTTCAGCTGCAATCAAGGGCAATGGACTCTCACACACATGCCTCTACAGACACACCAAAGCATGGATGATCAAGCTCAGCTTACACTTACTGGATTTTGCCAATATCGAGTAACAGGAACTGATTGAACCAAGGTTGAGAGTTATAGGACACTCACAAACTTTCAGAGGTACAAAGACACTCGAGAATATTATTGAATGAACACTGAGATGCCTTTCATTGATAGAAACCTTCAGAATATAAAGAAAGTGAACAGTTTGATTAACAGATACTTAAGCATAAGCATCCTGTCTAATCTCCTTGATCTGGTCTAAGCTACAAAGCATTAAACTAATACAGCTGATTACATACTAACTATCTCGAGTACAATTTGTAAGAAAAATAAAAGAAAAGACTAAGCTTTGCTCTGATTGGACCAAATGCCAAAAGAGTGGCAAAATGAACCAATGAGATGCTTTCCTCCCCTAAGGGGTAAAAATAAGTTTACTGAGGTAATTCCCACGCCAATGCTAACCTGGAAGTAATCTCAACAGGTTAATATCATGCTGGAAAGAAAAAATTAACCCTGTAAAAAGAAATCAGAACATATAGCCCTAGAGTTGGGGTTCTGGAAAAACTGATAAAACAATCCTGCTGGGATTGTTTGTTGTGACTTCTGAATCTTGTTGTGCCATACTTGATCATGCTGGAACTTGGCTTGAACTTGAAAAGGACATGGCAAGGAACAAAAAACTCCTAGGAAACATTAGCTGAATCTTCCTCAATCAATAGATATGACATTGAGAAAGTTAGTTGTTTGGACTGTTATTGCTGGGAACTGGAATTGGTCTGGATGACCAATGCTGGTGGGTTGAGTGGCTGTGGACGCCAGGACTTGCTTTACAAGGGTGTAGCAAGCCTGGATGGGTGCTGTTGGTGGGGTGGTGGCTGCTGGTGATACTAAAAACCACCTGCTGGGTGTTTGGCCCTTTGAGTAACTCATGCTGTCTTTGGGATTCTAAGCTGCTTGTTTCGCTGGAAAGGCTTCCTAGTCTTTGAGTTGTGTGAACCAACAAGAACATTTCCTTGTGGTGCTACTGCAATTGTTGGTGAAGATCCCTTGGATGCCTTCTTTTGCTGATGAAGTTGCTGCTGTTGATTGTTCTCTTTGATAGTCTCCATCTTCTTCCCCAGGTTGAGGAAAGTTTGTCCTTAAACTTGGAAGGTCTTCATCTACTTGATATTATGGTCGAAGATCTGCTACATAGAATGTTGCAGAGCCTCCATACTCTTCAGATAGGTCCAACCTATAGGCATTATCTCCAATTTTCTCAAGCACTTCAAAGGGGCCATCTGCTCTTGGTAGTAGCTTGCCTTTTCTCTTGTTGGGGAACCTGTCCTTCCTTAGGTGGATCCAAACTAGATCTCCTGGTTGGAAAGTCACCTTCTTCCTATGCTTGTTTGCTGTAGTAGACACTTGTTTTGTATATTTGCAAATTTTATCCTTCACTTGCTGATGAAGCTCCTTAATTTGATCTGCTCTTTTACCTGCTTCAAAACTAAATTTGACAGAAGTAGTTAGTGGAACTAAATCCATAGGGGAAATTGGATTTTTACCATAGACTACTTAGAATGGAGAGTAGCCTGTGGCCTTGGAGGGTACTTTGTTGTAAGCAAATTCAGCATGCGGCAATAGAGAATCCCATCCTGCTTCATTTTTGTGGATCAGTGCTCTCAATAGGACTCCAAGTGTTCTATTAGTAACCTCTGTCTGGCTATCAGTCTGTGGGTGGCAAGTGGTGCTCTACTTGAGTTGAGTGCCCAACTTCTTCCATAGAGTAACCCAAAAATGGATCAAGAACTTGGTATCCCTGTCAGACACCATTGTTTTTGGGACTCCATGTAATCTGACAATCTCTTGGAAGAATAACTCAGCTACTCTTGTGGCATCAAATGTGGTGTGACATGGGATAAAATGTGCCATCTTTGAGAATCTATCAACCACCACCATGATTGAATCCTTCCCTCTCTGAGTTCTTGGTAAACCTACAATGAAATCAAGGCTGACATCTTCCCAAGGACTGCTGGGAACTGGCAATGGGGTGTACAAGCCTTGAGGTAGGCTATGTGACTTTGCCAATTGACAGATGTTGCACCTCTTCAGTAGATGCTCCACATCTTTCCTCATCTTTGGCCAACTGTAATGCTCTCTCAACATCAACAATGTTTTCTCAACTCAAAAATGTCCTGCTAAACTTCCTCCATGGACTTTTGTGATCAACAGTTCTCTAAAACTGCTATTAGGGACACACAACCTGCTTCTTTTGAACAAATATCCCTGGTCTATTTGGTACAGACCCTGGGATTGCTGCTGACACTTCAGGTACACCTGCTTAAAGTCTCCATCCTCCTGATACAAAGCTTTCAAATGCTCAAAACTAATAATTCTAGAATCAAGCATATGAAGCAACATGTACCTTCTACTCAATGCATCTGCTCCCTTGTTTAGTACTCCTGATTTGTGGTGGATCATGAAGTGGAACTGCTGCATGTACTCGACCCAAGTAGCATGCTTGGTGTTGAGCTTGTGCTTCCCTTGAATGATCTTCAAGGCTTCATGATCACTGTGTAGGATAAATTCTACTCCAATAAGGTAGTGCCTCCAGTGTTGAAGAGCTTTGATGATGGCATAGAACTCTTTATCATATGTGTTGTATTTCTTCTTGGCATCATTTAACTTCTCACTGAAATAGGCAACTGGCTTGCCCTCCTGGGTTAACACTACTCCTATGCCAACTCCTGAAGCATCATATTCTACCTCAAAAACTTTGTTAAAGATGGGTAAGGCTAGGACTGGTGCTGAAGTGAGTCTCTCCTTGACTTCTTCAAAGGCCTTTTGGGCTGCTGTTGTCCAAATAAAGGACTTCCCTTTCACCACTTCAGTCATTGGTGCCAGAATCGTGCTGAAATTCTTGACAAATCTCCTGTAAAATGAAGCCAGGCCATGAAAGCTCCTAACTTGATGAATAGAAGTGGGCACAGGCCACTCCCTAATTGCCTTGATCTTCTCCTCATCAACCTGAATACCTGCTGCTGTAACAATATACCCCAAGAAGTTCACTTGGGATGTAAAGAAGTGACACTTCTTGAGATTTCCAAACAACTCCTCCCTGCTCAGAATAGTTAAAACCCCATGCAAATGCTTGACTTGCTCTTGCTCAGTCCTGCTATAGACAAGAATATCTTCAAACTATACGACAACACTCTTGCCTATGAGTGGCTTAAGGACCTGGTTCATAAGTCTCATGAATGTGGAGGGGGCATTAGTCAGGCCAAAAGGCATGACCAACCATTCAAACAGACCTCCCTTGGTCTTGAAGGCTGTTTTCCACTCATCTCCCTCATAGATCCTTATCTGGTAGTATCCACTCCTTAAATCAATCTTAGAAAAGACTGTTGATCCATGTAACTCATCCAACATATCTTCAAGCCTAGGTATAGGGTACCTATACTTGATAGTGATCTTGTTAATGGCCCTACAATCAATACACATTCTCTGACTTCCATCTTTCTTAGGCACTAACAAGGCTGGGACTGCAGATGGACTCAAACTCTCCCTAATCATTCCCTTCTCCAATAATTCATCCACCTGCTTCTGTATCTCATTGGTATCTGCTGGTGTCATCCTATAAGCTGGCTTATTAGGCAACACTGATCCAGGCACTAAGTCAATTTTGTGCTGGATATCTCTTTTAGGTGGCAAATTAGGTGGCATTTCATTAGGAAATACATGCTGAAACTGCCGGAGTAAAGGTAAGAATAAGGGGTGGTCATTTTGTGGTGCTGAGGGTTCTTCAAGGTCTAAAAGGATCAAGTCCTTCTGTGTGCTAAACTCATGATTATCAGATAAAAGCAACACATTAAGACTAGGTTCAAGACACAGGGTTTTGGCATTGTTGGTTAAGTGTGAGGGTTTCATGGGGATAAGGACAATCTTTCTGTGGTTTAGGGTCAGGGTGTAGGTATTAGCTCTTCCACAGTGGTTTACTGATCTATCATACAACCAAGGTCGACCCAAAAGCAAATGACAGGCATCCATAGGTAAGACATTACACCAGACCTCATCTTTGTATGACTGACCAATTGAAAAAGCAACAAGGCACCTAGTAGAAACTTTGATACCTTTGCCTGAACTGAGCCACTAGATGGTGTATGGAGCTGGGTGGGGCTTGGTTGCTAGGCTTAGCTTCTTCACCATGGTTCTAGAGGCTGCATTGGAACAGCTCCCACTGTCTACTATCACTGAGCATACCTTCCCTCCAATAGTGCACCTTGTATGAAAGATATTCTCCCTCTGTTCTTCTGTTTCCTCTACTGCTGAGCTGCTCAAAACTCTTCTGATCGCAAGCATTTCTCCCTCATCTAGACCTTCTTCTATAACCTCATCATCATAGATAGGGTCGTGTTCATGCTCTTCATACTCTTGTTCTTCTCCCTGCACATGTTCAAGATCAACAAATAAAGTTGCCTGGTACTCAGCAAGAGTAACCATTATCTTGTTTGGACATTCTAAGGGAATGTGCCCTAGTCCTTGACACCTGAAACATCTTTTTTCTGAATAAGGTCTGCTAATAGGGGGCGGTGGGGGATTTTGTGGCTGATTTTGTGGCGGTCTTAGGATTGAATTTCTGGCTTGAGGTGGGGGTGGGGGTGGATAGGCTCTTTGTGGGGGATTATAAGGTTTGTATGGGTTTGGTTTGGCTGGTGCATAGGGCTTGGCAGGATATCTGTTGCTGCTGTAGTCCTTTGCTCTAGATTTCTTCTAATGTTCCACTTTGTGAGCCAAAGAGCTTAGCTCATCAAGGGAATCATAGATCTGCAACTCTACAACATTCTTGATCCCTTCATTTAAGCCTGCAAGGTACCTGATATAGGTTTGTACCTCATTCTCCTGCATATTGCACTTCCAAAGCAAATGCTCAAACTCCTTAGTATATTCTTCCTTTGACTTGCTTCCCTGCACAAAATGCTGCAACTTGTTGTAGTTCTCCTTCATGTAGTTATCTGAAAGGAACTTCTCCTTTAGCTTCTGTCTCATCTCAATCGAGGTGCTTACTCTGGCTTCCCCAATCTCCATTCTCCTTCTCTGCAGATTAGTCCACCAAGTAGAAGCATATTTTTTTAATTTTAAGGCTACTAATTTCACCTTGTTTTCTTCTGAAACCTCTTTCAAATCAAAGACTCTTTCCACTTTTTGTAACCAATCTAGGAAAACATCAAGATCTAGTTCTCCTGCATATTCAAGTATATCACATCCCTTAGAGTAACATCGCCTACCATAGGCATCAAGAGTTCGCCTACCACAGGCATCAAAATTCGCCTACCACAGGCATCAAAATTCGCCTACCACATGCGTCAAAATTTGCCTACCACAGGTATCAAAATTCGCCTACCACAAGCATCAAAATATCAACTATCCTATACCAGGGAAGAAGCCATGATCTCCTGGTCTATAACCCGGCAGGATTCCAAATCCTGAACTCCGAGTTATGCCCCGAAACCCGCTTAATGTTTCACTTTGAATTATTAGTATCTTATGCGAACTCAACTCACAGCTCTCAAATCAAACCCAATCCAGATTATCAAAACCATTAAGAAACCATTAATAAAAGACCATCTCACATCTCAACTCAATAAATCAAAGCACAAACAATTATCCAAAACAGATGGTCACATTTCAACATAAAGTCCCTTTCGGGATGCAATTCTCAAAACAGATTAGAAAGCATTAAAACATATTTAAAGAGCACCCCAGTGGGGGGATTAGAGCATGGACATTACCTGGTTAACTTCACTTCACAGCAAAACGAACACACTTGAGCTCACTAACGACGCGAGTTAGCTTGGGCCTAAAATAGAATAATTATTCTAATCAAAACGCGCCCTTCGAAGTTAGTATTAACTACCTTCTAACTAACCCTCCCCTAGGAACCCTATAGGTTCCTATCAATCATGAATTTACACTTTAAATTACCTAACACATTCCAAATAATCGTATAATAATACCAAGTAAACCTTTTCAATCAACAACACATTCATTAACAATTTCACATAACAAGACAGATTACAGCATCCACACAAAAAGGGTCGTAACTTGATTTCCCGACATCCTATGGGTCTTGTTTTGGACTTTTCGGAAACCTCGTGATGTCTACTAAAACTCTTAAGTTGAACGCGAGACCCAACACACGCTTTAAAGTTCTGAAAAACCGTCATCTTTCTAAACTATCCAGACCTGACCTAGGTCTGGTAATCGGGGTATAACTCGACTTATAAAATTCCAAAGTCCGGTCCGTAAAATTCCTATGAAAGCTAACATCTAAGGGAAACTCCAGTCCCAACGGTTCGATCAAAAGACTACTACACTAATCGTGGTAATCCGATCTTTAGACCCCATCAAAACTGTCCCGTTACCGGTTTCGATTTAATTTGCAAATTCGGTTCTAACTTCCACCAATTCGATCCCGGGGTCCTAATTTGGGTTTAAAAAAGTAACTTAGGTCCAAAGTAATTAACCTAACCCAACTAAGGTCCCAACATCAAACCTCCTATCATCAAAACCAAAATGTAAAACATGAAATCAACTTTAATATTTCTACTACCCCTAAAAGCATGCATGAAATATTAACACTAACCTAAACATGAATTTCTTAAACAATAATCAAGAAAGAATTTAAAGAACACGTGAATAAAATATAAAGAACATATAAACATTTAAACTACCAATCAAGAATCCCAACAACTAATTTCTTTAAAGAAGATTTAATCAAGAATTATAAATTAGTAAACAAGAATCGAACTTTAGTAATTCAATCAACCTAACTTATTTAACCAGATTTAAATATGATTGAAATAAAAGAACATCTGAAAACTTAACTAACGATCCAAGAATTAATCTAGGTAATTAAACTTTAAGAATTCGTGCATACAATAATAGTGTTATCTAAACCCTAATGATTTCACATGAAAACAAAATATATCAAAAATTGAACATTAATAATTTTACTACAACTATTACAACCCTAATACACCAATTTAGAACATAAAGATTACATAAAATAATTTAAAAAAATTACACATAAATAATACAACACAAGAACAAATAATTACAAATAACAACATAATAAAATTACACCCTTAATTACCCAGATTACAAGATTTAAATCAAGAAATAATAACAAATCAAAACAGAAAAACAAGAAATAAAAGAAAAGGGTTTTGGAAACAGAATTAGGGTTTACGTTAGGGTTTAGAGCGGCGATTTTTCGGCGACTGGGTGGCGGCCGATCAAAGCGGCGGCGGCGTCAGTCAAAGATGGTCGGAGGTGGCACCGGTGTCGACGTCCGGCGAGGCAACGACAACAACAATAGCAGTAGTAGTTCGACTCTCGACAGCCTGCGACGGTGGATTCGATGGTGGCGACGACGGCTCCGGCGACGAGGATAAGAGCGGAAGTTGCGGTGCTGCGAGCAAGGGTGTGCGACAGTCTCACAGCAAAGGAGAGAACAGATCGAGAGAGAGAGAGGAAGAGAGATAGAGAGAGAAGGGAGAAAGAAAAGTGGTTGCGGTGATCGCCAGCGTTGGGCCAGTGCGTGATGCAGCGGTGCCACAGTAGAGAGAGGGGGGAAGAGGAGAGGAGCTAGGTTTAGGGTTTGAGGGAAGATTAGGGTTTTGAGAGAGAGGGGGGGTTTTATATTAGCTAATAGTTAAGGTCCAATTAAACACTCTTAATCCTAACCCAACCCAAAACTAAAACAATTAAAATCTGATTTTTCTGGAAAACAACTGATAACAATAATAATAGTAATAATAATAATAATACTAATAATAATATTATAGTTTTTTGGCCACAAATAATACATATTGATGGGCTTGTGACTGGGAATAATCCAAATTGACTTTTCGGCCATTTGCAGTCTGTACTTTTCCACTATTTTCTCATAGCAGTCCAGAAGCAATTTTCGGCACCGAAAAGCTGACGTGGCGACCAGAAAGTATGTTTTTTCACACTCCAAAAAGGAGATTTTCGGTCGCCACGTCAGCTTTCCGGTGCCGGAAATTGATTTTGGACAGCTACGAGAAAATAGTGAAAAAGTATAGACTGCTAATGGCCAAACCGTCACTTTGGATTATTCCCAGCCACAAGCCCCTCAGTACGGATTATTTGTGGCCAAAAACCCTAATATTATTGATAGTAATCACATAGCAAATAATATTCACGTAATTATTATATTCACGTAATTATTCAGATAACACAATAATATTAATAATAATACTAAAATAGAGTAAAACTAATAATACTAAACCCACGAAATTACCGATATACCCTTGTTAGTCTCCCACGATCCTACGAGCTCAAGTGTTAGCAAAAATAAACACAAATGGATAATAATAAATAACGAAGTCAAACCTAATTTACTAACAACGTCACGGTCAACATCTTCGGATTTTTCGGGATTTTACAGTAACTAATCTAGGAAAACATCAGGATCTAGTTCTCCTGCATATTCAGGTATATCAATCTTGAAATCAAGTTTCTCAACCCTCCTATCTTCCCTTCTTACATCTTTTTCACTTTCACTATTTTCCTAAGGCTCACTGATCCTAGGTGATCTTATTATCCTCCTCCTTCTCCTAGGTGTAGGCCTAGGACCTCGACCTCCTCTCCCTGTCCTACTGAAAGGATTCTCACCTTCTCCTTCCTCCATCTCATCATCAGTTTCCTTATTCAACTCATGTCTATGCAATCTCATGTAATAATTCAACTGCTCACTCAAGAACTTCATTTTCGGTTCTACTTCTTCCTTCTCTTTCAGAGTGTGTTGTAAGACTTCCTGTGGTGTTTTACTAGTTCCGGCCATTTTAACTAAAACAAGCAAACACTCTCCAAGAAAGAACACAATGTTCTGATACCAAGATGATGTATGCTAGCTCATAAAGATCAGAGTATTGAACGAGAATACACCATACAACTCCACATACACAGCTGAATGCTTAAAACATAAGAGTTGATTGAAAGCAATTAGCTGGAATAGAAGACAACCCAAGATAAAACATAAAAGATAGGCTTGCTTTATTCTGAATACACCTTCAGCTGCAATCAAGGGCAATGGACTCTCACACACATGCCTCTACAGACACACCAAAGCATGGATGATCAAGCTCAGCTTACACTTGCTGGATTTTGACAATATCCAGTGACAGGAACTAATTGAACCAAGGTTGAGAGTTATAGGACAGTCACAAACTTTCAGAGGTACTAAGACACTCGAGAATACTATTGAATGAACACTGAGATGCCTTTCATTGATAGAAAACTTCAGAATATAAAGAAAGCTAACAGTTTGATTAACAGATGCTTAAGCATAAGCATCCTGTCTAATCTCCCTGATCTGGTCTAAGCTACAAAGCTTTAAACTAATACAGCTGATTACATACTAATTATCTTGAGTACATTTTGTAAGAAAAATAAAAGAAAAGACTAAGCTTTGCTCTAATTGGGCCAAATGCCAAAAGAGTGGCAAAATGAACCAATGAGAGGCTTTCCTCCCCTAAGGGATAAAAATAAGTTTACTGTGGTAATTCCCGCGCCAATGCTAACTTGGAAGTAATCTCAACAGGTTAATATCATGCTGGAAAGACAAAAATAACCCTAACATGTAAATCGGAACATATAGCCCGAGTTGGGGTTGGAAAAAGCGATAAAATAATCCTCTTTGGGATTATGCATTCTGACTTCTGAATCTTGTTGTGCCATGCTTGATCTTGCTGAAACTTGGCTTGGACTTGAAAAGGACATGGCAAGGAACAAAAAACTCCTCGAAAACATTAGCTGAATCTTCCTCAATCAATAGATATGACATTGAGAAAGTTAGTTGTTTAATTTATTATTCTTGAGGCTGGAATTGGTGCGGATGACCAATCTTTGGTGGGTTGAGTGGCTGTGGACGCCAGGACTTGCTTTACAAGGGTGTAGCAAGCCTGGATGGGTGCTGTTGGTGGGGTGGTAGGCTGTGGTGATCTTGAAAACCACTGCTTGGGTGTTTGGGTGTTGAGAAGCTCTTTGAGTAACTTCTTTGTCTGCGAGGATTTGGAAACCTGGTGTTTCTCTTGGAAAGGCTTCCCTAGCTGTTGAGTTGTGTGAACCAACAAGAACATTTCCTTGTGCTGCTACTGCAATTGCTGGTGAAGATCCCTTGGATGCCTCCTTTGCTGATGAAGTTGTTGCTGCTGATTGTTCTCCTTGATGGTCTCCATCAAGAGCATACAATATGAATGGGCCTTTGGGCCTCTATACTCAATCTTTCCTCCATAGCTCGCTCTTCTTCTCTGAAAATGTAACGGGCCTCCTTAGATGTATTCGGCGTCGGCCAAAACACATCATTCCCCCCTTGATGGAAGAAGTTTTTCCTCAAACTTGGAGGGTGGACTTTCCTCTTTACTTGGACCCACACTTTCTTTCTCTTCTTGTCATAGCAGATAACAACACACTTGCCACTAGGGGATTTCAAAACCTGCTTCATAAGCCTCATAAATGGAGACTGAGTGTTAGTTAGACCACAAGGCATGGCTAACCTGTCGAAGAGACCTTCTTTAGTTTTAAAATCAAAATTCCCTTCTTTGATTCGTACCATGTAGTACCCACTTCTCAGATCTCCAACTCTAGGGATAGGGACCCTGTATTTGAGCTTGTTTGTTCCTTGATGCAAACTTCCCTTCTTGTTTGTGATCAAGAGGGCGCTTGGACTGAGGAATTTCTTGACTAGGGTTCACGTGATCATGCTCATGCTAAGTCTCGTCTAGGATCTCGTGAAGGGTAACGGGAGGGGCTCCTTTTGTGGGTGTTTCGTGGCTGGGCGATGTGTTTAGGGTTGAGGGAATAATCTCCTTATGTCCACTAAACTCAGGGCGTTCAGTGGTCATAAAAGTGATGATCATTGGATCACTTCCCTTGGGTTTGGATGCTTTGAGAGGGGCTAGGGTTACCCTCTTGTTTTCAACCATAAGAGAGTAGGTATTAGCTTCCATCATGCATGACACTCCTGTCAAATAACCATGGTCTTCCAAGCAGAATATGACAAGCATCCATAGGTAATACATCACACCATATTGAATCTTGATAAGACTTTCCAATAAAAAAGCTTACCAAACAGCGTTGATCAACTTTCAATCCTTTCCCCTAGTTGAGCCATTGAACAGTGTAGGGCGCGGGGTGAGGACTTGTTGGGAGTTGAAGCTTGTTCACCATAGTAAGAGAAGTTGTGTTGGTACAATTTCCACCATCAATGATCAAAGAACAAAGAACAAACTTTCTCTTTCGCAATACAATGAGAATGGAAGATGGCTTCCCGTTGTTGTTGATCTTTAGGAACTGAAGAGTTAGTGAGAACTCTCCTCATAACCAGCATCTCTCATTCATCTGGTTCTTCTACAATCTCATCAGTAGGTTCTCCATGATCAGCGCATGCTTCTTCCTCCACATCTTCCAGTTCAGGTTCAAATAGAGCGTTTTGGATCTCCACAAGGGTGATGGCTCTCTTGTTAGGGCATTCAGAGGTTATGTGACCGAGCCCTTGGCACCTGAAACACCTCCTCCTATCCATAGGCATGGCTTGGATGGGTTTGAGGACGGTTTGAGGTGGATGTTGGGGCGTTTTTGTGGCAGACATTTGGGATGGGGCTTGGCTCTTTTGTGGAGTGTAGGTTTGGGGTGAATATGAGGTTCTTTGTGAGGTAGGGTTTCTGCTAGACGCCTCTTGTCCCCTTCTCTTTCTTTGTTGTTCCACTTTGTTAGCCAAGGTACTTAATTCATCAAGAGTTTCATAAGGTTGGAGTTCCACAACATACCTTATGCTTTCATTCAAGCCTGCTAGATACCTCACAAGAGTTTGAGGTTCATTTTCCTTTAAATTACACCTCCATAGTAGGTGTTCGAATCTTTAATATATTCTTCCACACTTTTTCTTCCTTGGGCGAGTTGTTGCAGTTTGAAGTAGTTGTCTTTGAAATAGCTCGCCGGAAGAAACTTAGAGTGAAGTTTCTTTTTCGTCTTTTTCCAAGTGCGGATCTTTTCTTTCCCGGCATGCTGTCTCTTCTTCTGTAATTTAGTCTACCATATACTAGCATGCTTTCGAAGTTTAAGAGCAATGTACTTGACTTTCTTTTCAACAGCAATGTCTTTTAGATCAAAGACCCTTTCTACAGTTTAAATCCAGTCAAGAAAAACTTCAGGATCAAGATTACCATCGAATTCAGGAATATTGTTCGGTTTCGTTTCGAGCCGAATTCTTCTCTTTCTTAGGGTGTTTTTACATGTTCTAATCCTGTGTTTCATGTTAGTTATGAGATTTTACTAGTTTTGTAGGAAAATAATATATTGACCCAAAATGGAGCCAAAACGAAGCAAAACTTATCAAATAGAGGAAGAGGCAGAAGGATGGCTCGCCCGAGTCACATCCTGGCTCGCCCGAGTCAAGCAGCTAGAAGAATAGCAGACTTGCCGACCAAAGTTGAACCAAGAAGAAGTGAAACAGAAGGTTGGCTCGCCCGAGCAACATACTGGCTCGGTCGAGCCATACCTCTGCAAAGCCACCATGAGAGTGTTGAAATCGGCTAAGGCATGGAGAAATCAGAAGGATGGCTCGCCCGAGCAAGGGCTCTGCTCGACCAAGCCTAGCGCCTGAGCTGCCGAAGAGATGCTGCCAAGAGGCCATGGTGCGATCGACCAGAACCCTGGCACGCCCGAGCCGGGGGTGGCTCGCCCGAGCCACTCTGGTTTTCTGCGTTGAAGTTAGGATTGAAATGCTGCGTTTTGTGTAACAGTTTGGGATCAATATAAATACTCTTAGCTGCGATTTCATAGAAAACAGTTTTAGCTTAAGTTTTAATTTGTATTTCAACACTTTCTTCAAGTAATTTCAGCAAAGTATTTTCTTCATTTACCTTGTGCTTTTGATTTCATTGAGTTTGTCATTCAAAGTTTCTAGGTTAGCCACCAATCAATCTTTTTAGTGAAAAGGGGGATTAAGGGCAACAAATCTTACTTGAAGTGAAGATTTGAGGGTCCTTAGTAACTTGATTTACAACTTTCTATTTTGTTCGGGGAAAGTTGCAAATGAAGATGAAGAATAGAGATTTTGATTAGTCAACAAGGGTATGGACTTAATTCTCAACTTGTTTTAGTTAATTAGTTGCTTTTTAATTGCTACTTGCTTGCTTTTGATCTTGGTGATAGTTTAGGGTGTTATTAAATGTTTGCTTGTTAGCTTATAGATTTCTTTTGAATCAATTGTTAGTAATTACTTGCTTAGTTGTGTTTCTTTCTTAATAGTTATGTTTAGTATCATGATTAGGAATATTTTAATCGCTTAATTTTCATATTTTAATGCTTTCCGCACTTGAGAACCTCTAACAAACTATAAACCTAAGCAAACCTCACACCCATCCTCGAGTTCGATATCCCTACTTAGAACCACATCAAATATTACAAACCGAACAAATATCAACTTTAAAATCGAGCCTTTCTTCCCTTTGTTCACGCCTAGAACGACATGATCTCCTAGATGAGCTCGTGGATTGTTCGGCTTCACTAGAACTCTTGGGGACGTCCTCCTCTTCAGGATTTCTAGGTTTCTTGAATTGAATGTTCATTTACCGCTTCAACTGATCGGTGAGATAACCACTCTTGCTTCCAATTCCTTTTTCTCCTGCAATAGTTGTTCGTTAGTAGCACTGTTATCGTTCCTTTTGTTACCAGAAGCCATAGATAGGGTACTCATAACTTTGGGAATGGAGGGGAATGTGTTTGGGCTGTGTGAGGAGTTTAGGGTTGCACTCTCTGAGGACCTAAGCTCTGATACCAAAATTATGATGTATAATGGGATCAAAGATTGGATCTTGATCAATTACACATCAAGGGTGGCGTGCAACCAATCTGAATATGGGATGCCTCACGTGAACTAGGGCAGAAATGGGGGTGATTCATGTGAGAAAGGTTAGATCTTTGAGAGGTTTGAATGATTTGTTAGGGATTATGAATTGGGGTTTGAGATAGATGAGATCTCTATGGAGTTTGAGAGAGGGAGATGGACGTTTTGTATGAGAGGGCTTTAGGGAGTATTTAACGTGAGGTCATAAGAGAGAGGGAGATTTGAGGGATGAATGTTTATGAGGGATTTTGAGAGAGGGATGAAAGATTGACGTTGGGGAGGGATTTTTGAGGGAGACAAGTTGACGTGAGATTTAGGAAAGAGGGAGAGCTTTGAGAGATGGTTTGAATAGCCTTAGGGTTTATCTAACTAAAAGATAGAAAGATAAAAGTAACCGGATAGTTCAAGGGTTCAATCTTGATACAGAAACACCACAAGAAGAAACCCTAGGCCTACTTGACCTTCAACGTAGTTATAGAAACACCTTCTAGGTTTCGGGATCAAGCTCTTCCTCACCACTTGGTTGCCAAACCAAAATACAATAGAAGACATTAACGAGGTTCTCACGAAACAAGCTTGATTGTATTCATAATTCAAAGTTGGATGCCTTTGAAAGGTTACAAGCCTAGCTATTTATACTAACTAATTCCTAAACCACCTAGGACTATCAAGATTGGAGTGCAAGCCATCTCTTCTGACTAGGACTCTATTACTTGGCGTACAAGCTAAGGACTCCTACTACTATTACTACTAGACGCCTTCTATGATATCTCCTCCTTGGATTAGGACTCCTTATCCTAAGGAGAGTTAGTTACTATGATCTTATCCTTCTAGGACTTGGCTTTCCTAATCCAAGATGGATTAGTTACAAAATATGCCATACCTATCTAGGAAATAACAACTTGGCGCTAAAGCTAGCTCTATCACACACACCACACACTTCTAGAATATTCTAGAACATTCTAGACTAATCTAGACTACTAAGACTTGGTGACCAATTTTATATATATTACTTGGCACCTTACATAATCAGAAATGTAAAGAAAACCCTAGAAATGTAAAGAAATACATCAAAAGGCCAAAACCGTGAAATTCAAACTGAAATTGTCAAAATTGTGAACTTCAAACTGAAATGGTTAGAAATGTGAAATTCACTTTGGCCTTGAATTTTGGGCCTTGGCGTGTGACTTGTAGCCTCTTTAGGATGTTTGGACATCCTCTTGCCATAAGGAGCACAAAATATGAATGGGCCTTTGGGCCTCTATAGCTCGCTCTTCTTCTTTGAAAATGTAATGCGCCTCCATAGATATATTTGGCGTGGGCCAAAATACATCAATGGGAGGCTCTAAAGAGAGATTCATCTTTGAAGTATGATCCCATTATTAAACTTCCATTGGCCACCATCTATGAAAGGCAAAAAGAAAGGGAGAATGAGGAGGCTTCTAATCAATTGAGAATGGCTTAAGAAAATCGAATCTTCAACTTTCAACAAATGGAGCAAGTGAGTGCTATTTGTTCTTCCCATATCAACCAAGATCCTTACTACTCAAAAGAAGATTTTGCTCATGACTATGCCACCAACCATTACCTTTCAACCTCTAAACCCTTTGACCACCACTCGTCTATTCAAGAAGAAACCTTCCATCTAACCCAACAAAACATTCCATAGCCTCAAATTTCTCAACTACCCCAAGGATCCTCATTTGAGTTGATGTTGGAGCTAATCATGGATGACCGAGAGGAGGATCAAGCTTACATCCAATGTTTGGAGCTCGAATTGGCTCAAGCCAACCAACCCCAACTTACACCCGTCCAACCCCCTCCTAATCAAGGAGTGGAGCTGAATGATATTACCTTGCGCGGTGGAAAAGAAGTTGAGGAACCCAAGTTGGTGGAGGAGAGACTTCTTGAAGATAATGAGGGAGATGTTGAGAATAAAACTGAAGGAGAAGATATGGAAGTTGAGCAAGCAGTTGATAATGAGTTGGAGGAAGTGATAGTTGAGGAAGCCAAGTGCGCAGAAAAGAAGGTGGAAGAAGAACAAGAGGGAGTTTTGAAAGAAAATGTTTGTGAATGCCCCGAGGAGCAATTTGATCCCCACCAAATGCAAATTCCTCTCTCCGAATGGTTGATTCAACACTTGATTGATGAAGGAGATATTGAATCAAAGCTTGATGCTCCAAGTGAGAAACCCTTCATCATGGGACCTTGTGTTGAAGTCAATATGATAGAGAAAGTTGTTCATGAGCGGAGGTTTACTTAAACCACCGGAGGAAAACCTTGCTTTATTTGCGGAGGTGATGAGGAGGTGTTGGAAAAGGAGGAGGAAGCTACATTGGAAGAAATTGAAGATATCATCATTTTCTCCCCGCTCATGGTCAACCAAACGATCGGAAGGACGACTCGATTTGAGGTTGTCCAAAGACGGGATAAGTTGGAAGGGGAGGAGAAAGAAGCGGATATGGTGGAAGAAGCTGAAGATGTTCCTCTCATGTGCACCACGTCTTTCTAGAATCATACGAGTATTTAGGTCGAGCTAGGGACCTAAAACTAGCGCTCAATGGGAGGCACCCCATAATTTTCGGTATTCTTCCTTCTAGTTTTAAGTTTTTCATTTCTCTTTCACCTTTTCTAATTTGTTCCTTTTTTCTCCCTTTTGGTTTTTCTTGCTAGTTTTCCTTAGGATTTCTCCTTTTCTTGTCTTTTTTATTTTCTTTATTTCTTTCTTTTGTATTCTACATGTATTAGTTCTAGGATTAAAAGAAAAGTTTGAAAAAAAAAGAGGAAAAATGATGTGGAAAAGAGAAAAAAAGGTGTTGAAAAATAAAGAATTGAAGTTTGGTGAAGAAAGAAAAGAATAAGTGTAGGGGAGTGACAATGAAGTTTGAAGTGATTTTGGGAGTATTAGTGAAGTTTAGAAAGAAGGAGTTCAAAAGAGATTAAATTGTGGAGTTTTAGAACTTAGAATATTTTTTGAAGCTGAAATCTGTAGTTTGGAGGCAGCAGGCCGTAGCATCTGCTACGGCAGTGGTAACACCCGCTACTCTATTTTGCTGGTCACATTCCAGGACTCGAGATTGAGGTTAGTCCCTGTCAATGTGTATGTTGTATATTTTTATTTTTCATTAGTTCTTTGGTGTGCTAGTCTCTTGTAAATACCTTTGTTTTTCCTTTTTAATCTTGCATGTGAGCATTCATGCTTAGTATGTTTTTATTGATTATCTCTAACTCTAAGTGTGATTGTTCTTTTGGATCGCGGATTGAGTATGCTTTAATTGAAAACATCGAGGTAACCTCTTTCCGCTCTCTTTGATGTGTATATATTTTTGATCCATGTTGCATGCTTAATTTTCTTTTTGGGTGGCGAGCCCCTTTGAGTGTTCATGTTGGGATTATATTGTTGTTGGAGCCGCGTGGGCCCGGGTCGCCACCACTTTTACTTGCTAGCTGTTTTTGCTTGTTTGCTATTTGTCGGTTTTCTACCCTTTCATGTGACACCCTTCCCACAATAAGGACATTGTTGTGTTTTAAGTGTGGGGGGGGGGGGGAGCTATTTATGTTTCAAGGGTAGATCACCTAGCATTTGATTTTTGTTTTTCCTAGTTTTGCTAAAATTTGAAATTTTTTTGTCAGAAAAAGGAGAAAAAAGGCGGTGAAAAAACCTTAAAGTTTTTGTTCTCTTTTAGTTTTTGCTTTGTTCATTAGTTTCGCGGAATCAAAGTTGTGAAAACTTTGTTAATCTTCTTAAAAGAAACCGTTATGAGTACTGTCGTCCCTAGTCCGAGTGTTATCATGACTCATTTGTTTTAGATTTCCTTCAATAATAGTAAAATGAGATCTTTGTTTCTTTCACATTCTTTTTGAAACCTTTCGACTTTAGTAATTCACCCCTGACCTCGTTGAAAAAGTGAGTCAATAATCTTAATTGATTTAATTGTCGGCGAAACCAACAAGGGTCGGTGTGAGTGGGCGGCATTCACACCTGTTTAGCACCTCGTTTGTCTATGGAGTAGCCTGAGTTGGGATGGTGACCCCTTTTCGGAGGGCCGTTCAAATTCCCGAAAAACTCGACTTAATTAATCGGAAGTGTAATGGTAAGGTTGGTTCACCAACGTGGTTTCAAAACCTGCCAACTAAAAAAAAAGTGTTAATTGAAAGAAAAGGAAAAAAAGAATAGAAAAGAGCTTGTCAAGTTAATAAAGAGTGGAGTTTTTCCCTGCGTCTCCTGCGGCCCTCACCAAGCCAAGGGCGACATAAGCAAGGGAGGACATCGCTTAAAATAGCTTTCTTGCTAGGATACGAGCTTGGGAAGTGATTTTGCTTTGAGTCAATCGGAATCAATTAGAATACACATGCACTTGTGCACATAGGATCTTGTTTTGTATGAAGCGTTGGAAGTTGAAAATCCTTAAGATTGACAATGCTTTGGATTACGCGTTCTTGATATGCTCATTTCTGTTCCTTTTGGTTGATTAGCATTGTTTTCTTTACAGCTGATTGCGTGTTTCTTTTGACAAGCAGTTCTTTCTTTCTTTCTTTTTCTTCCTTTGTTTTGTTTTTCACCTTTCCTCTCTCCTTTTTCCTTTGCTTTTGTGGGTATAGCTGCTACAAACCCTCATGAGACCCACCTCGTCCACCTACGCTGCAAGGGGGATTTAAAGGGCATAGTGCATATGCTAAATGCACTTGTTTCCTCCCACGACAGAGGTGTTGGTGTTTAGTTGTTAGTTTGTTTTTGTTTTGTTTGCTCGGAACGAGCAAAAGTTCAAGTGTGGGGGCGTGTTTAGTCCTTTTCTTGGGCCTAAATATCGCCTTTTGGCTTGCTATTTTTGCTCAATTTCGAGTCTTTTTCATCGTTTTTATTAGCTTTGTAGTTGTTTTGTAGGTTTTCGCACTTTTGGAACAAAAGCAAGGAATATGGGCTAATTTGAGGCTTTTTAGGAAATCTCGAGTGATTTCCCGAGCCGGGAACCGAAGCGGAGCCGACCCGGGCAAATCTTCCCTAATTTTGGTGCAGATTAGTGGCGTAACACCCGCTACAACCTCCGTGGCGAGCGTTACAGCTAAGGAAAGAAGACAAGGGAAGAGAGGGACAAGGAGCTTGTAGCACCCGCCACACCAGTTGTCGCGCCCGCGACTAACATGTAACACCCGCTACGAGTTCGTGCCAGCCGCTACACAAGTGCTATCGCTGATCATCCAGTAGCATCAGGAAGACTTCGCGGCCGCGACGGATGTGGTAACGCTCGCGGCTTATGTTGGTCACCCCCGCGAAGGAGATGGTCGCACCCGCTACCTTGCGCCAACCATGCTCGCACCAACACTTCCAGAGGAAGTTCGCGCCTGCGACCGTGGAGTGTCTCCCGCGACGTAGTGAAAACTGGAATCCTGTGGGGATATTTCGCACGCTCGCACCCGCAAACGGGCTGGTCGTGCTCGCGACCCTCTACAGTTCTGCGCGTAGTCACTGTTCTAAACACAACGTTTTGGGCCATGATTTAGGCGGTGTTTATATTCCAAGAGTGACGATTTTTAACGGGACTTTACATTCAGCTTTTGTTCTTAGTTTTTAGAGAGAGATTAGGGTTTGATTAGAGAGAGATTAGCTTGGATTAGTCTAGGGTTTAGTGGATTTTGGTGTTGTATCACGATTTGAGGATTCAATCAATTGAGAGATTGTTGGATCATCATTTCCTTTGCTTTCCTTTTTTCATTTCCAGCATTCGATAAGTATTCTCTTCCCTTCAACTTTTTCATTAATTGCTTTGCTTAATTACTTGCTTGTTTAATTGTTCTTGCTTACCATTTCAATTGCTTTGCTTGGTTTGTGATTGTTGAATGCTAGATATCATGCTTAGGGTTGGTTTTGATGTTGTTAGCTTAGTTTCGATGATGATTAGTGGCTAGAAACCCCATGGGTTAGGGGGTAATTAACGGTGTGAATGGGTGATTAGGCTTGGGTTAGCAATATTAGTGAGTAATTAGTTGGGAAATCCATTTCCCACTCCTATCCTTCTCACAAGTGGGATGTATTTGGGTCCGAAAGCTCTCGAATACATCCAACACTTGCGTTGGAAGGTTGGAATCGGGATAGTTAATTCTCACCCACGAAAGTGGAAGGAGGTTAACTATGGAATTCGATTTCATTAACCCTCCGGGTCCGTTGTGGACTTTGGGGAAGTTAATCCAGACTATCCTCGAGAGAGGAAGCTCGTTGGGTATTTTCTAAAGGAAATGTCACTTGATTCTCCCTCCTTATTGCTCCCGAGTTGCAAAACCCATGTCCTTGTTCCCGTTTGCACCCCGAAAAGCCTCCGAAGCCCATTTTCTTACCTTGACCGACCTTAGTTTTTCTTGTTACGTTTGATACCCTTTTCAACCTATTGTTTACCCCTAGAAATCTTAATCCTGACCTTAGACCGAGTTTCTATGACCAAGGCCCCTCGCTCCCTAAGAAGAAAGTTAAAAACCAATCTAACAAACCACTATACAGTTGCGCAACTGGTGACTTAAACCCATGCAACAATAATAACTACCCACCATCAAAACCCACCTTTACCTTTTATCCAAACTATATGTGCACTCTAATATGTCATAAATGTTGGCAACCACCA
The DNA here is from genome assembly GCA_029582165.1 of Portulaca oleracea. Taxonomy (NCBI): domain Eukaryota; kingdom Viridiplantae; phylum Streptophyta; class Magnoliopsida; order Caryophyllales; family Portulacaceae; genus Portulaca; species Portulaca oleracea. The sequence goes on along the minus strand of CM055885.1, from coordinate 7,555,089 downwards.
AACTGAAGTGCACACTATTATAAATAGGGGGTTATGTTTCACAACCAACCATTGATCATAGCAGTTTATTCTGTTCACATTTGGCTTAACACAATTTCGGCACCCATGGAAATCCCCCAATGTAGCTTTGGAATCAAGGCTGAGCTTGTTGAGGATGATCACTTCTATAGGCGTCGTCGAGCAATATGTCCAAAAACGGTTGCACATCCCACACGTTCACTGATATTATTGTTCCTTGACTTGCAATAGGTAAGTGAAAATAACATTTGTTTGTCATTAATGCGAAGCAAATTTTCATGTGGATACAACGAGTGGTACGACGCATTGTACACCGCACGGTCGATTGAAGTAATAGATGAAATGTATCTTGAACAGCTTCAAGATAGAATCAATCACTATGAGGCAAACCAACAAGAAAATATTTTTACATCAAAGATGATGGAAATCCTCCATCAGAGGTTCCAAGTTCATAGTCTGCAGGAGCAGCCATGACCTCATCAACACCAACACCAAGGTCATCATCATCAGCAACATCTAACACTGACATATGTAACGCCCCGGCCCCTCCCGGGCCACGGACATTACCGATAAACTTCTTCAAGGATCGATGACTAGCCCAACAAATCACCACGAGTCTTTCCAGCGTGCTTCGTCCTCGCTCACACGCTGCCTGGGAAAATTTCCCAAGAGGTCACCCATCCTAGTACTACTCCCAGCCAAACACGCTTAACTAAGGAGTTCCCAATAGATGAGCTACCGTAAAAGAAGGTGCACCTTGGTGATATGAGTAGTCATTTCAATCCTTTTTAAGCCACATTTTTACCACATATTCAGGGTATTACAGTCACCCCCACTTAAGCACACAACGTCCTCGTTGTGCCAAAATCCACTCCAGAATCTTTGCCCCGCTAGGTGACCGCTCATGGCTCTCCCGTCCTCTAGCGCAGCTCACGGTCGCTGTTCGGCTCTGATACCATCTGTAACGCCCTGGCCCCTCCCGGGCCGCAAACATTACCGATAATCGCTTCAAGAATCGTTAACACGCCCCACAAATCACCACGAGTCTTTCCAGCGTGCTTCGTCCTCGCTCACACGCTGCCTGGGAAAACTTCCCAGGAGGTCACCCATCCTGAGACTACTCCTAGCCAAGCACGCTTAACTGAGGAGTTCCCAACGAATGAGCAATCATAAAAGAAGGTGCACCTTGTTGATATGAGTAGTCATTTCAATCCTTTTTAAGCCACACTTTAACCACATATCCGGGGTATTACAACATCCAAGGATGCTATATGTTGGTCCAGCAAGTCATGAGGTTATCCAACTACACTAGCCAACCAGTGAGGTCATTTCTCAATTCCATATCTTTGGATTGAGGTCTTCACTAGCCATTTTAAACACTTCACTATAGAGCTGTTAAGGTCCTTCCAGCTCAATGAAGATGTTTTCCATTTTCCAGCTCTGAGGTCCTCTATGAAGACATCACTTATGAACTGTTGAGGATATTCCAGTTCTGGAGGTGATCCTGCATCTTTTTTGAGGTCCTTCGCTCCATGGAGACTTCATTTCCAAGCTGTTGAGGTCATTTCCAGCTTGTGAGGTGAACTAGCAGTTATGGAATAATGATGACGCGTTTGTTGTCTTTTATTTCCTTTTATTTTGATGTAATCCAGCTTATAATGAGCCTTAATTAGCTTACTAAGTTAGTTAAGTAGCATAATGCTTAATTAGGGAGTTTCTTGAGGAAGGGGAAACCCTTAATCAACCCTAGGTTTATATACATTGTAATCGGCAGCTAGAGAGGGCATCTAATCAGTGATATTAAATAGCATTTTGAGTGCCTTGTTGAGCCTCTTGTTTGTAAGTGACGTTAAACTCTCATTCTGGATTAATTCTATTTCATTATCAAGGATTTGGCAATCCTTATGGTGCGTGTAGAGCTTGGTGACTTCAATGGTGGTGTACCTGTATCCATTGAGGTAATCGAGTCCTTTGCCCTTGATGTTCTAGCTGTGGTGTGCCTGTATCAGCTCGAGCTTAAGCCTACCCTTCATTTACTGTTCGATTGCTTGTTTTTTGTCCATCCGATCATATTTCACTCATCGTCCATTTCATCCATTTGTGTTTTGGTGTTCGTGCTCTGTTTCGGAGGAGATTGTGATTGATTTTTGTCGTGAGGTCTATTTTGGTGTGTTTGCATTCGATTATCAGTTGTGAGGTCCAGAATCTCTAACTGTGTGTGTCTGTGTGGTGTATTGTGAGGTCATTACTCTGATCATCGCGACCTTGCATACATTAGAAGGACTTGTTGTAGATAATAAAACAATGGAGCAGAAGTTAATTGTCGGATACTCGGCGTTGGTGATCGTTGTTTCAGTTGTTGTACTTCTTATAATCAAATGAGTATTGCATTCTAGGCCTTGACCGTATCTAGCAAGTCTTGCATTACAACCATGCTCTACTTTATATTCTAGGTTTATTTCGAATAGGTAAAGTCGTTCCAGCAAAAGTTATATGTGACGATTAACCTTCGGGTTAACACGTCGTTTATAGTAACAAATATATGTATTTTGTCAACGCCGGTAGTTTTCTTGAAATGTTGTAATGTACCTGGTGGAGATAACATTACATTTCTATATGTACATATGATGAATCAATCTTCTAACACCTAACTTATCAACTGCAACTACAATTGCATACAACAGAGATTTGAGTACATTTTATGAGACATTGTCCACGTTTTAGTGTTTTCCACCTTGTATCGGCCAAACAACAATATTTTTTGAATTTATTTGCAACTGCCCAAATAGTGAAGCATCATATTCCATTCACCATGTCCAAAACAAATACATAGGGTGTTGTTCAAAACACAGATATACAATTGGGGGACATCGACGCCCACAACCTTGAGAAACAACCGAAAAACTAGAGACATACATTCATTGGCGTCCCATCGTTAACGTCCCAGGTATGTGCACATCAGCATGTAAATTGTGCATCCATTTACAATAAACCTTACCACACAAATCGTAAATCGGTTGGTGAAGACTACGTAAATGGAAACCAGGGATTTTCGTCGTTTGGTGTGCATATCAAGTTATTGACAAAGTTATTCACATAGGGATCTTGGAACAATGTAATGTCAAAGTTGTCTGGACCATGGGAACTCATCGTCGTCCTTCCAATGTTGCCCACTAGCTCATATTCAATGTCAAGTTGGGTCTTATGTATATTTACATCTTGCCCTATGATTTTGCCGTTATGTTGGACACAGTGTTCACATAAACATATTTTGGAATACGACTGCAAAGCAGCAAATTTTTTGTTTTCGTGCAACTCAACTTCTATCCGTGCATTTAATTGTTGAACTCGTTCAACCCCACAACATATCTCCTCCGTCGCTTGCGTTATACTAGTTTTTAATATGCATTCCCGTTGTTGTGCTCGCACTAATACATCGGCCGGAGACATTAATTCCTGAACATTATAGCGCAGACAAACAAGTTATTTTTATTGTAATAATAAAAAATAAAACGTTAGCATCTATATCAAACGCATGATTGGTTTGGAAAAGTAATCAGTTAACAACACGGTCCATTTTAGATGGTAACCCCGTACCATCGTCTCCAATCACCAGGACTTCAGTTGGGATCGGCAATGATATCTTTATGTTACTACAAATTTTTACCAAACTAGATTAAAGGATTTATTGTACGAGGATTTAATGAAATTTTTCAGTCGAAAGATAAATATAATATTAAACGTTGATCTTTAATGGTAAATGTAGTTATGGAGATGTTTAACATATATTGAGGCTCATACGGGATGCCAAAAGCATGACGTTATATATGAAATTTGATGGCGATGTTTACATGACGACAAAGATTTCACCATAAATTACACTATCTATGGTAAACAAGGCTATTGGCACCAATGCCAATAAATGTAGGTAACAACCACATAAAAAACAATAATGTCAGTACCTCTGATCGAAGGAGATGGTCCTTCCATTCATTCGTTTGAACAAATGCACTGACCTCTTGTTCCAAACATTCGTAATCGAATAGGTGCATGACACTTACAACCTACCATAAGACATAACGGTACATTAAACTATGACAACATTATTCAAACTAGGCACATAATGTAACGTTACGACAACCATAATAACGACTAACCTATTACCGGATTTAATTACTTACATCGTCAACTAGGAGATTTTGAAGAAAGTCATACGCTCTTTGCCCATTAGGAAGCTCAACAACCCTATCTGTCCATTGGCATATACGTGGGAATAGGTTTGGTGCATCATGGCTTAATTGTTTACTATTTCAAACAACCAACACTGCATGAACAAAACCGGATTTCAAAATTTAACAATTACAACTGTGCAGTGCATCCAACTATTGGTAACAAAACCATAGAAATACATAAATATGTTTCTGTATTTACCTGCAACGCTTGGGTGAAACCGGGCACAACAAGTTCGGTAGCACCTTCACTTATTTTGGTGGAAAGTTCATCCAACCCGACCACTGGGTACCTCCATATAGCTTCTCCCCATGAATATTTGCCTAGGTTGTCTTCAGAAACATACAGCTCTAGTTCCCATGCAGCTTTCCCTGGCGTTTTTGGGAAAAGAACGGATCCCAATGCATAGAAACAAAAGAATCCCCTAAAATGATCCAATTTTCCCTCTATGATGATCGAATTGCATAGCCTCCTGGTTGCCTTTAAACAATATGAAGAACGCGATGCAGGGTTAATCTTATCAGTGGACCTTTTCTAGTTCACTAATCAAGTCCGGGCACTGTTTCACCGCATTTCCAAATTCAGAGAAATGATCCCCCAAATCCAACGATACTTTGTCCCCAACCACTGGGAGACCGGTAATTAGTCCCACATCGTACATAGAGAACTTCACCAAAGATTGTCCTAGTTGGAATGCCCTCATAATAGGCACCCACGCCATAACCAGTGCCATGACAATGTGCCTCTCCATATCCCCATGGCAGGGTACTTAACAACATTCCTAAACCCAGTACTATGAAGTAGTTCTATATGTGCATCCTCTAATCTTGTACATAGTTTCATCAACTTATGTAACACAACCCGACTCTTAAGCTTTGGCAATACCACACGCTTCAAGTTTAACATAGACTTTTCGTTACCGCAGTTGGTCACCCTATGCCTCCGACTCCTGCTTCCTTTTGGTGACGTACCTTTTCCCTACACGTTGACACAACAACTTCAATTAAATTAGTAGTCAACCGGGTGTTTGCCACAAACATAAATTAATGTCGACGAATAACCCAACATAGGTTGATTGCGCAAGCGAAACTAAAGATCAACAATTTTGGCAAAACAATGCAAACATAGAAGCTCTGGTTCAATTCAGACCCAACATACAACCTAATTTCCCTTTAAAACTAAATAAAACATTTAATTATCACTCTCTATGTAAACATATTCACGATAGTCAACGAACTCTCCACAGACAACACCAGCAATTTTTTATCCACTACTAACATAACATTACTGAGAGCTTCAATTGAACTGATAATAATTAACAAAACATTTCCGTGCTTAATTTATTTCAAACATCATTTTTCCCTTACTTGACACTTCGATCACTTAACCATAATGAAACTTGATGAAAGAACCAGATGTTGACAATTAGATATTGGACGTTGGCCGTTATGGCCAATTTTTCAGACTTTCTACGGGACACAATTAAATTAAAATTCACACAACAAACATATTTGAAACGGAATTAAAGAGCTACCAATTTACCTTACTTCCCGTCGCTCATGAGGAACCTCACACCTGCCTGAAATTCGAAAGCGCCCGTGGGAAACAAATCCAGTGATTGGGGACACAGTATATTTTCAGTGAACTATGTCAACTGTTTGTGAAACCCTTACTTTTGCTTTGGTCACACAATGACAGCAAACTCTAGACACCGGAATTTGTACCGGTATAAACTCGACTCATCAAAAAAATATATACAAGACGGATGGGCGAAGTGAAATGGGTCAACGGGCCCAAAAGATCAACAAACCGAACCCAATGAAAATAAAACAGGCTGTGGATAATTAATAAAACCCATAGGGGTTTTAATTTTATTCACCAGCCCACACAAAAAGCAGGCCAGTCGCGCGCCCCGGCCCAGAGCAAATAAAACCCGCCTAGGGTTTGATCCGGCCCAGAAAAAATCAAACCCCGCCTAGGGTTTGAGCAAGGTAGCACGCGACGTCGTTTGGTGCCATGTCAGCGATCCGTGTGATAATATTATCAAAGCCCGCCTAGGCTTTGATGATTCTGGCGCCAAAAATTTCTGCATGCATGCAATCCCCTGATTTTTGCCCACGTGATTTGACTTCCCTTGACCACCCCAAAACCCCTCCTAGGCTTTGGCCTCTTATGGCATGATTTTTTGGGTATGTCCCCCACCTTTTCCCTCCAAAACCCATACTCCCTCACCTATAAATACCCCCTCCATTCCACGTTCATTTTCATCAACAATCATCATCTAATACACTTACTCTACTCTTCCACCATATTATACTTCCACTCTCTCAACTTCTCTTCATCTCCTATCATTATTCTATCCTTCCCATATTATACTCTCATCATCCCCTTCCATCACAAAAATCATCTTCTCACATCACATCTATATTATACTACTTTTCATCTCCCAAATTCCCTTTCTCAAATCATATTCATCACCCCCATATAACCATCCATATACCACTCATTCAAACCGTTCACGTCATCTCATCTGGGTTTCAAGTCAAGGGGAAACTCAAAGGAGGCAAATCCGTCATCGCTACATCCTAAGCAAGGTTCGATTTTTTTTTTAAAATTATTGTGTTTAATCATGTAATCCTTTATTTAATTCCGTGTTTGTACATATTTTGTAAAATAAAACCGCATTGTTCTTATATTGCATGATTTGAATAATAATTCCGCGAAATTAATCAAACTTCTCCCCGCTCTCTTTCTTTTCAATGTTGATTTTAGTAAAGTCTATTTTATAACAGGCGGATTCGAGAGTTCTTATAACTCTCGAATTCGTAACCTTACCCCCGAATCTAGAAATCGGATTCGTAGACCAGAGTCTTTCTTTTTTTTTTTTTATGGTTTGTCGATTTCCTTAAATCGGTTGGCGACTCTTTAAACAATTTTACAAATGCGTTTAATTATTTAAAATATTCGATTTCTTACACAAAATTAATTTAAGAAAATAATTTAATTCATGTCCAATATTTATCCAAGGAGGGTCCCGAGAGAAATGGGCCAGAAAATCATAAAACCTAGGCGGGTTTTATCAGTTTCAACCCAATTTCTCTTTGGGCTGAGAAGACCAGTGGCCCAACCTGGAATCTGCTAAACCCTAGGCGGCTTTTAGCCAATTCCAGTGGCCCACTGGTTCTCTTTTGGGCCTGGATTTATTAATTGGGCCGGGACTAAATTATTGTTAAATTAATTTATGTAATTATGGATAATTTAAACAATAAAAAACGAGTTTGTAAATAAATAAAGTTTCATCACCCCGAAAATGAATTTCGAAAAATAAAAATATCCTTATTTAAGGATTAAGAAACCTTAGTCGGCTCCCGATCACAAATGTAGCGCATCAAGGAAAAATGGTCACTTTTTCCGGGGTCCTACAGATTGGCGACTCCACTGGGGACTTAAACTTTGAAAAGAGGGTTAAACTTGAAAAATTCAAATTGATTTGAAATGTGTAAAAGGGAGAAGTTAATTTATTTCACGCTTTTATTATTCTTTTAGGCATCCCTTGCATACCGGGCCACTAATCGGGTCTTTTGACACGTTAGCACAAAGGCGGCGGTTTAAGTTACCTAGGATTTCCCTTGAGAGCGGGAGGCCACTACTATGGGGATGAACTCTACATCTCTAAGCATTTGGTCGCTCCTCTCCCAATGTCACACTCCGAGAGCTTCCTTGAAGTTCTTTGAGAAATACCCCAACTGCTTACCTTATGGTATGAAGAACCGGGGCGAAGGCATGCGGTAGGCTATATACCCAACCATAAAAGTCCATGAATTTAGAGCCTTGGTTTAGGATACCCTTCCATGTGTATGCTATGTGCTATGTGTATCCCTCCCCTTTTCTTGTCTTTTGTAAAGAGTTGACCCTAGTTTGGAGGTTTTGTTCTAATCCATATAAAATTCATTGGGTTGAGAAAAGGATTATTTATTAATTAATATAATTAACTCAAAGACATTATGATTAGCCCAAGTGGAAGGGCCTATTTATGTTTGAAAGTTGACTATCTTAATTGATAAATAAAAATTTACTCACCTTTGATGATATTATATGGCCCTTTATGAAATTCTCTCAACAAAGGTCCAAAAAAAATTAATTAAAAGTCGAACAAAGTTAATGGATAACATTTTAGACTGCATAATAGTCACTAAGCTCGAGTAATTGAATTTATCGATTTAATTTATCAATCCATCACATTTATGGTCGGCCCGTTGTTAGGCCCAACCATATTGGATTTATCAATTAAGCCCATAAATTAATTATGCTCGCTTATTGTTGACTTTATCCAGTCCTTTACAATATCCATTTTCCCCGAGTTAAAAAAAAAAGAGGAGTATAAAAAGGAAAAAAGGTTTTAAAAAAATGGGTTGTCGGTCTTGTTGAACATTATTCTAGTCCGCATAATAGCCAATACGGTTTGAGCTGTCTGAGTTGTTGGGCCAGGTTACGTATTCTCCTTAAAACGGTTGGCCAGTGGATTGGGCCCATCCGAATTGAGAAACATTGACTATAGTCTGCCAACTTATGACCCGCTCGCTATGTTGACTTTATTCGGCCCTTTATAGTGTTCTGTTTTTAGGTCCATATAGAGTTAGGCCATGCACTCCCAAAAAGTGGGTGAGTCCACTGTGTCAGCATACATGTGTCAAGTTGTCTAGGATCATATAGGTCATCTAGGACATGCATGCATCGGGTAGAACATGTCGGAGAATGTCATCGAGTGCCTTAACTTTGAATTTTTATGCAGGCATCATTGGTGATCGACTTCGAGCCCGCATTCGAGATCCACGAATCGGTCGTTTGATTCCGAACCCTCGCTACGATCCGTCTGCAACCAATAACAGCACCATGTCTAGAGAATAATTCCAAGAGATCCCAGTCCAGAGTACCGAAGCCAAAATCACGAAGCATTTGGATGACCTATACACCAAAATGCAAGGTATGGTATTTGCCAATACTTTAGAACAAGAGCAGAAGGTGGGCAAAAGGCTGAATGAGCAGCAACAAGTGATTGATGGTATACTGCAAGCCATTACTAAAATCAATACCAAACTAGGGTTGAATGTTGAGGAAGACGATGAAGAAATGCAGGGATATGAGTCCAAACTTGAAATCATCAAGACATCCTCAGATTCTGGGGGAATTGGGGCATCCAAGACAAAGGTCACTACTCCTGAGGCATCTAAACTCATGAAGGATCCTGCTGTTAAGGCCCTCGAACAGAAATTAGAAAGCCTCACCAAAGCAATGAGCATTGTGCCGGCCTTTGCTGACAAATATCTGGAAGTGCCATTGCCTATTCAGCCGATTCTGAAGATAGCTAATAAAGTTGAGGTACCAAACATCAGGTTCAAACCTTCTGAGAACCCAGTTCATAACATCGAAGAGTTCATGAGGCTTGCACCATTAAACCGAATTGATGTCGGGTTATACTCTACCGTTTTCCCATCCACTTTAGATGGCGAAGCCAAGGTGTGGTATCACGCTTTACCACCTCAAACTAAGGCCGATTGGAATGAACTGTTCAAAGCCTTCATTAATCACTACAGTCGCATTCAAAGGAAGTAGGCTACGGTGGATGACTTGACCACCATGAAGCAACGAGATGACGAATCCTTCTTTGATTACTTTGAGCGATGGCATACCAAGCTGTCTCACATCAATGAGACAATCCCTCTACGCCTACAGTTGTCTACTTTCAAGCAAGGGCTAAAAGGCAGTTTATCCAAGCACTTGGGATACCACGTATTCAAAGACTTTGACTACTTGAAGGACATTTGTGTCCAACTAGAGGCGATGCATAATGATAAGACTACTTCGCCTGGATGGAAGGGGTCTAGTTCCAACAGGAGGGCCACTAGTGCGTCTAGCCACCCTCCTAAGATCATGGAAACTAACTCTATCCAACGCAAGGGGCCTTTCATACCAAAGTATGAGACTTACACACCATTGGATGTCTCTTACTCATAAGCTCTTGATCGATTGGTCAAGAAGGGTTTTTTGGTCCTACCTTTTCCAAGGGAAGAATCAGCCACAAGAGGGAAGAATTTGGATCAATTCTGCCGCTACCATCGTTGTCGAGGACACGATACTGAGAAATGCTTGTCTCTCAAGAACAAAATAGAAGACATGATAAGGGATGGAACACTACCCATGCCGAAAGATGCTCAAATGCCTAACAATAAAAGCAACCCTATGCCCAAGCGTACCAACGCTATCTTTCATGGAGTTTGTAGCTTTGATCCTTCCACTTTGATTATTGAAACAGGTCAACTTATCCTCGAGGTGCTCGGCTTTCATGAAGACGTATCCATTCATGGTATTTGGGATAGTGATGACGATGAGCAACATGAATACTCCAAGACGGAATGGATGGAGCCGGATGAGCCAACATTAGATGATGTAGCATTTCTCACTCGATCAGGCTGCCATAATAACAGGAACACCACCACCCCAGTGGCTGTTTCTAGTCTTACACCAATGGTTACCAACGACAATCATGTCCCGCCTAAAGATCCTCTCCTTACACAACTCAAGAAAACCAAGGCTTAAGTTGCCATCTGGCAATTGATTTGTACCTCACAAGCACATAGACGAAAGATGATGGACGCTCTTACTACATTAAGAGTATCTCCCACGACAACTCCTGAATCTCTAGTTGCTCATGTGACTACCCAGCAAGAGGCTATCACCTTTGGGATTGAATATCTGCCTCAGAGAGGGGCATCCCACAACAAAGCATTATACCTCACAGTGCAATGTTCCAACAAGACTATCCCTCTAGTTTTGGTCGATAATGGCTCAGCTGTGAATGTGTGCCCTTGGAGGCTGCATAGAAATTGGGAGTCCAACAACAATACTTGGCTCAAAATGGTGTACAGCTTAGGGCTTATGACAATTCTCCTCGAAAGTCGGTTGGGTCCATAATGTTGCCCATCACTACAGGCAATATCACTTTGAACGTGGAGTTCGTAGTGCTAGACATTCCAGCCTCCTTCAATTTGTTACTAGGGAGGCCATGGCTTCATGAATGCAATGCTATAGCATCTACCTTACACCAGAAGGTAAAGATGGTGGTCCAATGACAAGTCATCACCATCTCAGGAGAATCTATCCATGCTGTCTTCACTCCCAAGCAAGCAACCCTTGAAGTGGAACACAGTTCTATGGACGAAGAACTTCATAACTTTGAACTTATGGCAACTTTGAGCCAGGATGAAGCTTCCTTTGACTTTGATCCCTACTCAAATCCCAAAGTGCATGCAATACTCATGAAACAAGGACACTTCCATGGGATGCCGCAAGGAAGGAACCCGAAGAATAGGATTCCTCTGGTGTTCAAGACATTTAAGCAGAAGGGAAGGTTCGGCTTAGGATACAAGCAAACTGAGAAGGAAGCTAGGCTCTCCAAGATAGCCATAGTTGAGCAGAAGAGGATGGACAACCCACCTACCTTGTTCCAAATGAAGTCCTATCCACTCACTCTGAATGGACACTTCGTTAGGGAAGGTGATGACTTCCCTTACTATGGGTTCCCTGAACCGTACTACCTGAAGAACAAGGGAGTTCAAGTTGCTGGGTTAGAAGTTTTCAATGACTGCACCATTAATATGGCTACTATTTTTATCCCCGCTCGGAACAAACAGCCACCATTGGAATGGACTCATCTTGCTGGAAGCAACATATTTGGCATGTCATTCGGACAAGAAGCCGCTAAGGAAGAACCTGAAGCTGACGCTGTTATTGCTGAATTATCCAACCCAAGCTTTGATCCAAGTCTCATGATCACTGAGGAAGAAGAAGTTAAGGCGGTCTCATGGGTCGATGCTGAGGAAAATAGCTTTATTTTATCTGTAGGAGAGTCTGTTCTTATGGACATAGGGTCTGGTCCTAAGAGTCTAGAGTCGAGTGAGCTTGGTCTTGAGTCTGCTGGCGATGTACTCGTTTCTGCATTCAATAAGATGAACCTTTCTGCTTACTCTGATTCTTCTTTCCCCTCTTCCCTGAACTGCTTCGCTAATAATAATCTAGAATTTAATGAACCCTTAAAAGAATTTTCTAATGAACATGAGCATAAGATGGCGGTGTTGGAAGACACCATCACCATAAATGTGGGCACGGAAGAACAACCTCGGGAGTTGAAGTTAGGTAGTTCGCTCACAGCGGAAGAACGGGTTGGCATTTACAGAGCTTCTCCAAGAGTTTGTGGATGTATTTGCATGGTCTTACGAGGACATGCCGGGGATTGACAGGGAAATCACGGAGCACACCATACCTTTGCTCCCCGATGCAAAACCGGTGCGACAAAAGGCTAGGAGGATCAAACCTGAATGGGCTAAGAAAATTGAAGAAAAGGTGATCAAGCAGCTTAACGCTAAGTTCATCAAAGCAGTCCAATAACGTGAATTGATTGCTAACATTGTCCCAGTACCCAAGAAAGACGGAAAAGTGCGCATGTGTGTGGACTTCCGAGACCTTAACAAAGCTAGTCCCAAGGATAGTTTCCCTCTACCTCACATCGATGTATTAGTGGATAACACTTGCGGACATGAGCTTTTATCGTTTATGGATGGATATGCTGGTTACAACCAAATAAAAATGGCAGAAGAAGATATGGAGAAGACTTCCTTTACCACCCCATGGGGAACGTACTGTTATGTCGTCATGCCTTTCGATCTCAAAAATATCGGGGTAACGTACCAGCGAACTGCCAATACCCTACTTCATGACATGATGCACGTCGAAGTAGAAGTTTACGTTGATGACATGATTATTAAATCCAAGACAAGGGAGGGCCATATTCCTAACCTCCGGAAGTTCTTTCTGCAACTTCGCAAATACAAGATGCGGCTCAACCCAGCAAAGTGCACCTTCGATGTTACCTCTGGGAAGCTACTAGGCTATGCGGTCAGCCAACGGGGCATTGAAGTTGATCCTTCAAAGATCAAGGCTATCCAACAATTACAACCACCTAAGACAGAAAAGGAGATAAGAGGTTTTTTGGGACAAATCCAGTACATCAGTAGGTTCATCTCAAAGCTCACCATGACTTGTGAACCTTTGTTCAAGAAGCTAAAGAAAGGAAGCAAAGTAGAATGGGACGATCAATGTCAAGCTGCTTTTGAGAAAATCAAGGAATATTTGCAACATCCTCCAATTCTCATGCCGCCAGTACCAGATGAGCCTCTACTCTTTTGCCTTACAGTGACTAGCTTAGCAATGGGGGCTATGCTAGCTCAAAAGGTAAAAGGTCAAGAGAGCGCCATCTACTACTTGAGCAAGAAGTTCTTAGACTATGAAAGTCGATACGCAGACATAGAGAAAATGGCCCTCGCATTAGTTTGGGCCACTAAGAAGTTAAGGCACTACATGCTCTCATACATAGTGTACGTAATAGCCGAGAACAATCCCATCAAATTCATCATGGAGCAACCCATCATCAATAATCGTATCGCTCGATGGGTAATCATGCTTTCTGAGTTCAACCTTCAATACTTACCCCAGAAATCAATTAAAGGGCGAGTTGTTTCTGATTTTCTGGCTGCTTCACCATCACAGGAACCTCCAAGCACTCACTTGGAATTCCCAGACGAAGACGTGTTCTTGACTGATAAAGTTACTTGGGAAATGTATTTTGATGGAGCTTTAACCAAATGGGTTGCGGAATAGGGGCCCTGTTAATATCTCCAGAAGGCGCACATGTCCCTATATTTGTAAAATTGGATTTTGATGCTACTAATAGTGCGGCGGAGTATGAAGCATGCATCAAAGGCCTACAAGCTGCCTTGGCTTTAGGAGTATGCCATATAAATGTCTTTGGAGACTCTAGCCTCATCATTAACCAGGCTAAGAATGCATGGAAAGTTCGAAGTGAGTGCCTTTTAGCTTACCAGCAGAAGCTTTTGGGACTGGCTGATCAATTTGAGAAGATTAACTTCCAATACTTTTCTAGGGATCACAATGAACTGGCCGATGCCTTGGCTAAGTTATCTTCAATGATATCAATCCCATCGAGCACGCTTCAGCTACCACTAATTGTAGGGCGACAGTCTGAACCCGCATATGTCTGTGTCATGGAAGCACAAGAAGAGGAGACTGATGAATGGTTTCTTGACATATACAATTTCCTTCGGAAGGGAGATATCCAGCTGAGTTAGATGCCCGAGGACAACGAGCGATCAGGGCTTTAGCAGCACAATACTGCTTGATCCAAGATCGTTTATACAAGAAGTCCCCTACAGGCATCAATTTGTTGCGTATCGATGCCAAAAGTGCAAAGGAAGTCATGGCTACTGTACACGGAGGAGAGTGTGGGCCTCATATGAATGGGCGCATGCTAGCGAAGAAGATTCAAAGAGCTGGTTACTACTGGACCACAATGGATGCAGACTGCTTGAACTTTGTTCGAAAATGCCACAAATGTCAGGAGTATGCCAATCTGCAACATCAACCTCCTTCATATCTGACAACACTGACCTTTCCATGGCAATTCTCGGTATGGGGTCTTGACATCATTGGCAAAATACACCCAACCGGAACAGGAGGACATGAATACATTTTGGTCGCTATTGATTACTTCACTAAGTGGGTAGAAGCAACCTCTTTTGCCAAGCTCACATCTAAGCACGTAGCCAAATTCATCCTTCAGAACATTATATGCCGATATGGAGTGCCTCATGAAATCATCAGCGATAATGGGAGTCATTTTCGAAAGGAAGTAGAAGTTTTGCTCACCAATTACAAGATTCAGCATCATCGGTCTTCACCTTACTGACCACAAACCAACGGAGCTGTGGAAGCGGCCAATAAAACAGTGGTGGGAATCATTAAGAAGATGGTCGTCACTTACAAGGATTGGCCTGACAAGTTAGTATTTGCCTTATGAGGATACCGAACCTCAATTCGAACTGCCACAGGAGGAACACCCTATTCATTAGTGTATGGGATGGAAGCAGTCCTGCCAATCGAGTTAGTAATCCCGTCATTACGAAGAGTTGCAGAAAGCCAATTGCCAGAAGCAGAATGGGCTAGGGCAAGGTTCGAGGAGTTAATGTTGATGGATGAAAGGCGATTAAAGGTGTTGCATAATGTTCAAGTGTACCAGAATAGAATCACTTGTGCCTTTAATAAGAAGGTGAAAAGTCGTTTACTTCAAGAAGGTGATCTAGTGCTTAAGGAAGTGAGAGCACCAATACAAGACCCAAGGGGAAAGTTTGCACCTAATTGGAAGGGTCCTTATATGGTTAAGGAAATTTTACCGGGAGGAGCAGCTCGACTTGCAACTATGGATGGAAAAGATGTGATTCAACCCACAAATTAGGATCAGCTCAAGAGATATTATGCTTAATATAGCCAAGACACTGGAAAACCAATTTTCAGACACTTGGTCAATATTCAATTTATGTTCATAAAAAAAAAAGAAGAAAGATAAAGTTCAGGGTTTTTGGCCACAAATAATACGTACTGAGGGGCTTGTGACTAGCAATAATCTAAGTGACTTTTTCGCCACTGACAGTCTGTACTTTTTCACTATTTTCTCATAGCAGTCCAGAAGCAATTTCCGGCACAGAAAAGCTGACGTGGCGACCGGAAAGTATGTTTTTTCACACTCTAAAAAGGAGATTTCCAGTCGCCACGTCAGCTTTTTGTTGCCGGAAATTGATTTTGGACTGCTACGAGAAAATAGTGAAAAAGTACAGACTGCTAGTGGCCAAAAAGTCACTTTGGATTATTCTCAGTCATAAGCCCCTCAGTACGTATTATTTGTGGCCAAAAACCCTAAAGTTTATAAGGACACAATAATTGTAAATAATACTTCTTTTATTAATAATCAAAATGCAAGTACACTGCTTATAAATAAGAAGATTCAAAAGGCGTAATTAAAAAAAAGTTTATTCTAGCAAAGCAGTTCAGTTCCTTCGCTTCCATCCATCTTCTAGTCTTTTTCACCTTCTCTATGTCTCCAGTGGTCTCGTAGTCAATCTCCATGTCTTTAGACTCGTTTGGGTCCGTCTCTTTGTTTTTAGGCTTATAGGCTCGCTTATGTGATTTTCGCGTCTCCACCCTCGGACCAAGCCGGTCCTTTGCCGTCACCCTCGCACCGAAACGATCCTTTATCGTAGAGCGAAGACCCAGTCTATCCTTCATGGATGCCCGACTTCTTAGCGCCTCTCCAGCACGGCGAGACTCAATAGCCGCAATTAACCATCTGTGAAATTCAGCGTCAGCAATCTCTGATTTATGTGCCTTTGATGGGGCCTTGAGGGTCGGCCTTCTTGCCCAATACTTCAACCAAGACTCTATCACCAAGCCACGAAGCTTCAATTGCTCGGGGGCTTCACATAGCCGCTCGGGGATGGTCTGTTTGCGGCCCATCTGTCGTAATACCCGCTCCGGAAAGTAGGTCATGTGTGTCAGGCCGGCAAGACACACATAAGCGTTGCGATAGTCACTGGTCACATATTCAGGAACGTGCCACCACTCGATCAACCACGCGATGTCACGAGGTTCTTTCGGAAAGGCAATCCATTCAGTTACCGATCGAAACTTGGTATATTTGCGCCTCCTTTGACAATAATTTGCAAGTGTCGAAGGGTTACGAGGGTCTTCGATAAGGCCCAAATGCTCCATCAGCCAGATCTGCCCAAGACAGTTAGCACGGGTTGCAATTGCATGCCAATTATTCCCAAACTAACGAAAAAAAGAAAAAAAAAACCTTAAAACCCGCCTAGGGTATACAGGCAGTAGGTGTTTTTTTCTTGACAAAAATGAGGGAAGAAATGTACCTGAAGAAGTAGGGGGCTCCCACGAAGCTCGTATTCTGGATCCGAATTATCCAAGCCCATCATGGTTTCCGCTAGCATCAATGGCACTGGATTAAAGCCTCGAGCCATGTCTTCCACGATCTGAATTAGGCCCGTCGGCCCGGTTCTTTGCCCGCCATGATAGAAACAAAATTCTCCAAGAAGACATGTCCTTTTCAAGTCCAAGCCAAGTCCCAGCATGATCAAGCATGGCACGAGTAAGATTCAGAAGACAGAACAACCAATCCCAACAGGGTTGTTTTATAAGTTTTTCCAGAACCACAGTTCTGGGGCTATGTGTTTTGATTTCTGTTCATAGGGGTTGTTTTGGTCTTGCCAGCATGATATTAACCTGTTGAGATTACTTCCAAGTTAGCATTGGCGCGGGAATTACCTTAGTAACTTAGTTTTTACCCCTTAGGAGAGGAAAGCTCCCTATTGGTCCATTTTGCCACCCTTTTGGCATTTGGTCCAATCAGAGAATAGCTTAGTATTTTCCTTTTGTTTTCTTACAGTTTGTACTCGAGATCATTAGGATATGATCAGCTGTATTTGTTTCAAGCTTTGTAGCTTAGGATAATCCAGGGAGATTAGGCAGAATGCTTATGCTTAAGCCACTGCTAATCAAACTAATTAGTTTTCTTTATATTCTGAAGTTTTCTATCAATGAAAGACATCTCAGTGTTCATTCAATAGTATTCTCGAGTGTCTTAGTACCTCTGAAAGTTTGTGAGTGTCCTATAACTCTCAATCTTGGTTCAATCAGTTCACATCGAAATTGGCAAATCCAGCAAGTGCAAACTGAGCTTGATCATCCATGCTTTGGTGTATCTGTAGAGGCATGTATGTGAGAGTCCCTTGCCCTTGATTGCAGTTGTGGTGTATCTGTATCAACTGTAAGCAAGTCTATCCCTTTTATTCTGTTGCTGGGTTGTCTTCTATTCCAGCTTGTTGCTTTCTATCAGATATTGCAAAGTTCAAGCATCTAGCTGTGTTTTTGTGTGACTGTATGGTGTATTCTAGCTCAACACTCTGATCTTAGTGAGTTAGCATACATCATCTTGGTATCAGAGCATTGTGTTCTATCTTGGAGTGTGTTTGCTTGTTTTAGTAAAATGGCCGGAACTAGTAAAACACCACAGGAAGTCTTAGAACAAACCCTTAAAGAGAAAGAAGAAGTAGAACAGAAAATGAAATTTTTGAGTGAGCAGTTGAATTACTATATGAGATTGCATAGGCATCACTTGAATAAGGAGACTGATGATGAGATGGAGGAAGGAGAAGGTGAGAATCCTTTTAGTAGGACAGGGAGAGGAGGTCGAGGTCCTAGGCCTACACCCAGGAGTATGAGAAGGATAATAAGATCACCTAGAGTCAGTGAGCCTAAGGAAAACAGTGAGAGTGAAAGAGAAGTAAGGAGGGGAGATAGAAGGGTTGAGAAACTTGATTTCAAGATTGATATACCTGAGTTTGCAGGAGAGTTTGCAGGACAGTAGAAAGAGTTTTTGATTTGAAGGAGGTCTTAGAAGAAAACAAGGTGAAGTTAGTAGCCTTAAAGTTAAAAAAATATGCTTCTACTTGGTGGACTAATCTGCAGAGAAGAAGAATGGAGATTGGAGAGCCTAGAGTGAGTACCTGGCTTGAGATGAGGCAGAAGTTGAAGGAGAAGTTCCTTCCAGATAATTACATGAAGGAGAACTACAACAAGTTGCAGCATTTTGTGCAGGGAAACAAATCATTAGAAGAGTATACAAAGGAGTTTGAGCACTTGCTTTGGAAGTGTAATATGCAAGAAAATGAAGTGCAAACCTATATCAGGTATCTTGCAGGCTTGAATGAAGGTATCAAGAACATTGTAGAGCTGCAGATCTATGATTCCCTTGATGAGCTAAGTTCTCTGGCTCACAAAGTGGAACAACTGAAGAAGTCTAGATCAAAGGACTACAGCGGCAGCAGATACCCAGCTAAACCTTATGCACCAGCCAAGCCAAACCCTTACAAACCTTATAATGCCCCACAAAAGACCTATCCACCCCCACTTCCACCTCAAATCAGAAATCCAACCCCAAGGCCCCCACAAAATCAGCCACAAAAATCCCCACAAAGAACCCCAGCCCCTATCAGCAGATCCTATACAGAGAGAAGATGTTTCAGGTGTCAAGGACTAGGGCACATTGCCTCAAAATGTCCAAACAAAAGGATGGTTACTCTTGCTGAGTACCAAGCAGCTTTGTTTATTGATCCTGAAAATGTGCAGGAAGAAGAACAGGAGTATGCAGAGCATGAACATGACCCTATCTATGATGATGAGGTTATAAAAGAAGGTCCAGATGAGGGAGAAATGCTTGTGATCAGAAGAGTTCTAAGCAGCTCAGCAGTACAGGAAGCAGAAGAGCAGAGGAAGAATATTTTTGATACAAGATGCACTATTGGAGGGAAAGTATGCTCAGTGATTGTGGACAGTGGAAGCTGTACCAATGCAGCATCGAGCACTATGGTGAAGAAGCTAAGCCTGGCAACCAAGCCCCACCCAGCACCATATACCATCCATCGCTGGCCAGCAAAGGTATCAAAGTTTCTGCTAGATGCCTTGTTGCTTTTTCAATTGGTCAATCATACAAAGATGAGGTCTGGTGTGATGTCTTACCTATGGATGCATGTCATTTGCTTTTGGGTCGACCTTGGTTGTATGATAGATCAGTAAACCACTGTGGAAGAGCTAATACCTATACCCTGACCCTAAATCACTAAAAGATTGTCCTAACCCCCATGAAACCCTCACAGTTAACCAAAAAAGCCAAAACCTTGTGTCTTGAACCTAGTCTTGATGTGTTGCTTTTATCTGATCATCATGAGTTTAGCACACAGAAGGACTTGATCCTTTTAAACCTTGAAGAACCCTCAGTACCACAAAATGACCACCCTTTATTCCTACCCTTACTTCAAATAGCCAGATGTATTTCCGATGAAATGCCACAGTTGCCACAAAAGGATATCCAAAGACAAAATTGATTTAGTCCCTGGATCAGTGTTACCTAATAAGCCAGCTTATAGGATGACACCAGCACATACCAATGAGATACAAAGGCAGGTGGATGAGTTATTGGAGAAGGGAATGATTAGGGAGAGTTTAAGTCCATGTGCAGTCCCAGCCTTGTTAGTGCCTAAGAAAGATGGAAGCCAAAGAATGTGTATTGATTGTAGGGCTATTAACAAGATCACAATCAAGTATAGGTACCCTATACCTAGACTTAAAGACATGTTGGATGAGTTACATGGGTCAATAGTCTTTTCTAAGATTGATTTGAGGAGTGGATACTACCAGATAAGGATCTATGAGGGAGATGAGTGGAAAACAGCATTTAAGACCAAGGGAGGGCTGTTTGAATGGTTGGTCATGCCTTTTGGTCTGACTAATGCCCCATCTACATTCATGAGACTCATGAATCAGGTCCTTAAGCCACTCATAGGCAAGAGTGTTGTGGTATACTTTGATGATATTCTTGTCTATAGCAGGTCTCAGCAAGAGCATGTCAAGCATTTGCAAGAGGTTTTAACCATTTTAAGCAGGAAGGAGTTATTTGGGAATCTCAATAAGTGTCACTTCTTTACATCCCAAGTGAACTTCTTGGGGTATATTGTTACAGCAGCAGGTATTCAGGTTGATAATTGAGAAGATTCAAGCAATCAGAGAGTGGTCTGTGCCCACTTCTATTCATCAAGTCAGGAGCTTCCATGGCCTGGCTTCATTTTACAGGAGATTTGTCAAGAATTTCAGCACCATCCTAACACCAATGACTGAAGTGGTGAAAGGAAAGTCCTTTATTTGGACAGTAGCAGCCTAGAAAGCCTTTGAAGAAGTCAAAGGAAGGCTCACTTCAAGCACTATTCTACCCACTTGACAAAGTTTTGAAGTAGAATGTGATGCTTCAGGAGCTGGCATCGGAGCAGTATTGACTCAGGAGGGCAAGCCAGTTGCCTATTTCAGTGAGAAGCTAAATGATGCCAAGAAGAAATACAGCACCTATGACAAAGAGTTCTATGCCATCATCAGAGCTCTTCAGCACTGGAGGCACTACCTTATTGGAGCAGAGTTCATACTTCACAGTGATCATGAGGCCTTGAAGTTCATTCAAGGGCAGCACAAGCTCAACACCAGGCATGCTGCTTGGGTAGAATATATGCAGCAGTTTCACTTCATGATCGATCATAAATCAGGAGTGCTAAACAAAGGAGTAGATGCATTGAGTAGAAGGTACATGTTGCTTCACATGCTTGATTCTAGAATTATTGGTTTTGAGCATTTGAAAGCTTTGTATCAGGAGGATGGAGATTTCAAGCAGGTGTACCAGAAGTGTCAGCAGCAATCCCAGGGTCTGTACCATATAGACCAGGGATATTTGTTCAAAGGAAGCAGGTTGTGCGTCCCTCGGAGCAGTTTCAGAGAATTGTTGATCACAGAAGTCCATGGAGGAAGATTAGCAGGACATTTTGGAGTTGAGAAGACATTGTTGATGTTGAGAGAGCATTACAGTTGGCCAAAGATGAGGAAGGATGTGGAGCATCTATTGAAGAGGTGCAATATCTGTCAGTTGCCAAAGTCACACAGCCTACCCCAAGGCTTGTACACACCATTGCCGATCCCCAACAGCCCTTGGGAAGATGTAAGCCTTGATTTCATTGTAGGTTTTCCCAGAACACAGAGAGGGAAGGATTCAATCATGGTGGTGGTTGATAGGTTCTCAAAGATGGCACATTTTATATCCTGCCACACCACCTTTGATGCCACCAAAGTTGCTGAATTATTCTTCCAAGAAATTGTTATATTGCATGGAGTGCCAAGAACAATAGTATCTAACAGGGATACCTTGTTTTTGAGCCATTTTTGGGTCACTCTATGGAAGAAACTGGGCACCCAGCTCAAGTACACCACCACTTGCCACCCACAAACTGACGGCCAGACAAAGGTTACTAATAGAACACTTGGAGTCCTATTGAGAGCACTGATCCACAAAAATAAAGCAGGATTGGATACTCTATTGCCCCATGCTTAGTTTGCTTACAACAAAGCACCATCCAAGGCCACAGGCTACTCTCCATTCCAAGTAGTCTATGGTAAAAATCCAATTTCCCATTTGGATTTAGTTCCACTAACTACTTCTGTCAAATTTAGTTTTGAAGCAAGTAAAAGGGCAGATCAAATCAAGGAGCTTCATCAGCAAGTGAAGGAGAAAATTGCCAAATATACTGAACAGGTGTCTACTTCAGCAAATAAGCACAGGAAGAAGGTGACCTTCCAGCCAGGAGACTTAGTTTGGATCCACCTCGGGAAGGACAGGTTCCCCAGCAAAAGAAAAGGCAAGTTGTTGCCAAGAGCAGATGGCCCCTTTGAAGTATTGAAAGAATTGGAGATAATGCCTACAGACTAGATCTATTTGAAGAATATGGAGGCTCAGTCACATTCAATGTAGCAGACCTTCGACCATACTATCCAGCAGATGAAGACCTTCCAAGTTTGACGACAAACTTTCCTCAACCTAGGGAGGATGATGGAGACCATCAAGGAAAACAATCAACAGCAGCAGCACAAGGAGGATCACACAACACAGCAGCTAGTCCAGCCCTTCCAGCAGAAACAGCAGGCTTTCAAAGCACAGCACTTAAAGCAAGCCACTCAGCAGACTTCTCAACAGCCCAAAGTTCCAGCAGGAAGTTCTTAGCATCACCAGCAGCCACCACACCACCAACAGCATCCATCCAGGCTTGCTACACCATTATAAAGAAAGCCCTGGCATTTGCAGCCACTCAGCCCATCAACATTGGTCATCCAGACCAATTCCAGTTCCCAGCAGCAACAGTCCAAGCAGCTGACTTTCTCAATGTTGTATCTCTTGATTGAGGAAGTTTCAGCCAATGTTTCCTGGAGTTTTTTGTTCCTTGCCATGTCCTTTTCAAGTCCAAGCTAAGTCCCAGCATGATCAAGCATGGCACGAGTAAGATTCAGAAGACAGAACAACCGATCCCAGCAGGGTTGTTTTATCGCTTTTTCGAACCCTACGGGGCTATGTGTTTTGATTTCTGTTCACAGGGGTTGTTTTGGTCTTTCCAGCATGATATTAACCTGTTGAGATTACTTCCAGGTTAGCATTGGCGCGGGAATTACCTCAGTAACTTAAATTTTACCCCTCAAGAGATGAAAGCTCCCTATTGGTCCATTTTGCCACCCTTTTGGCATTTGGTCCAATCAGAGAATAGCTTAGTATTTTCCTTTCGTTTTCTTACAGTTTGTACTCAAGATCATTAGGATATGATCAGCTGTATTTGTTTCAAGCTTTGTAGCTTAGGATAATCCAGGGAAATTAGGCAGAATGCTTATGCTTAAGCAACTGCTAATCAAACTGATTAGTTTTCTTTATATTCTGAAGTTTTCTATCAATGAAAGACATCTCGGTGTTTATTCAATAGTATTCTCGAGTGTCTTAGTACCTCTGAAAGTTTGTGAGTGTCCTATAACTCTCAATCTTGGTTCAATCAGTTCCTGTCACTGGAAATTGGCAAATCCAGCAAGTGCAAACTGAGCTTGATCATCCATGCTTTGGTGTATCTGTATAGGCATGTATGTGAGAGTCCCTTGCCCTTGATTGCAGTTGTGGTGTATCTGTATCAACTGTAAGCAAGTCTATCCCTTTTATTCTGTTGTTGGGTTGTCTTCTATTCCAGCTTGTTGCTTTCTATCAGTTATTGCAAAGTTCAAGCATCTAGCTGTGTGTTTGTGTGACTGTATGGTGTGTTCTAGCTCAACACTCTGATCTTACTGAGTTAGCATACATCACTCGCCGCTCGAATAAAGTCATGGTTGACTCTTGCTTGTCGGAGACTTAGCAATCTCGTCAAGCTATATCTTCGAGCTCTTTCTTCTCGTCTTTTGATAAAGTGCTCATCCAAGTAGCGAGCTTCTTCTCGAAGGCCATGGTAGGAGGGTTTTTTGTGATTTTAGGAGGCTATTTTAGATGGAAGATGCAATTGAAGATGATGAGTGATATCCATGGCAAAGGATGGGGTATTTATACACCTTCATCCATGATCAAAATGGAACAAATCGGCCAGCAAGCAGTCACATAGCCGTTGCCATCATATCCCATGATTCAAGCCTCTCTTCAACGGCTAGCAAAAAAAAAATTATTATAACCCGCCTAGGTTATAATTTCAGTAGGCCAGCACGCCCGTGTGCGTATCCGCCCTAGCCTAGCCCTCCAGCAGCTTAAAACCCGCGTAGGGTTTCAGGCCCAATTTTCAGCTCCCGCAGCCCATCTTCCTACACATCTCTCTTGGGCCTCTCTGTTTGGGATTAAATTGGCCCATTCGTATATTTTGATGTTCCGGTTTCTGTTATCGACCCAATGATATCCGGTTCTGAAATTTTTGCTTGAGCTATCTCCCACACTTAAGTTTTTGTTCTTTTTTATTTTATTTTCTTTTTGGGGAAGCGGGATTAATTGGAATTAATCCCATCATGTAGAAAATAATTCGAAATTGCATTGAATAAAAGCGTCAAGTTGTGCATACACCAAGTTCGAGTCTTGCATAAAATAAAAATATATTACAAAGAGTCTTGCATATAAAAAATTAAAAAAAAGGAGTCTTGCATTGCATAAAGGTGATCACCACAGGGAACCAGAATCGCCCCTGCATAAAGGTGATCACCACAGGGAAGTACCGGCCGTGCCAAAGTAGGTATCCCGGGAGTAATAATAAGGCCCAGAAGCAGTCTGCACAGGAGGTGATGGCCCAGTCAAGGGCATTTCCGAAGGATGCACACTCGACGGCGAAGACACAAAGTGCTCCTGCGAAGCAGCCAGCCAGGAATGATCAGGAACCTGCCATTCAGCACATGGAGTAGGCCATACTGGACCAGTTCCATAACCAGGGATTGGCCAACCGGAAGAAGCAGATTCACCCAGCCAAGAGTGTTGAGGCACAAACCACTCTTGGGAACCCATGGGCCATGACGAACCCATCTCAGGAGCAGGGATTGGCCATCCTGCAGAACCAGAACCAAAAGATGAAGCATCATAAGGTGCAGGACGTGAAGTAGCGTCATCCGCTAGGGCCTGACCGCCAGGATACCCTACGGATGCACCTGAGTCACGGTGCCTCACTACCATTTCACGACCACGACGAGCAGAGCGCACTGAAGCCGGGGTATGACGAGAAGGAGGAGGCCGGTGAGTGGCGCTCGATTCGAAAGCGTCCTCCACCCAGTAAGAATGGGGCTGAGCATCACCACCATATCCAGTGCTGTGATATGACCCTCCATGACCCAGTGGTTCCTCCAAGGACATCTGAGCCATGTCATCTTCCATGCTCGGAGGACGACGGCCTCTACTATCGGACCTACTACGATGGGATCCAGTAGAGTGTTGACCCTTGATCAGAATGCCTTTGCCCCGACCCTCTGGTATAGGTGCTAGAGGAGGACAAGAAGAACCCCCAATTTCTTCCCGAGATTGACCTCGAGTGGAATATTCCCCAACTGAAGAGAGGCGTGGGGGCTCTGAGTGAGGAGCGCCTGCAGTGGAACGTCGAGGCGGTTCTCTGGGAACGGACTCTACGTCGGCCTCCATATCGGCCCGTCTTGCAGCATCACCTTGATATCTCCCCAAACCAGTGAAACCCCGATCAATGAACTTCCTCATGGTGCTCCACTCCTTAGTCAATTGCCGGAGAAAAGCCCACCTCGGCTGGAAAATAACAAAACAAAGGGGTCATTCACAAGTGGTACACAGGGTAAAAAGGAAGTGATATAAAGCAAAGTCTTACCGGTTTGTGGTCGAATTCTTGGAGCGCAGAGCACTCACTACTGTTCTCCGCCTCCAGGAAGCCACCAATCTTTCGTCTCTCTTGAGGAGCCTCCACTTCGGCAGCTTTAGCGTAATGTCCCAGCTGTAGATTTTCCAATTAGAAAATGGCTAAAACATGACAAGGACAAA
This sequence comes from Portulaca oleracea, assembly GCA_029582165.1. Lineage (NCBI taxonomy): Eukaryota > Viridiplantae > Streptophyta > Magnoliopsida > Caryophyllales > Portulacaceae > Portulaca > Portulaca oleracea. The sequence continues at coordinate 7,529,003 of CM055885.1, read as the reverse complement.
GAAGGAAGATACATACCACTCGAGGAGCCAAACGGCTAAGATAACGCTGGAACTCTTCATCGAATTGATCCTGGGGAACATTGTGCACAAAATCGTCAAATGCTTGACCTCGAACTAGATCCCTCAAAATGGTCGGGTTAATCCGCCATGGCTCAAACCTCTGTGCTGGAGGATCTAGGGGAATAAGACCAGGGGAACCTCCCAAAATTTGCCTCGAGGCTCTCTCCCTTAAATACCACACATAGCCATAAGGACCTTCAACTAAGAGGCGAAGACGGGTGTCTTGTTCCACCCAATCCAGAGGTTGTGGCAACCCTCTGATGTCGAAGTCGGCCCAAGGACGCCAATTTATTTGATCCTGGAAGAAGAAGAATGCATTTAAGTATGGCATGCAAAGAAAAATAAGAAAAGGTGTCAGGAATAAGGAGATACCGGCTGCAAGTTATCCAAGATGCTGCGAATAAGGTCGAGACACCCCGACTTGTACTTTTTATCATGTACGCCCTCGATGGTCCAGCGTTCAGCAGCTGGCACTGTCTTGTCCTTCATTGAGCGAATTCTCAGGGCCAAGATATACTCATACGCCCACGACTGCATGCACAACATGTCAAACCAGGAACGAAAGATGAATAAGTACATTAAAAGAAAAGGATCGAGCACATACCTCAAGCACCTTCCACAAGGAAGGACCGTACTGGTAGCGAGCTTGGGCTGCATGGAGGTAAACCGGATCCGCATCCAAGGAAAGACGGACGCCACGATGGAGCCAATGGATAAAGTTGGCATAGGCCGCTTTGCCCCAGTTCAGGTTTCGGATATTATCAAAATTGAGGAGGTTCTGAAACCAGGTCAGGGAAATATTATCCCTATGGTTGGCGAAGAGGGTAGCAGAGATGATATACGCCAAGAAAATGAAGCGGCGTTGCTCCATAGGCAGGTTTTGGAAATTCACATCGCGAACGGTCATCTCAAAGTGCTTGTAGGCATGGTTAGGGAGACCTTGACGACGCCCCAAACGCGCAGACACTGGGGCCAGCAAATCCAGAACTACGGGAGGAACATCTGCGTCGAAGACCACGTCCTATCCGCCCCAAGGAAGATCGGTGATCATAACAAACTCTTTAGGTGTGACTGTCATCTCACCCACCAGGAAGTGGAATGAGTTAGTGGAATCCCACAACCTCTCCACCATCGCTCGACCAATAATGCAGAACATCCTTTTCTTCCAAGCCTCCAAGCATTTCCAAAAAGGCATGAAGCCCGCCGCGGTTAAAGTCTCTTGGACGAAATTCCCCGGGATTGATTTCGCTGCCTTAAGTGGCTCTTTTAAGGCACCAGGAGTTTTCAGGTTATCCTCCTAAGGGAAGAATTTCAAGGCGTCATTTTAAAATGGGGGCTCTAAGTATAATTTCATGGATCCAAGCTGGACCCAGCACGGACACTAAGCTCACAGCCACGGCCCATGAAGGCGAATAAACAAAGCTCAAGCGACACGACCCAAGCCGGTTCAGCAATAAAATTGGGGAAAATTGAGTCCAAAACCACGCCTAGGGTTTGACTCAAACAGGCCCACGGTCGCGGCCCACGGTCGCGGCCCACGAAACGGCCCAGCAGAAAACAACGAAAAAAAAAAGAAAGGTGCGGGTCAAAACCCGCCTAGGGTTTGACCTCGCCCAGCTCAGTTAGGCGGCCCAAAACGTGCAACAGCCCAGTGGGTCTGGAATCAAAACCCGCCTAGGTTTTAATTCCGCCTAGTGGGACGCTACTCGGATAATTGGCCCAGAGCGCATGCAAATTTCGGTCAAAATGCAAAAAATAAATGGGTCACTCTACACCCTAACATGCATACTTAAACTAGTTAAAAATCGACAAAGTATGAAAAATAAATTTATGCTTGCTCATTTTTATGCTAAACTAAGTACAAGAATAAGTTTTAAAGGATAGGGGTGTTCATATTTCGGTCCGGACCGGTTGACCCAAAAAGACCGGACCAAAAACCCGGACCAAACCCGGACCGAATGGTAACCGGTCCGGTCTTCGGTCCAAATTTTTTACGTTTTCGGGTTCCGGTCTGGGTTGGTCTAAACCCGGAAAAACCCAAACCCGGACCGGAAACCCAATTATTATCAAATTTAAATTTATTCAAAAAAAATATTCATGATATTGTAGGCGCTAATCACGCATAATAAAATATTATCACCTAAAAAAATATTTTATCCTAATTCAACGGCCCCTCCCCACAAAATTAGAAAGATAATTATTTTGACATATATTCATCCTATTTTAACTTTGTATAAATTCACGTAAATGGTAATTAAATTTTAGCCAACTTTGTATGTATTTGTGCGTGACTACAAATTTTGTCATATTTGTTTTGTATTCTACCATATTATTAATTATATCATTTAAATTTTTATAATTCATTACTTTCTAAAATTTCCCACCATAATTTCATAAACAATAACTTACATTACAAAAAAAAATGTAATTTCTAACAAAATGACATGCATTAATTAACTAATCAATCATTTTACAAATTTGAATAGAAAATTTTTAAAAAATCTCAACTGGTCCAAACCGGTCTGGGTTGGTCCGATCCAAGTCCTAATTGGGTTGGTCTGGGTTGGGACCAGTTGTTTTCGGTATGGTCTTTGGTCCAAAGTTTTGGCTATTTCGGGTTCCGGTCCAGTCCGGTCTGGTCCGGGCTGGTCCGGGTTTGACCCAATGAACACCCCTATTAAAGGATTACCTTGCCATGGGAACGGTAAAACCAAGCATGGTTCCAGGATTCAACGACGAGATCAGAGGGAGCCACTTCCATGCCAGGAACAAAGTTGCGTCGAGAAGACCGCTCATGAGGCCAAGCCGCCGCATGTGGAAGAGGAGGATTTTGGTGACTTCGGGGTTGCATCTTTCCAAACCCGAAATTTGCTTCAAGATTTCTTTCTAGAGAGATAGGTAGTAAGTTAGAGAGATGAATGAAATGAAGATGTGAAGAAGATGAAAGGAACCCTTTGAATTTATGGGAAGGGTGGGTGAGTGTGAGCCACTCGTTTTTATCAACCGCCTCGAGATGCCTAACGCGTTTCATTGGTCGGAAATCCAAGAGGTTATCCTTTTGTCACCCAAAAGAGAGGCATGGTGATGTGGCTTCTTCATGACCGCAAGTGGGACGGGCCCCACTGTGATTCCCTCACGAGGCAGAAAAAAAAAGAAAAAAAAAGAGAAAAAATGCACAAAACCCACCTAGGCTTTGTGCAGCCCAAGCGGCGGAAGGGGCGCAATCGAGCGACACGGCCCAGTGAAGGACGCCAAAACCTGCCTAGGTTTTGGAGTGCCTCTGACCCAAATGTTTGGCCAGCGAGCCCCCTACAGCCATGCTGCGCAGGTGAAAATCGAGTCTCCTTCATTTTTCAATAAAAAACAACGCTCGATTTTCTCATGTTTTTCAGGTCGCCGACAATGGGACCACCATCACTCAGCTACCGAACGAAAGGTCGTTGCCGTCATTATTCCGGACCATTGGCAGAGTTTCGATGCAGTCCCGAGCCACCGGCATCACGACCGGTGAAGTCTCAATCTCCGAGCCATCGGCATCGCGCCCGATGAAGTCTCGACCCCCAAGGCCATCAGCAACGCGCCTGATGAAGTCCTTCAGCATCAAAAATGCCCACCATCATCAAACATCGACACCGGGAAAGACTAGAATCGACACCGGGAAAGACTGGAATCGACACCGGGAAAGACTGGAACCGACACCGGGAAAGACTGAAATCGACACCGGGAAAGACTAGAACCGACACCGGGAAAGACTGGAATTGACACCGGGAAAGACTGGAACCAACACTAGGAAAGACTGGAATCGACACCAGGAAAGACTGGAAAGACTAGAATCGACACCGGGAAAGACTGGAACCGACACCAGGAAAGACTGGAATCGACACCTTGGCGGGTTTTATCAGTTTCAACCAATTTCTCTTTGGGCCGAGGAGACCAGTGGCCCAACCTGGAATCTGCTAAACCCTAGGCGGGTTTTAGCCGATTCCAGTGGCCCACTGGTTCTCTTTTGGGCCTGGATTTATTAATCTCTCTAAATCTAATTCTCTCATCATCTATCCCTCTCTAATCTCTCTAAATCTCTCTTATAATCTTCCTACTTATTATTCTTCATCTCATATTCATCTCTTATTCATATCCTATCCATCCTCTAATACATTCCATTCATAATCTTCAACTCTTATCATCACAAAAGCCCTAAAGACATATCTTATCCTATCCATCCCAAACTCCACAAAGCATTCTAGCCTAAACACATTCAAAACCTCAAAAAGAAGCTTCCTTACCCTCTCTCTATCACCTTTTCTTACCATCTTTTCTATTATTCTTTTGATCCATTTTGGCACTTTAAGTGGAGGTTTCTAAAGACATCAAAGAAGGTTCTTCAAGGCACCAGGAGGCTAGGCAAGGCTTTCCCCAACAAAGTAGCAATGTAAGCCTTTAAGTGTTCTTGTTTACTTGTAAATAATTGTGTACTTGTACCCCTTTTTTTATCTTGTATATTACATTCTTGTTGTATGATTCAATGAAATGATTCTATAAAGTATTCCTTCACTTCCCTTCCAAACTATATCAAAAGCACATTTTAAACTTTTAGTAGAGTCTTTCCTTTTGTGAGAGGCAAACTCTTAAAGTTTACTTTTTCGAGTTCGTAGCCTTACCCCCGAATCCATTCATGGGTTCCGCAGGCGGAGTCTTTCTTTCTTTTCCTTTTGGTTTTGTCTTGTCTTTTCCCTTAAAAAGTCGTGTGGCGACTCCCATTTCGAACCAAAACACATCGAGGATTAGATAAACTATGGTTAACATGGTTTTACAATGTATCGATGCAACTTTAAGGCGTTCTTCTTATATTTCTAAATAATATTTGCATAAATCGCTCTCTTTCGAGCCTAACATTTAAATGAGCAAATTGGGTTAAATTTAGAAGAGTTTGGAACAAGAGGATGTTCACTCATAAAGATTTAATTTGACGACTCATAAAATGCACAAGTGAAGGGAAAGTGATTTTACAAAATATTATTCATGAAATGTAAGGTGGAATTTCCTTAAAGAATTTTCAAAGGTTAAACCCCATCACAAATCACCGAATCACACCCCAATCCAACGTGGACATTCAGAAGCCCGAACGGCGAGGAAATATGTCCACAGGATTTTTTGGCAACTCCACTGGGGTGTTTTCTAATGTGGGTAAAACTTCAAAAAAGTTTAGTGTACTTTAAAATTTTTGGAAGGAAAAAGAATTTTACTTTATATTATTAAGTCATCCTTTTTAGGCATAATGCATTGCATATACCGGGGCACTCCCTTGACATGTAATATGTCGTAGGAGCACGTAAATCGGCGGTATTAGGCTTTTTCTTTAGACCACAAAAAATAACCCATGGGATGTCGGACCGGCTATACTCAATTGGTGTTACACCGAGAGAGCATTAGTCACCACATCCACTCATGCATCACTCTACGAGGTGTCTACTTGAGCCTCCAAGAGCAACACCCCACACATTCAAGTTGCCTTTACAAAAAGAATGCACCGGGGCGAGTACGAGCCGCTAAGCCTTATCCAGCCAATAAACCCTTTTGTACATAGAGCCTTGGTTTAGGATACCCCTTGTTCATATGTATGCTATGTGCTATGTGTTTAAATTCGTTGTAAAGAGTCGATCCAAGTTTAGGAGTGTTGTTCTAGTCCATATAGTAGTCATTGGGCTGAGAAGAGTTATATGATTACCAACTAAATTAATTAACCTCAAAATTATGGTTAACCCAGTGGTTGGGCCTATTTATATATAAAGGTTAATTTTCTTGGCCTATAAAGTAAAATCAACCCACCTTTGATTATTCTATTTGGCCCTTTATGACATCTCCTTAACAAAGGTCCAATAAACCTGATTAAAAGTCCAAACAAAGTTAGTGGATAAAGTTTTAGACTGCGTAATAATCACCAGGCTCGAGTAAGTTAATTTATCGAGTTAATTATTAAATCCATCATATTTATGGTCGGCTCGTGGTTAGGCCCAACCATATTAGATTTAGCAATTAAGTTCCTAAACTAATTACAACTCGCCCGTCGTTAGTTTTATTCAGTCCTTTACGATATTCACTTTCCCTAAATAAGTAGAATAAAAAAAATATAGAAAGATGTCAGGCGGTCAGTCTTGTGGATCATCATTCTAGTCTACGTAATAATCAGTACAGCTTGAGTTGGCTTAAGTAGGGTGTCCAGGTTATGGATTCTCTGTAAAACGGTCAGCCTGTGGATGGGGCTTATCCGATTTGAGAAACACTGACTTGTACTCCTATACTCGGTCTTGACTCGCTGTGTTTGATTTTATTCGGCCCTTTATGATGATCAACAGTCTTCTAGGATCATGTAGAGTTAAGATCATGCAAACCCATGTCCCGGGTAACTCATCTTGTCCAGTCAACATATAGATAGTGCATATAGGTTGGGTTTTTGGTTAATAAGAGGTCAATCTCTGAACTGTGTGCGGATTTGTTGTAGTCAATATAGGAGACCCGAGTCTAGCCTGGATCCCCACCCCAACAGGTCGCTTGATCCGTAACCCGGTCTTTATTCCATCAGCACCCAGGTCCAAAACCTCCCGCCGTCTGCAATTCGACATGTCTTCCGAAGATAACCATGGGGACAACCAAGTCCAAGAGGCTTTAGCCAAACTTCTTGAGGAGAAGTTCAGGCAAGTAGAGGGTTCAATCACTTTTGCTGCCTTACATCAAGAGTAGAAAGCCGATGAGCACATCGCTCGACAGCGAGAACTCATCGATAGGCAAAACACTCGCATAGAGCAACAACTAGAAACCCTGAATGGTGTCTTACAAGCTGTACAACGCATCAACGTGCAAATGGGAATGGCGGACAATGATGAAAGCGCTATGGAGATTCTCCATAACCCTGCGGTTGACAAGGGCAAAGGAAATATAGGCAAAAGTTCCAATGTTGGAATGATCATTGAAGTGCTTGATGATCTAACACTAAGGTCGATCGTCAGTGGCTGTCCCCCAAATTGTTCCGATCAAAGCCGAGTTATGTGATGACCCCGTCATTCAAGACATAAAATCTCAGCTGAATGTGTTCAAGGATGTCGTGAGTCAAATGCCGAACTTCACCAACCAGTTCCTCGAGTTCGAACGACCTGTTGAAATTAATGCCAACATGGTGGGGAAGATGGATATTCCGCGAAAGAATTTCTACCCGTCTGAGAATCCATCCCATTATGTGTGGGAGTTCAACCGAGTAATGCCGCTTCGGGGTGTTACTACTGAACATTATAAGCAAGTTTTCCCATCATCGCTGAATGATGAGGCGTTGAACTGGTATTATACTCTTCCCCTGGAGGTGGGAGGAGATTGGACTACTTTGCATAGGGCATTTATCGAGCATTACAGTAAGATTCCGAAAGATAAGGTGACCCAGACAAATATCATGTGATGAATAATGAATCAAAACTAATCCATTATACACGAAATGAAAACGGATCATTCACAAGTAAGAACTTGTGATTGTTGATTTCTCAAACAAACGAATGAAACGAATGGAAAAAGGTATGAAACGAAAGGCTTGGACGAGAGTTCTAATGATTATGACAAGGATGACAATCAAGAGAAACAAAAGACTAAGCAAAACGTACCAACCAACGAAGAATAATACGACTTGACGTAAGAACAAGATAGAATTTGGCAATGGAAACCTCCTTGATTGATATAGACGCACCACAATCAATTTGATATCCAACTCCTCTTTTGCACCACCCAAGATTGCTCCCTCTTCGAATAGAAGAGAAGATTTGAATGAAATCCCCTCAAGGAATTCGAATTCTAGCTAGAATGCTAGAGAGAAACTAAAGCATGATGACTTTAGAGAGACTTTTGTGTTTATTATGATTCAATAGATTGTGTTTACAAGGCACCATAAAGGGGGTATTTATAGTACTAGCACCTCCCTTTAGGCGTGATATACATCAAGAATAAGGCCCTTTTTGGCTTACATCACCCAATACAAAAGTGACATCACAAAGATACAAATGTACAAAAAATGATGATAACTAGCTCAATACTAGTCCAAACTTAAAGATTCAAAAACCATGATGTAGATCTTCCAAAGCCCTTCAACTTTGATGAGATGAATCTTCATGGATCTTGTTGTAAATAGCTCAATAAACCTCTTCCATAAAAGCTACCATAGATGTCACGTGAATTAGAAGCTTGTAGCTCATTTAAGAGAATTGTAAGGTCTTTGATAGCTTCTTCATGATGCTTATGATATGAATATGCATCATTTACCCCTTCTTGAGAAAAGTTTGCCCTCAAACTTGGAATCTCTTCACCTTCTTGATAATAAGGTTTGAGATCACTTACATTGAAAGTACAACTTCCCTCATAACCATCATCTAGCTTCAACTTATAAGCGTTATCACCAATCTTCTCAATGACCTCAAAAGGACCTTCACTTCTTGGTTTCAATTTCCCTTTTCTTCTACTCGGAAACCTTTCTTTCTTGAGGTGTATCCATACCAAGTCTCCAGGTTTGAAAATAACTTTCTTCCTCTTTTGATTGACCTTCTCTTCAACCCTTTGAGTATACCTCATGATCTTTTCACGAACCTCCTCATGTAACTTCTTAATCTCCTACACTCTCTTACTAGCTTCGAAACTGAATTTAGTTGATGTAGACATAGGAGATAAATCCATAGGCTTGAGACGATTCTTACCAAACACAACTTCAAATGGAGATAACTTTGTAACTCGATTTGGACTCCGATTATAAGCAAATTCAGCATGACTTAGCAAAGTATCCCAGCTTTTCTTATCCTTGCTCACCAAAGCTCGTAATAAGGCTCCCAATGTACGGTTGACAACTTCAGTTTGTCCATCCGTTTGGGGACGACATGCCGTGCTAAACTTGAGCTTTGTACCCAATTTTTTCCATAAGGTAATCCAAAAATGACTAAGGAATTTCGAATCTCTATCACTCACCATGGTCCTTGGAATACCATGTAGCTTCACTACTTCTTCAAAGTAGAGATTTGCAACCTTAGTAGCATCATAGGTAGTATGGCAAGGAATGAAGTGTGCCATTTTCGAGAATCTATCAACAACAACCATAATAGAATCTTTTCCTCTTTGAGTCCTTGGTAGACCCACAACGAAGTCAAGACTCACATCTTCCCATGGATGGTAGGGAATAGGTAGAGGCGTGTATAACCCTTGTGGTAGAACATGAGACTTAGCAAGATTACAAGTCCTGCATCTTTTTACAATATGCTCAACATCTTTGATCATGCTTGGCCAAAAATAATGATCTCTCATCATCAAATAAGTCTTTTCAATACCAAAGTGACCAGCTAGGGCTCCTCCATGAACCTCCATGATCAATAATTCACGCAAGCTACTCCTTGGGATACAAAGTTGATTTCCTTTGAAAAGAAACCCCTCTTCAATATGAAACATCTCGTGTGGACGCTTCTTTGAGAGCTCGAATCATGATCATTCTAATACAAATCCTTAATATGATCAAATCCAGTAACTTTTGAATCAAGAATATGTGTAAGCAAGTACCTTCTTGAAAGAGCATCGGCACCTTTATTCAAATGGTCGGCTTTATGTTTGATCACGAAGTGGAAAGATTGCATAAATTCAACCCATTTGGCATGTCTTGGATTGAGTTTATGTTGCCCTTGGATGTACTTGAGAGCTTCGTGATCACTATGAAGAATAAACTCTCCACTTAGTAGATAATGTCTCCTATGCTCAAGAGCTCTTATAATGACATAGAACTCTTTGTCATATGTACTATACTTCCTCTTTGCCTCATTCAACTTCTCACTAAAATAAGCAATTGGCCTTCCTTCTTGAGACAAAACCGTTCCAATACCAACACCACTTGCATCTACTTCAACTTCAAAGATTTTGTCAAAGCATGGCAAGACAAGTATTGGTGCATTACAAAGCTTCTCTTTGATCATTTCAAACGCCTTTTGAGCACTTCTACTCAATTCAAACTCCTTATTTTTCAATAACTTGGTCATAGGAGCCATAATAGTGCTAAAATTCTTGATAAATCTTCTATAGAAAGAAGCTAAACCATGAAATGATCGTACCTCATGGATGGACGATGGCGTAGGCCACTCATGAATAGCTTTGATTTTTCCTTGATCCACTTGAATACCATCTTGTGAAAGCACATATCCAAGGAAGACGACCTTGGGTGAGAAGAAGGAGTATTTCTCCATATTGGCGTAGAGCTTCTCTTTCTCCAAAATACACATGACTAGCTCTAAATGCTTTACATGATCAAGCTCACTTTTACTATATACAAGAATGTCATCAAAGTACACTACTACACATTTACCAATCAAAGGCTTCAATACATGATTCATTAAACGCATAAATGTAGAAGGTGCATTAGTAAGGCCAAATGGCATGACTAACCATTCATATTGCCCTTCTTTTGTTTTGAAAGCCGTTTTCCACTCATCACCTTCATGGATGCGAATTTGGTGATATCCACTTCTCAAATCCACTTTGGAGAAGATAACTCTCCCATATAACTCATCAAGTAGATCCTCCAAGCGTGGGATAGGGAATCTATACTTGATAGTTATCTTGTTGATGGACCTACAATCCATACACATGCATTGCGAACCATCTTTCTTTGGAACTAGTAACACCGGAACGGCACATGGACTCATGCTAGGCCTTATCAAGCCCTTTGAAAGTAGCTCATCAACCTGTTTTTGCACTTCTTGAGCCTCCTTTGGATTCATTCTATATGCCGCTTTATTTGGAAGAATGGCTCCGGGAATGAGATCAATTTTGTGCTCTATCTCCCTTCTTGGTGGCAAGCCGTGTGACATCTCAATAGGGAACAAATGATTGAATCTCCTTTGGATGGGTTGGAGCCGTGGGTGTTCACGAGTTGGGGCAGCTTGTTCCTCTTGCAAATTAGCCAAAATCAACTCATTTTGCTCAAGGAACTCATGTTGATCCGCTTTTAGCAAAGAAACAATATTGGACTCCTTCTCTTGCTCCTTTTGTTGGGGTGGCCGAATGATAGAAGAAGGTGGCAAAGGGGCCAATGTGATCTTCTTCTTGTTGATGGTGAAGGAATAAGTGTTCATTCTCCCATCATGCGTGATGTACCTATCAAAACGCCAAGGTCTCCCAAGCAAAATATGGCAAGCATCCATTGGTATTACATCACACCATATTTGATCTTTATAACTCTTCCCAATGATAAAGATACAAGCACACGTTTATCAATCTTAATACCCTTCCCATGACTCAACCATTGAATATTGTAAGGAGAGGGATGAGGACTCACTTCTAACTTCAATTTTTCAACCATTATAGTAGAAGCCGCATTAGTACAACTACCACCATCTATGATGAGTGAACATACCTTCCCTTGAACCGTACATCTAGTATGGAAGATAGTTTCACGTTGCTCTAATTCATTTGGTGTAGAAGCCACGCTTAATGCCCTCCTCAACACAAGTAATTCTCCATCATCCGCTTCTTCCACATTTTCCTCTTCACAAACGTCATTTTCCTCCTCAAGTTGCTCTTCTTCATACTCACTTTCATGACAACTTGGTTCAACATATAAAGCACTTTGATATTCAACAAGAGAAACTACACGTTTGTTAGGACATTCGGATGCAATGTGACCCAATCCTTGGCACCTAAAACATCTTCTTGGAGGCAATGTCCATGATTCTTGGACATGGGGTTTGGATGGGGGATTTTGTGGCTGATTTTGAGGGGTTTTGTCGTAGGGTTTTTGGGAGGATGGGGGCTGATTGTGTGGAGTTTTGTATTGTGTTTGGGTAGGTGGACGTGTGGTATAGGGTTTAGATTGTGTAGGGTACGTTCTCATGGTATCTTTTCCCCTTTCTTTCCTTTGCCTTTCTACTTTCAAGGCCAAAGTACTTAATTCATCCAATGATTGATAAGAATGTAACTCGACAACATTACGTATCCAATCATTTAAACCAATTAGAAAACGTACCAAAACTTGTGGCTCATTCTCCTTCAAATCACAACGCCAAAGGAGATGTTCAAACTCCTTAGTGTACTCTTCCACCGATTTGGATCCTTGAACTAGCTTTTGAAGCTTGACATAGTTGTCTTGGACGTAGCTTTGGGGTAGAAACTTGCCTTGCAATTTGGACTTCATCTTTTCCCATGAATGAATCTTGTCCTTTCCCTTTGCTTGTCGCTTCTTTTGTATGTTAGTCCACCAAATAGAAGCATGCTTTCTCAACTTCAATGTTACATACTTCACTTTTAGCTCATCATTAACTTCTTTCAAATCAAATACACGTTCAACCGTTTGAATCCAATCAAGAAATACCTCCGGATCTAGACTACCATCAAATTCAGGTATTTCAACTCTAAAATCAAAACGTTCACCCCTTCTTGAGAGTGAACTAGGCGTGCCATATGAAGCACCTTCATCAACATTTAAAGACTCCCTTTGTAAAGCACGGTTTAAATCCATATAGGTCTTTAATTGTTTTTGCAACATATCAATTTGCATCCTCATAGCATCAACATTCTTAGGTGAATTGGTTTGAGACTCGTCCATTTGATTCAATCTTGATGTCAATCTTAGAACTCACGTAGGTAAGGGACGGATTAGGCTAGGTTTGTGTTTGGTCTTAGGGTTCTTTGTGGAGTTTAAGGTTCTTCATGAATTCTTGATGAATTCTTGATGAATTCTTGATGAATTCTTGATGAGTTCTTGGAAGAACTCAAGGGTGGTGTGTGAATGTGATGAAAAACAAGGTGCAAAACAATGCAAGAAACGAGAGATATCAACAAGCTAAGCTCTGATACCACTTTTGATGCATAATGAATCAAAACTAATCCATTATACACGAAATGAAAACGGATCGTTCACAAGTAAGAACTTGTGATTGTTGATTTCTCAAACAAACGAATGAAACGAATGGAAAAAGGTATGAAATGAAAGGCTTGGACGAGAGTTCTAATGATTATGACAAGGATGACAATCAAGAGAAACAAAAGACTAAGCAAAATGTACCAACCAACGAAGAACAATACGACTTGACGTAAGAACAAGATAGAATTTGGCAATGGAAACCTCCTTGATTGATATAGACGCACCACAATCAATTTGATATCCAGCTCCTCTTTTGCACCGTCCAAGATTGCTCCCTCTTGGAATAGAAGAGAAGATTTGAACGAAATCCCCTCAAGGATTCGAATTCTAGCTAGAATGCTAGAGAGAAACTAAAGCATGATGACTTTAGAGAGACTTTTGTGTTTATTATGATTCAATAGATTGTGTTTACAAGGCACCATAAAGGGGGTATTTATAGTACTAGCACCTCCCTTTAGGCGTGATATACATCAAGAATAAGGCCCTTTTTGGCTTACATCACCCAATACAAAAGTGGCATCACAAAGATACAAATGTACATAAAATGATGATAACTAGCTTAATACTAGTCCAAACTTAAAGATTCAAAAACCATGATGTAGATCTTCCAAAGCCCTTCAACTTTGATGTAGATGAATCTTCATGGATCTTGTTGTAAGCAGCTCAATAAACCTCTTCCATAAAAGCTACCATGGATGTCACGTGAATTAGAAGCCTGTAGCTCATTTAAGAGAATTGTAAGGTCTTTGATAGCTTCTTCATCATGCTTATGATATGAATATGCATCATCATGGCTATTCGACAAGGAGAAAATGAGTCATTTACGACCTACTATGAAAGGTAGCATGCTAAATTATCTCATGTGACTTGCATTATCCCCACAGAAATGCGGCTGGACACATTCGTCCGTGGGTTAAAGTCAAGTCGTGCGCAACAACTAGATTTCCATGTGGTTGACAGTTTTGAGTACTTGAAAAAGTTGTATCCTAAGTTAGAGGCACACAAGGAGAGGATTGTTCCGTCCCAAAATTGGAAGGGCACCAACGTGGGGAGAAGAACCATCAGTGCTCCTAAAGTGGCTGAAACAAGCCTCGTACGTAATGTGAATCGTGGTCCACCTCCGAAGGCGACCTACTTCCAATACGATTCATATACCCCACTTGACATGACTTATGCTGAAGCCTTGGATTGGTTGCTGAAATCAAACAAAATCCAGTTGCCCGTACCTAGGCCTGAACCTGAGACTAAGGGACCAGGGTGGAACAACAACGCTTACTGCAAGTATCACCTGGCCAAGGGCCATGACACCGAGCAGAGTTGTACGCTCAAGAATCAAATTGAAAAGATGATTCACTCGGGGGCACTACCAATACCTAAAACTTCAAATAAACCTAATAACAAAAGCAACCTCTCCCAAATCATGCCATCTTTGTGGGGGAGGGCACTTTTGATCCATCTGAATGCATTACCGACGAAGGAGCACCCGCACTCCTTCCTGAAGATTTGACAGCCTTTACTGTCAAAGACATTTGGGTTAGTGATGAAGAGGATGTATATGAAGAGGGTCCTAATGATGATTTCTGGTCCGACAAAGAAGAAGAAGCTCCACCTAGTGTTGCATTCTTAACTAGGTCGGGAAGGCATAATCAGGCAAGGACTAAGCCTACAGCTCCTCTGTCAAATCAAGTCCCACCCGGACGGAAATACCCACTATCTACACAAATGAAGAAGACTATGGCGAATGTGTCAATTTGGCAACTGATATGTGCTTCTAAACCACATAGAGAGCTTGTATTGGGGGCTCTCCAGAATGCTATCATTCCCACTTCCACAACTCTAGAAGCCTTGGTCTCACATGTTGTCGCTAGCCAGAGTGACATTACTTTTAGTGATGAAGATCTACCTGTATTTGGGATGAACCATAACAAAGGCTTGTACTTGACCTCACTTTGTTCTAATAAAGTGATTCCTTTGATTTTAGTGGATAACGGTTCCGCCGTGAATGTTTGTCCTTGGCGAACTTCTGCCAAGTTAGGGGTCCAAAAGAGTCAATTGGTTCAAGATGTTCTGTTGCTTCGGGCATATTATAATACCCCTCGAAAGTCATTAGGGACGGTGACGTTGCCTATGACCTTTGACCACATTGCTCAGAACGTGGAATTTATGGTTCTAGATATCCCTGCTACTTTTAACCTGCTGTTAGGACGCCCATGGCTACACAACTGCAATGTCGTGGCCTCAACGCTGCATCAAAAGGTGAAGATGGTTATACACGATCAGGTGGTCACCCTTTTAGGAGGAGCGGTCTCCACCCAAGCAACCAGTGTTGAAAGTAGAGCACACCTCTACTGATGTGGGGCTTTATAACTTTGAGATGGTCGTTGTTATACAGGATAAAGCGCCCTTTGATTTCACTCCATACTCTAACCTGAAGATTCATGCTATTATGAGGAGACAGGGATACTTCCCTGGAATGTCTTTAGGAAGGAAGCCGGACAGGGTTGCGCCGCAGTTCTCTACCTCTACTTATTCCTGCCGTTTTGGCCTGGGATACAAGCCAACCAATCGAGAGGTTCATCTTACCAAGATTGCGTTAGCTCGTCAAAGAAACTAGCTCGATTCTTCTACGCTGATGGAGACTAAGCCTTATCCATTAACCTTCAATGGACAATTCATAAGGCAGGGTGATGATTTCCCTTGGTATGGATTCCCGGAACCCCAGTATGTTAATGGTATACGCATTCCTGGATTAGAGGTCTTCAATGACTGCGATGTCCCGTTGAAGAAAGTTGTCAAGCCTAAACCAAATGAGCAATCGCCTCTTGAGTGGACTCACCTTTTTAGAGGGAGTATGTTCGGTCTGTTATTCAGTCAAGAAGCTGTTAAAGAAGAAAAAGAAGTGAACCCGGTGGTTGTTGTGCTGTCCAACCCTGAATTAGACCCAAGCGCCATGATTTATGCTAATGGAGGTTACTACGAAGTGACCTCGGACGATTCTATCAACAATAAATGTACCCTAGCATTATGAAAACCTTGTAAGGTCCAGTCTGAGTCGAGCACTAGTGGGTCTGTAATGAAGTCTGAGTCAGCTGGGATTAGCCCCAAGTCTGATAAGTTTGTATCCGTTTCCGCATTCAATGAAGTGAACATTTCTGAGTATCTCTGTTCTCCTTCCCTTCTCCCTAATTGTTGTGCTAATAACTATGAATTTGATTTTGAACCTTTAAAAGACTTTAATGAATTAACATAAGCCATGAGTGACCACGAGAATCGTACGGCACCTGTCGAAGAAACTATCGTCGCCAATGTGGGGACGCCTGAAACTCCCCGGGAATTGAAAATTGGCAAATCATTAACCCTGGAGGAGCAACAAGAGTTCACGTCGCTTCTAAAGGAGTTTGTCGACGTCTTCTCTTGGTCTTACGAAGACATGTCTGGGATCGACAGAGAGATCGTTGAACATGTAATTCTGCTCTATCCGGATGCAAAGCTGGTGCAGCAGCGACCTCGCAGAATCACGAATGAGTGGTCGGACAAAATTCAACGTGAGATTAAGAAGCAGTTAGAAGCCAAGTTTATCAGGACAGTAGAATTCCCGGAGTGGGTAGCTATCGTGCTTGTGCCGAAGAAGGATGGGAAGGTGCGGATGTGCGTTGATTTTCGAGATCTGAACAAAGCTAGCCCAAAGGATTTCTTTCCTCTGCCACACATTGATGTTTTGGTCGACCACACCTATTGACATAAGTTGCTATCGTTCATGGATGGGTATGCTGGTTACAACCAGATTAAGATGGCTGAAGAAGACATGGAGAAGACATCTTTCATTACTCCATGGGGGACTTTCTGTTACAATGTCATGCCTTTTGAATTGAAGAATGTTAGTGCTACCTATCAGCACACCGCTACC
Source organism: Portulaca oleracea (assembly GCA_029582165.1). Lineage (NCBI taxonomy): Eukaryota > Viridiplantae > Streptophyta > Magnoliopsida > Caryophyllales > Portulacaceae > Portulaca > Portulaca oleracea. The sequence goes on along the minus strand of CM055885.1, from coordinate 7,512,117 downwards.
ACCCTGTTGCATGACATGATTCACGTGGAAGTAGAGGTGTACGTGGATGACATGATCGTCAAGTCAAAGAAGCGTGAGGACCATATTCCAAACTTGCACAAGTTCTTCCTTAGGCTCCGCAAATACAACATGAGGTTGAATCCACAAAAATGTGCGTTTTGAGTGACTTCAGGAAAATTGTCGGGTTATATCATCGGTCAACGTGGAATAGAGGTTGATCCATCTAAGATCAAGGCAATTCAAGACATGCCTCCGCCTTGGATAGAAATGGAGATTCGTGGTTTCCTAGGACGAGTGCAATATCTGAGCAGGTTCATTTCCAAGCTTACAATGACTTGTGAACCACTATTCAAGAAGTTAAAGAAGGGAGCGACGGTCGAATGGGATGACCAGTGTCAAGCAGCGTTTGATAGAGTTAAAGCTGACTTCACAAATCCACCAATACTAGTTCCACCTATATTAAGAAAGCCGTTATTGCTTTACCTCACCATCAGCTCAAGCGCTATGGGTGCTATGCTAGCACAAGGAAGTGATGGTTTTAAACGAGCCATCTACTATATCAGCAAGAAATTTCTTGGGTGTGAGTCCTGTTATTCTAAAATTGAGAAGATAGCCCTAGCATTAGTGTGGTCTATAAAGAAGCTTCGTCACTATATACTCTCACACACTGTGTATGTGATTGCGGCTTGTAATCCAGTCAAGTACATCATGAAACAACCTACTATCAACAGCAGGATTGCTCGGTGGGTGGTCATCCTATCTGGATTCGACCTGCATTTTCGACCTCAGAAATCTATAAAGGGTCATGCAGTCTCTGATTTTCTGGCTGAGTTTCCTATAAGAAGTCCTGAAGTTCTTCTTGATGAACTCCATGGATCTCAGGTGTTTTCCAAGATAGATTTGAGAAGTGGCTATTATCAAATCAGAATCTATGAAGGTGATGAATGGAAGACAGCATTCAAAACAAAGGGAGGTCTGTTTGAATGGCTTGTAATGCCCTTTGGTCTTACAAATGCTCCTTCTACATTCATGAGGCTTATGAACCAGGTACTGAAGCCTTTGATTGGAAGTTGTGTAGTTGTTTATTTTGATGATATTTTGGTTTATAGTAAAACAGAGATAGAGCACCAACGACATTTGAAGCAAGTGATGGATATTCTGTCTAAGGAGAAGCTTTATGGGAATTTGAAGAAATGTCAGTTCTTTATAGACCAAGTTATTTTTCTTGGTTATATAGTATCTGCTGATGGTATTCAAGTTGATCAAGAGAAGATCAAGGCCATCCAAGAGTGGCCTACCCCCAGTTCTATTCAGCAAGTGAGAAGCTTCCATGGGTTAGCTTCATTTTACAGAAGATTTGTGAAAAATTTCAGCACTATTATGGCACCCATGACTGAAGTTATCAAAGGGAAGTCTTTTCATTGGACTCCAGCAGCAGAAAGGTCCTTTGAACAGATCAAAGAGAAGCTTACAACAGCACCAGTTCTTGCTTTGCCTAGCTTTTCTAAAATCTTTGAAGTCGAGTGTGATGCCTCAGAAGTTGGCATAGGAGCTGTCTTATCTCAAGAAGGCAGGCCTATAGGTTACTTCAGTGAGAAACTGAATGAAGCAAAGAAGAAGTACAGTACTTATGATAAGGAATTTTATGCAATTATTCGAGCTCTTGAACATTGGAGACATTATTTGGTTGGTGGAGAATTTATTCTGCATAGTGATCATGAAGCTCTGAAATATATTCAAGGACAGCACAAGTTGAATCCCAGGCATGCTAAATGGGTCGAGTTTATGTAGTCTTTTCATTTCATGATCCATCATAAGTCAGGCAATATGAACAAGGGAGCTGATGCACTTTCCAGAAGATTTTTCTTATTGCACATCCTGGATTCCAGAATCCTAGGATTTGAGCAACTGAAGGTCCTTTATGTTACAAATGATGATTTCAAGGACAAGTTCCAAGCTTGTCAACAGCATCCTCAGGGTCTGTACCATACATATCATGGATTTTTATTTAAAGGTAGCAGATTATGTATTCCTAGAAGCAGTATAAGGGAATTATTAATCTCAGAAGTACATGGAGGAGGATTAGCAGGACACTTTGGCATAGAGAATACATTGCTTATGCTCAAAGAACATTATTTCTGCCCAAAGATGGGAAGAGATGTAAAGCATTTGGTCAAGAGATGCAGTATATGTCAATTATCCAATAGTCAAAGTCTACCTCAAGGACTTTATACCCCTTTGCCAGTTCCTAAAGGTCCCTGGGAAGATGTTAGTCTTGATTTCATTGTGGGACTTCCAAGAACTCAGCGAGGTAAAGACTCTATTATGGTTGTTGTTGATAGATTCTCAAAAATGGCTCATTTTATTCCTTGCAATACTACCTATGATGCTGTTAAAGTTGCTGATTTATATTTTCAAGAGGTAGTCAAGTTACATGATGCATAATTGATGGCCTTATGCATCAAGGTCAACCATGGAGACATCTAATACTCACCCAGAAGAAAGAAGAGCTCAAGTCTCTCATATATCTCTCTACTTGGAAGGGGTCAACTCATATGGTCGTATACTTTTGCTCCTTAATTCAAGGACCATGAAGCTCTCATAGAAGTCATCCTAGAGAGGATTAATCTACATTCCAAGAGCTTTCATATGGTTCAAGAATCTTTAAGTTTGGATGAGAATCCAAGGAGTTATTCATATTTGTAATATAGCTTAGTTCATTGTTTTCTTTATGATGTAATCATTAGAGTAGATGATGAAAGCCCTAAGTGGCCCATTTCTTGTCTTGTACACGCCATAAGGGAGGGCTTGTAACTATAAATACCCCCCTTAGGGTGCTTTGTAATTCATTCATACACATTGAATTTTTAGATAAACAAGCACATGGTGTGTTCATTCTAGCTTTCATGCTAGGTTCTTTTCGTTTATCTCTTGTGAGATTCGAATCATCCCCTTCTTCTAGCTAAGGTTGGCATCCTTAGTGGTGAAAGGAAGGAATTGAAGGTCTCTTGAAGGTGGTGTGGCTATATCCTTCCAAGAGTCTTCAAAAGCCATCATCTATCCATCGTTCAATCATCCATTTATCATCCATTTTGCGTTATTCTTCAAGAATTCATCAAGTATTCAACAAGAAGCATTTGTTCGTCATCAACTCGTCCAAGCTTCAACAAACGTGCATCCATTCAAACGCTTCATTCGTTCATCATCATTCATCATTCGTTTATCCATTCGTTCATCTTTTCTATTCATTTGGTAATCATCTTTCATAGTTCTTTCCATCCTTTTCATCCATTTCTATTCCATTTTTTGTTCTTTGGAACTTTGAGAAAGGAGATTCCTATCTTCGTTTTTAAAGATCCTTAGATATTGTGTAATGAGATCATCCCTTGGTCCCATTATGCATCAAAATTGGTATCAGAGCTTAGGAGTTTGAATCTCTTAGTTCTTGAAACAATATTTTTACAACTTTCCCTCTCCCACACGTTCCCCATCACCCCTACCATCACACGTCCATCACAAAATTCAACCTCCATCACACGTCCCCACCAAAACTCCACAAAGAACCCGTGAGCCCAAACACAAATCCAACCAATTCCCCCTCACGTCCCTTCTATGCTAACCATCCTACCATGAGTTTCTTGTGATCTTTTGAATCAATATAGGTTCTAATGGATTGCAAAAGGTCTAGCAAGAATTCCCAACGTGAGCTACAATGCTTGAAGCAACAAATTAATGATCTTGCCAAGCAAATGGAAGAATGTGGGATTCTTCCAAAGGGATCAAGAAGCACAAAATCACGTGTGGTTCACTCTTCTAAGGTTGAATATGAAGCACCTTATGCACGGAGTAAACATTCCAACAAAAAGAATGGGAAGAAAGTTCAAGAAGATTTCTTGCCATCCGATTACAAAGGTGACTCCATCAACAATCTTGAAGGAGTTAAGCAAGGGAGCATGGATGTACTTGATTATACAATAGAATTCAAGTGGCAATTATGGAATAATGGCCTTAAGGAGGACGATCCACGCATTTTGGTACACTACTTTATTGGTCTTAATGATTACATTCGACGTGTTGTTGTAAATCAACCTTTCACAAACTTGGAAGAGTTAAGTTCTTTAGCTCTCGATGTTGGAAGACAAAGGAGATGTTGTCTTTGCCAAAGTTTAGGTCACATTGATTTGGAGTGTCCTAACAAGAAAGATGTGTCTTTGGTTGAGTACCAAACGCATGGTAATGAATTATATGAGGAGGAGAATAAAGAGGAAGAAAAGGTAGAAGAGGAGCATATGGAAAAGTGGCTTGTGACAAAAGAAGCAAGTGTGGCGTATGAACATCCACAAAGAGAGTGCAAGATCTCTCATTATACCAATAAAGGAGAAGTATGTTCATTGAACCAAGAAAAGGAAAGTTGTGCCTCCTATGGATATACTGTTTTCCTTACGCAAAGGTTAAGCCATGACAAGTTCATTCATTTCAATCCAAGAAGTTTAGTAAGTCTTTGCTTTTACAAAATTTGCAAAGATTCATTATATTGCAAAATTACTTCTATGGATTCTTGTCATACTTTGTTGGAAGGACCAAAGTTGCTTGATAGGAATATCATGCCTCTTGATGCATCTCTACTTCCATCTTATACCACATGGCCTAAGAAGGAAGAAAGCCATCTTGTGTTGATCATGAAGAAGGAGTATCGAGGGAATAAAGAATATAAGGATCCTATTCTTATGCATTTGGAGAAGAATGAAACGGATCCAAGTATCCATCACATTTTGAATCTTCCCACGAAGCATATCTTCCATGAGCATCCAAAAGATATCTACTCAGATCACTTGGTTGAAAGGCCGAAGATTCGAAAGGATGAAATAGCCCAAGTCATCAAAGTGCATTGTTTCATGCTAAATGACAAGGGTAAAGTGGTAAGAATAGACTTGGGGAGTGAGAAGCAACGTGAACAACCCACGTTCACGGTGAAGAAACACAAATCCAAGTCTTATGGTGTTCGAGAATTGATCGGAAGAAAGTTTAAGAAGTTCATCAAAGGAATCTATGATGACTTCAAAGCTTTCAAGAAGAAAGTCTTTGTGAAGAAGGCAAGTGAGAGTTGATTTTTCCAAAGTTTGAGGGCAAACTTTTTCAACCGGGGGTGTATGATGCATAATTGATGGCCTTATGCATCAAGGTCAACCATGGAGACATCTAATACTCACCCAGAAGAAAGAAGAGCTCAAGTCTCTCATATATCTCTCTACTTGGAAGGGGTCAACTCATATGGTCGTATACTTTTGCTCCTTAATTCAAGGACCATGAAGCTATCATAGAAGTCATCTTAGAGAGGATTAATCTACATTCCAAGAGCTTTCATATGGTTCAAGAATCTTTAAGTTTGGATGAGAATCCAAGGAGTTATTCATATTTGTAATATAGCTTAGTTCATTGTTTTCTTTATGATGTAATCATTAGAGTAGATGATGAAAGCCCTAAGTGGCCCATTTCTTGTCTTGTACACGCCATAAGGGAGGGATTGTAACTATAAATACCCCCCTTAGGGTGCTTTGTAATTCATTCTTACACATTGAATTTTTAGATAAACAAGCACATGGTGTGTTCATTCTAGCTTTCATGCTAGGTTCTTTTCGTTTCTCTCTTGTGGGATTCGAATCATCCCCTTCTTCTAGCTAAGGTTGGCATCCTTAGTGGTGAAAGGAAGGAATTGAAGGTCTCTTGAAGGTGGTGTGGCTATATCCTTCCAAGAGTCTTCAAAAGCCATCATCTATCCATCGTTCAATCATCCATTTATCATCCATTTTGCGTTATTCTTCAAGAATTCATCAAGTATTCAACAAGAAGCATTTGTTCGTCATCAACTCGTCCAAGCTTCAACAAACGTGCATCCATTCAAATGCTTCATTCGTTCATCATCATTCATCATTCGTTTATCTATTCGTTCATCTTTTCTATTCATTTGGTAATCATCTTTCATAGTTCTTTCCATCCTTTTCATCCATTTCTATTCCATTTTTTGTTCTTTGGAACTTTGAGAAAGGAGATTCCTATCTTCGTTTTTAAAGATCCTTAGATATTGTGTAATGAGATCATCCCTTGGTCCCATTATGCGTCATTACATGGCATTCCTAGGTCTATGGTTTCAGATAGGGATACCAAGTTTCTTAGCCATTTCTGGGTTACATTATGGAAGAAGATGGGAACTCAACTCAAGTTTAGTACTACCTGTCATCCCCAGACAGATGGTCAAACTGAGGTTACTAACAGAACCTTAGGTGCACTCTTGAGTAGCCTTGTAGCAAGAAACAAAGGAAGTTGGGATACTATGCTACCACAGGCAGAGTTTGCTTTTAATAGAGCCCCCAGTAAGGCTACTGGTCACTCACCTTTTCAAGTGGTTTATGGTCTGAATCCAATCATTCCTTTGGATTTAGTACCCCAAGCTACTTCGATCAAGTTTAGCTTTGAAGCTGATTTGAGGGCCAAGCAAATTAAAGAGTTCCATCAACAAATACAACATCAAATTGAGAATCACAATGAGAAGGTAGCTGCAGCAGCAAATCAAAAAAGGAGAAGATTCGTGTTTACTCCAGGTGATTTGGTATGGGTACACCTCAGGAAAGACAGGTTTCCTAGAAGGAGGAAAGGGAAGCTTGTTTCCATAGCTGATGGTCCATTCGAGGTGCTTGAGCAAGTCAATGAGAATGCTTATAAGTTGGCTTTATCTGAAGACTTTGGTGGAAGTGCAACTTTCAACATTGCTGATCTTAGACCTTATTATCCAGCAGAGGAGGGATTACTAAGTTTGAGGTCAAACTTTTCTGAACCAGAGGAGGATGATGGAGGTCCATCTACAACAGCAATGCTAGCTGAGACAGCAAGGATAGAAGAGAGGACTTTCCATCCTGAGGTCCTTAGCAGGTCCTTCAATCAATGGGACTTAGCTGGGAATTCAGGAGGGATCAAGTCCTTCCTGCAGCAAGCATGAAGTGTTATGGCAGACAGGTCCTTGGGTAGTTTTGAAGCATTCAAAGGCAGTAAGATGATCACCCCAGGATCTTGTGAAGGAGGCAGCCTTGGCCTTAGAACTTAAGTCCAGTTGGTGCAATTGGACCTTGGCAGAACCCCAACCTGTGAAATCAGGGTTCATGTCTCATTTAAGGTCTATTACAAGCTGCAGTAACATAAGGCAATAACATTTGGTGGTTGCCCTGTGTTCCTAAGGTCATTTACTACTACTGTTCAAGAAGTGTAGGTGACTGATGTCCTTGGGAATTTTCTACAGCATGTTGATTCATGAAGGCAGGCAGTATTATACAGCAGGGACAGTGTTAGCATTTTCAACAGCATTAAGGTCATTTGGTCATTTTCCTTCCAGTAATCGAATGTCCTTTAGATGCTAATATTACCAGCAACCTCAGCAGCCACGATGAAGATTATAATACACTTAGTGGAGCATGACTAAGGAACCTGATAAGCAGCTGCTGGCATTCTCTGATCAAGCCAGCAACATTTACATTTCTTTTGCTGTTTTCTTTGCATAATCTGATGTAATTATGTATTAAATAGCTTTCTTATGTATCTTAAGATAGCTTAACAGTAGATTAGAGGTTTCCTAATGCTTAGGAAAGCCTTAATCAGTCGGTAAGCCGGCTACTTGCTGAAAGTAGCAATATAAGCAGCTCTGATTGTATTTGTGCATTCAATCTTTTGAGTGAATGAAGAAGAAACCAGTCGAGCTTGCTCCTGTAAGTTTGTGAGTGCCTCTAAAACTCTCCATTGTTTCTACTTGTCTGTAACTAAGCTTTGGCAAGCTTAGAAGGTGTTAAGTAGAGCTCGGTTTATGCTATTGGTGGTGTGGTCTGTATCCAGTGGTATGAATTGAGTTTGCCATTGTGCTTCTTGCTGTGGTGTGAGTTGTATCAGTAAGAGACATAGGTCACCTATCTTCTTTTATTTGTTTTTCGTTCCTTGATGTTATTCCATCCCTAGGAAGAGCTTAAGTTGAACAGAAACTGGACAGCAAGGTCCTTGGTGTAGTCCAGGCCAGTGCACTCTGATTTCCTTTGGTCTGCACATACATCACAACTAATCATTTTGGCCGACAAACAAACTACTGGGTGGCAAAATTACGTAAACAACCACAAAGTTAACTGGCACTCGTTTAATGAATAATGTTACTGATAAATATTTTAAATTATGGATCACTTACTTGTCGCAACAAAAATTATAAATATCACAAGGCATATATCATTGATTTTCAAAAAAACTTTTATATAAAGTTACACGTAGTCTGTGACATCATTTTCCACAGACAATCTCCATCTCCCTTAAAATGTTGGAATTACTCACAAAAATGTGTAACTTATACAACGCATTTACACCTTTTTGTTATCTTGCCTTAATAATTTGTAGCCTTAGGTTAACAACAATGTTTTACAAGGATTTATCATACGAAAACCTAGGATTGACAAATTGAATTCATTGGTCAATCAAACCAATCCCAAACAAATTAGTCAAACAGTTCAACTTATTGTACGGATGTGCACAACCTGCTTCAGACAAGGTAGTCAAAGTAAGATTGTTACGGTTATCGTAAACATGTACATAATAATGGCATTCCTAATTAGATGACACAACTATTTTCAGACATTTTTAAAAAAAAAAAACTTCACCCATTTTAGGACACACCAATTACATACAGCTCAAACCATTTTCTTCCACCAAAATACTACATTGACGGTATACAATGACTTGTACGAGGTTACACCGGTCAAACTTTCACCATAATGACTTCAACTAAATATTACATTACCAAATAGAATGAAGTTTAATTAACATTCAAACGATTAAGGTCGAGTTAAACAATCATACACCACTATAATTTGACCTACTCAAGAGGCGAACATTTCCCCGAACGACATAAACTCTGACAAACCACCGGTAACCGCAGTAACGCGTGCATTCCAACAAGTATTGCGGTAGTGCCCTTCGTTACCACAACGTGAACACTTACGAATCGGTCCATCTTGTGTCTGTGACTCAATCCTCTTACGCCTAGGTCTTCCTCGGGGCCAACTGTTTATGGGAGGCAGAATGCAGCGGTTAGAAACATTGTCCAACTCATCCCCTCCAACAAACAACCCTATTTCAAGGACAATCACACCGGAATCATAGGTCTCGAAAGGGTGGATTAAATTGGCATACACAGCCTTCTGCGCGTCTGCCTTGAAAAATGGGTGAATAAAATCATATATATTACTGCGATTGCATGACAACAAGGAATGTCGTCAAGTTGCCAAGCTCTACAGCCGCAACTTTGCCGGCTTAAGTTGACTCTTAGCCAGTTACCGTTGCTAAGGTTCACCCCAAAGTCACCACTCTCCCAATCATACATTCTGGTCTAAACCACACACCCCCACAAACTGCTGCCTTTCTTTCAACTTTTTCCCCACCCTCTTCCCCACACCAAACTTCCATGTCTTAACATCGGCCCATTTACTGTCAAAATTGCTTCCTAACTTCAGATGATGCCCTGTGAGCAGTGAAGTTATTGGAAGAGACCTGAACTCGAGCATCATATGGTTCCAGCTCTCCGACAGATTGTTGTCTACAACGCCCTAACGTTGAAACGGGAACTTTGACACTGCCAAATGTTTTGATTTACTTTGCACAACCCAATCCGCCAACTAAGGAACGAAACTTCTCAGTGCATTCAACACTAACTCGTACTCTTGGTGCGTTGTTGCATATAGGATCCGGTTAAAGCTATTTTTTAACTTTTCCCGACTATCACTGCTACGTATCCCAAGAGCAGACGCTTTCCCCAGGAAATTCTTCTTCAAATGCCTCCCACAGTAAGATTGGTACTCACTCCCAAACGTCTCCGCTACAACACACAGTAGACTATTCTCCCTGTCTGACATTATTACCGGTTTGACACCACCAAGGTACTCAGACAGCTTCTTCAAGAACCAAGTTCATTCCTCCTTACACTCTGACTCCACCACCGCATACGCGATGTCTAACAGGTTGTTGTTCGCATCAAGTGCAACAACCCCGAGCAATGTCCCCCCAAATTCTGTAGTTAGAAAGCAGCCATCGACAAACGACATCTTGCGACATCCTTGCACGAATCCCTTCACACAAGCACCGTAATAGACAAACATTCGCTTAAAATTTACTCCTTCAAGCTTGCAAAATGCGCGGGTATCAGGGTTAGATCTCCCGACAGAAGCATACTCCTTCACCCTCCAGCACTGTTTGTAACTTACGGGAATGTTTAACTCCAACGCAATGTCCTTTCGTATCTAGCATGGGGTGTAGTGTGGATCCACCTTCAACTTCAAATCAATCATTTTGCCCAACAACTTGGACCGCAACCAGCGTTGTGGCCAGCTACCCATGTTGCGTATGTTCAGGTCGGAAATGATTAACAATCATTCCGGTTTTCCCCTTCCCACCAGTCACCGAAATACCAAATTGGCACCCGTCCCCCGAACAAACTACTACCACGCGTTCCTTGGAATTCTTCTTGAACTTGTACTCAAACCTGTGCGCAACAGCATACTTGAAGAGTGCAATTTGATCGGAAGCTGCAGTCGGCAATCGCAAATAACTGGCCCCTCCCTCTAATATCGTCCTTCCATATCGTCATTCTACACTGTAATCTTCTGAGTACACCCCTGATCGGGGATAACCCACCACTATCTCTTCACCTTCAGAGTCATCGCACATTCCTACATTTCCTTCTTACCCGTCTTTGCTAGGATTTCTATCAACGTTCCCGGCTTCATCGCCATGAGCAACATCCACTGCTGCAGCTAATACTTCACCTCTGCCACGTGCAACATTGAAACCACATTAACATACATTAACTTTTACAACTTCAAATAAGTGATTCAATAAAATAAACTACCTTATGCAATTACCCAATGGGGGAGAAACCTGTTGGCCACTTTCAACATTTCCCAACTGATAAGTGCTTCTTGTATATATGAAAACTTGGTTGTTTTGATGAGAATTTGGAGGATATTTGACATGATTATATTACTTTATGCCCAAATTTCCCATATTACGCTTGGTTTGGAGTTTGATGAGTTTTGTAGGGAATTTGTGAAGAATCGATGTAAACCGAGCCAAAAATCAAGTGTAGATCTAAGTTATGAGCATTAAGGACCAAGAAGTGAGAAGTTGGATCACCCAAGGCCCAAACAGTAGCCCAAAGTACTCCTAGGCCCGAGATAGAACTAACACGGGTGCTCAAGACATGGGCACGGGTCGTGTCTGCCACCAGAACGTGAGAAAATAAGAATAGTGCAGTGGCACGGGTGGTGCCTGGGGGGCACGGTCCGTGTCGCTAGGGGGCACGGTCCGTGTCACCTCTGGCGTGGTACGTGCTGCCTGCATCTTTTCATTTACGGCGGTTACAAGTTGCAATTTGCCTATATCATGATGTTTTTTTCGGCTGTCTATGGAGGCTAATCATCATTCTATCATCCTCCATTCCATAACCTAACCCTAATCCATCTCCTTCATCATCCATAATTCATCCACCATTGAAGATTGAAGATTGAAGAGCAATTCCAATACACTTTGAAGTGGAGGAGCAAAAGTCCTCCATTGTTGATTCCTAGCAAGATTGTTCTTCCTTTTGGTTTATTTCTCATTCTCTCATAGATTTTTACATGCTTTCTAGAATAGGTTTCATTTGCTTTGTAGTTTCAAAATGAGTAGTGAGTAGTTCTTTTTAGTTTGGGGGATGAACCTTTGAAGTTAGTTGATGAATTGACTTTGTTGGATTGAATAATCATAAATTTAGTTTGTTTCAATCTGTTTGGCCTTGAATTGAATTGATATTGCTTTTGCTTGATCACCAATTGCATGTAAATAGGTTGTTGAATGAAGTACCGAAAGGAGAAGTTTGATATCCCGAAAACCTAGGCTAAACTAATTAAAAATTGTCTAGACATAGAAGTTTTTTAATTAGGGTTCTTGTGATAATTAGATCTTTAACCTTGATTAAATCAAAATAACCACGAAAGTAGGTGATTGGTTTGTCTTGGCAATTTGCTCTAGTGACAAAATCTCATTGCGAAGTACTTTATGCAATTATCCAACCTTGATTATGCAAACTAATGAAATGAGTGTTTAATCCACATCGTTGATTCGTTACTTGACTTAGGTATTATCCCCTGAATGTCTTTTTCATATTGACAAATCCAAGTAAATTGTGTGAATATTTGTTTGTTTGCCTTTAGTAGTCAATAGAAATAGAATAAGTTGTTTCAAACAAAATTCCCGATCGACTTAGCAATCAACTAGGAGGCTAGTTGAGTGCGTTGAAAGGAAAAGTCCTTGTGGGAACGACCTTGATTCATGCTACAATTTCACCTGTGCACTTGCGGCCTATCAAGTTTTTGGCGCCGTTGCCGGGGACTTTGTCCCTAGCCACCCATTGAACGAATACCCTATCGTTGCCTAAGTCATTTATTTTCTGTTTTGATTTTCCTTGGTGTTTTGGTTTTGTCTTGCCAGGTTTACTCTACGTGCATGCAAAAAGCTCCATTCTTTGAGTTTGATCCTGAAATCGAAAGAATCTTTCGCTCCCGGCAGAAGAAGAAAAAGTTAGAGCACGCCTGGAGAAGACAAGAAGAAAACTCCAAGCAAAAAAACGCCATGTCTGGTGGCGGCGGCGAGCCTAGAGTCACGCTTGGCTCATATGTAATGCCCAATGTCACAAATCAACCATCCGCCATAAATCCTCCAAATGTGACCACTGATGATTTCGAGCTAAGGAGTTACTCATCAATTTGGTGAAGGCCAACCCATTCCATGGCCTTCCCAATGAAGATCCCAACCGGCACCTTCGCCTATTCATTCAACCATGTGAGACTTTTAAGGCAAATGGTGCAACGCCCGATGCAATCAAGCTGCGATTGTTTCCCTTCTCACTTGAAGGGAAGGCTTGGGAGTGGTTGGACTCTCTTCCATCAAGCTCTGCCATCACCACTTTTGATCAACTTGCTAGCGTAGTCTTGGCGAAGTACTTTCCTCCTAGCAAGTTGACGAGCCTCCGGAATCAAATTTCAACATTTGTCCAAGAGTCGAATGAGTCCCTCTATGAAGCATGGGAGAGGTTCAAGGACCTCTTACGTAAATGCCCCCACCATGGACTCGAACCATGGGTCCCGATACAAGCCTTCTACAACGGGATGGATGACAACTTGAGGGCCAACATCTTGGCGGCGGTGGGAGGCAACATCATATCCAAAACAGTGGCGGAACTTCAAAGTTTGATTGAGGAAATGGCGATCAATAGCTACCAGTGGTCAAAGCCCCGTTCCAAGAGGACGAGAGGTAAGTATGATGTTGATGCTATTTCTATGTTAAATGCTAAGATGGATGCCATGACTAAAAAGATTGATATGTTGAATGTTAATGCTCCCCCTCCTCAACCATGTGCGTCGTGTCAATCATATGAGCATGAGACCTTGAATTGTCCTATAATGGATTGGCTAGCAATGAATCGACCGAAGCGGTTAACTATGTTGGTAACCCTTCTAATAGGCCAAACTTTGACCCTTTTTCCAATACTTACAACCCCGGTCTTAGGTTCTACCCGAACTTTTCTTACCGAAACAATAACCAAATGGGACAACCCTAAGGGCAGAGACAAACCCAAGCACCTCCATCACAAGCTCCCCAAAAGCCTAACCTAGAGGCCATGATACAAGCTTTAATGTTGTCTCAACAACAACACCAACAACAGCAACTTGTCAAAGACAAGATGCGGTGATTAAGGCCTTAGCTACTAAAGTTGACCTTATGAGCACCCACAATCAAATGTTTGAGAATCAAATTGTAATTCAAGCTAGTACCTCCACTACCCCTCCGGGAATGCTTCCCGGAAAGCCTATACCTAACCCTAAGGAACAATGTCAAGCCATAACCTTAAGGAGTGGGACACAATTGGAGGGGCCTAAAGATCCTAGGATTGAGCATGTGGTGATTGATGTGCCTAAAGATGTTGAAAATGTTGTGATTGATGCTGAGAACGTTGTGGTTAATGAGGAGGTGTCTCCACCCTCAAATGATTTTGTGATTGATGTTGATGTGCAAAATGAGATAGAGGTTCCTAATGACCTATCGAAATCTCTCCAAAGGATTTATACTCCGCCCGTGCCTTTCCCTCAAAGATTGGCTAGGGCAAAACTTGACAAACAATTTGGGAAGTTCTTGGAGATCATCAAGAAGCTCGAGATTAGCATACCATTCACCAAGGCCTTGTCTCAAATGCTCGCCTATGCCAAATTTTTGAAAGAGATTTTAAGCAACAAAAGAAGGCTAGAAGAGCATGAGACAATGGCTTTGACTGACCATTGTAGCACCGCGATCCAAAATAAGCTTCCTCCTAAGCTTAAGGATCCCGGTAGCTTCACCATTCCATGTGTTGTAGGGAATGTTTTTATTGATCATGCTTTGTGTGATTTGGGGTCAAGTGTGAACTTGATGCCTCTTTCTTTGTCTCAAAAACTTGGTATGGGTGAGCTGAAACCCTGTACCATGTCCTACAACTTGCTGACCGTTATGTGAAATACCTCTTGGGTATACTTGAGGATGTCCCTATCAAGGTGGGTGACATCTTTGTGCCTATTGACTTTGTGATACTCAGGGGCGGATTTATGTTGATAGGAGTGGTGTCAATTCTGTTTAGGAGGAAAAGGGAAATAATTATGGTTATATACGTTTCACACCACATAAACTTCGCAAAGTTATGTGTAGTCTGGTGGTTGTTCGTTGCGCGACAGTCAAATGCTACAATAGGATATTAGGTCACGGATTCGACAGCTACTGCTAGTCTGCCACATTTTATTATGTTTTTCGTTTTCTTTTTTACTTAAACAAGGCAATATTTTGAACTTTTGGACACCACTACCTACCTCTAAACTCTTTCAATCTCTATACCTCTAACTTCATCATTGAATTATAATTTGTTTAATTCACTCTATCACTCTTTTTTCTCAAATTATTCTTTCTTCTTTATTGAATTAGATCTCATATTTGTTGCAATTTATAAATTATATTTATGTGATTAACTTGTGGTTTGTTAATTGTTTGTCGTATGAATATACAATTATTTTAACATTATCGTTTGTACACTTATAAATTGAATAATTATGTACAATTTATTTTCTGAAGATGTATGCTTGTCGATCGGAAGTGTAGATATGTATTAGTTATTCAATATCATTTTTTGTGTTATGTTGATATTTTCACGTTTATGTTTTAAAATTTGTGCTACTCAACTTTTTTTTTAAAGAAAATTATTTCTGACACCATTGACTTTGAATCTTAGATCCGCCACTGGTGATACTTGATATGAATGAGGACTTGCACACCCCAATCATTCTTGGAAGGCCTTTCTTGGCCACTTCGGGGTGTTGTGTTGATGTGAAAAATGGCAAGATGACTTTTAATGTGGGAAGTGATAAGATTGAGTTCAATGTGAATAAAGCTTCTAAATTTCCTTCTATTTCCGATGATTGTAACTTCGTTGATTCGATTGAGGGAATAGTTAGGGAACATGAATCTAACCAGTGGCCAAGTGATGATCCACTTGAGCTATGTTTACTGTTTTGTGAATCTTTGCAGGATTGCAATCCCGAAGTTGCAATTTGTGCCGAGTTGTTGGACATCCCCACCAATCCCACCGGGGTTTGCCAAGATTGAGAAGCTGGAGGTGGAAGAAGAGCCTACACATGCTGCGAAAAAGGCTCCGGATGTAGAACTGAAGCCTCTTCCATCTTCTTTGAGGTATGAGTTTCTAGGTCCCAATTCCACATATCCTGTCACTAATGTGAATGCAAACTTAAACAAATCTGAAAAATATGCTTTATTGGAAGTTTTAAGATTGCATCGCAATGCCATAGGATACACTCTTGATGACCTAAAGGGTATTCACCCTTCGTTTGCATGCATCGCATCCTCATGGAGGAAAACCATAAGCCATCCATTGAGCATCAAAGGAGGCTTAATCCTACCATGAAGGATGTTGTGAAAAAAGAGGTTTTGAAATTGTTGAAGGTTGGTATTATCTACCCTATCTCCGATAGTGGGTAGGTAAGCCCGGTCCACGTTGTGCCTAAAAAGAGGGGAATGACTGTTGTGAAAGATGATAGAAATGAATTGATCCCCACCTCCCCCTCTGTGACGCCTCTCTATGATTTCCTTGTAAATCCCTCCTTTGTTTCTAGTGTTATGTTTTGCATTGCGGACAATGTTAGGTTCAAGCATGGGGGGATTTTCTTATCCATCTTTGTGTATATGTGTGTTTTGAGTCTTTTTCTTTTGTTTTGATTTTCTTTTCTTTCTTTTTCTAGTTTAGTTTCACTTGTAAAAATTGCATCCACCTAGGTGCATTAGTTAGATTTGCATGTAGTTTTTAATTTCTTCTTTTCGTAGTTTGTTTTAGTTTTATATTTTCTTATTTTCATTTTGAGTCTTGTAAAATTTTGAAAAAATGAAAAAAACAGAAAAAATTAGAAAAATCTGGAAAAATAGAAAAAACTGTTAGTTATAGGATTAGGCGAGATAGTTTTCTTTTGACTTGATTTGATCTTGTATAGCCCATTTTGTGAAGGACTGTGAATTGACACGAGTTGTGAAGCTAAATGTTGTGAGAATTGTGCTAGGAAAATGAGACTGATTGCCTTCGTCACTATTGTAAGAGAGAGTTGTGCATATGCATATCTTTTTAAACTGGGTATTGATTGTTGAGCGCTACCCATGAGCCCGCATAAGCCTAAAAGAAAAGACTAATCATTTTTATTGGTCTTATTTCCATGAGTGACTCACCATTGAGGCATCCTCCTTCATTTGCTTTGCATCTCCTTGAAATTGTCATGCATTGTACTTTGACAAGATGACGGAGGCATTAGGAATGAACCCGCAAGCCTTGGCCACCCGTTTATATCAGAATATCCGTAGTTAGCCCCTTCTTGCCTTTGACCATTTCTTTTCTTGATAACCCGCATTATAAGCCCTGACCGATTACATAATTCCTACCCTTAAGCCATTGCTTGGAATGTTTTGAGTATGAAGTCGGGTTGATTGTGCTTACTTTTGTGGTTTGGTTTGAGGTAGGGATTGGTTTGAATTGTAAATATTGGTTTGATTCCCCAATTGTGTACATTCAGGTTGTTAATTGGAAACTTGCCTAGTGTGTTGTTTATAAGTGTGTGTGTTTTGATCAAGAAAGAAAAAAGAGAAAAAAAAAACATAAGAACAGAAAAAAAAAGTGTGAAAAAAAGAAAAAAAATCGGAAATTTTCCGGAAAAATGAAAATAAAAGAGAATAAAATGTTTGGCATTGTATTTCTTTTATTTTGAGGCAAGTTCCCAATTGATTGTGGGGATGATTTGGATTAATTATAAGTGGTGAGAGTGAATGTATATTAGATTGGTGCGGATTAGTTTAAAGCTTTGCCTTTTAGCTCCACATTTCCCAAATATTTTCCACTTCTTACACTTAACCCTAGCCCCGTTACAACCCTTGAAAGTCCTCTTGATTGTCATTGTTGCATTGCATATTCGCGGTGTAGAGTTGAGATTCTTTGCAAGTACGTGGTTGGTTGTCGCATTGGTTAGAGTATTGAGAGAACCAGCATATTTAAATGTTCAAACACATGAGCGGAGTGTTTACCGTGTGAGGTTTACTCTCAATCTTACCTAGTTTCATGCTTAACATGTGCATACTTATCTCATCGGTGAATAAGGGTGATTGGTTGAACTTGATGAATGTCATTCTTGTATAATTTGTCTTCATTTACTTGTTTAAATTGACTTTTTCTTCACTCTTGGGCTGAACTATAGATTAGATTGGGTTGATTGAATGTCCTATCAATGCTATCCTGAGGAGTTGTAATTAAATAAATATTTTTTGTTTTTTATTTTTACTTTTGAGTCTTTTTAATCTTACTTTGAGTTCTTTGAGTCTTTTTGTCACGGTTTCTTTTCTTTTCTTTTCTTTTCTTTTCTTTCTTTGCCTTTTCTTTTGAGTCATGATTTGCTTAGGGACAAGCAAGGACTAAGCATGGGGGATTTTGATAAGTGCTTCTTGTATATATGAAAATTTGGTTGTTTTGATGAGAATTTGGGAGATATTTGATATGATTATATTACTTTATGCCCAAATTTCCCATATTACGCTTGGTGTGGAGTTTGGTGAGTTTTGTAGGGAATTTGTGAAGAATCGATGTAAACCGAGCCAAAAATCAAGTGTAGATCTAAGTTATGAGCATTAAGGACCAAGAAGTGAGAAGTTGGATCACCCAAGGCCCAAACAGTGGCCCAAAGTACTCCTAGGCCCGAGATAGAAGTGATACGGGTGCTCAAGACATGGACACGGGTCGTGTCTACCACCAGAACGTGAGAAAATGGGAGCAGTGCAGTGGCACGGGTGGTGCCTGGGAGGCACGGTCTGTGTCGCTAGGGGGCACGGTCCCGTGTCACCTCTGGCGTGGTACGTGCTGCCTACGTCTTTTCATTTCCGGCGGTTACAAGTTGCAATTTGCCTATATCATGATTTTTTTCCGGCTGTCTATGGAGGCTAATCATCATTCTATCATCCTCCATTCCATAACCTAACCCTAATCCATCTCCTTCATCATCCATAATCCATCCACCGTTGAAGATTGAAGAGCAATTCCAATATACTTTGAAGTGGAGGAGCAAAAGTCCTCCATTGTTGATTCCTAACAAGATTGTTCTTCCTTTTGGTTTATTTCTCATTCTCTCATAGATTTTTACATGCTTTCTAGAATAGATTTCATTTGCTTTGTAGCTTCAAACATGAGTAGTGAGTAGTTCTTTTTAGTTTGGGGGATGAACCCTTGAAGTTAGTTAATGAATTGACTATGTTGGATTGAATAATCATTAATTTAGTTTGTTTCAATATGTTTGGCCTTGAATTGAATTGATATTGCTTTTGCTTGATCACTAATTGCATGTAAATAGGTTGTTGAATGAAGTACCGAAAGGAGAAGTTTGATATCCCGAAAACCTAGGCTAAACTAATTAAAAATTGTCTAGACATAGAAGTTTTTTAATTAGGGTTCTTGTGATAATTAGATCTTTAACCTTGATTAAATCAAAATAACCACGAAAGTAGGTGATTGGTTTGTCTTGGCAATTTGCTCTAGTGATAAAATCTCATTGCGAAGTATTTTATGCAATTATGGAACCTAGATTATTCAAACTAATGAAATGAGTGTTTAATCCACATCGTTGATTCGTTACTTGACTTAGGTATTATCCCCTGAACGTCTTTTTCATATTGACAAATCCAAGTAAATTGTGTGAATATTTGTTTGTTTGCCTTTAGTAGTCAATAGAAATAGAATAAGTTGTTTCAAACAAAAAACCCGATCGACTTAGCAATCAACTAGGAGGTTAGTTCGATGCGTTGAAAAGAAAAGTCCCTATGGGAACGACCTTGATTCATGCTACAATTTCACCCGTGCACTTGCGGCCTATCACCAACCCCGCCATTGCATGTGAGCTCCCCTGGAACACCCATTGTCAGCATACAATCCTTCTCCCCAAAAATCCGTGCCCATCGTTCCACTTAATGAAATTACGAATATCCCCTTCGCTTTCCAAAGGTATGATGATTCTTCTATCATACATGACGCTAAACCACAACTTACGTCCATACAATCCACTACCGATGCAGTCCTCAATAACCTGCAACAGTTCACCAATGTTAATCTCCCTTTGAACCCAAAAGCATTTTTACTCCACCCTTGTACGTACTGAATCCGTTACCTGTATCAACCACACGACCACCGACTGCCAAAAACACAAACATTTCCCAATCATTTGAAGCCATTCACTCACTTAATAAGAAAAAACAACAAAGATTTCAAAAAACTGTATCCCTTAAATAAACAATGTCAAACCTTAAACTGATCACCTACACCAACCACATAGATACTAATAAATATATTACTCGCAAAACTATTATGGACAACTACACGCGTTAAGGAACATTTCTTTTTTCATTTCCAAATGGATAGCATCACCTTCCAACCACAACAACCTTCACATTTATACGAGCTAGAGATTATAAGTTAACATTGTTCAGATTCAACGTTCAATCCCAATAACAACATACTTTACTGCCACTGACAACAACCAAAATAAAACCACAATCACAATAACCTATCAAAACATAACTTTGCAAAACAAACAACCTACAAATACGACATTTAGATTCACTGCAATTAAACAAAAATACAACATTAACAGCACAACCTTCACAGAAAATACCATTCTGCCCATTTAAAATGACGAAACTCACTTCAATCCGCTTTTCTTACTTCTAATGTTTCAGAAATTGCCGACAATGATTATCAAATATCGATTTGTCGTTTGGAAGTATTGACTACGATGGATTAACAGGCACAACAACCACACAAGAAATATAAACTCAACGGAACAACCAACATTAAACACCTTCGCATACATCTAATTGGTTTTACCTCAATCTACATTACAATTTTCTACCGTATGCATCACCAACTTGACCAACGACCAACATCGAACGAAATTGTACAACTATAACTTTCCGTACCTATCTGTGTTTACAATCTGCGTCTCTGTATCACACTGCCAATTACTGGTCGCACAACACCTAGACCACCTTTTTGTACTGTTGTTATCACCGCTCCTCTAACTACTAATGCAACCACTTCCCTTGCCCCACTCCCTCTTTCAGCGATTTAACATTGCCAAAATACATAACACTAAGTGACCTTCATCCCTTTCCAGAAGAACTGAAACCCGTCATGGCCACAAAAATCCCAAATCTAAATGAATTGTCAACAGGCAGCTTCACCAAACGACAAACAAAGTCAGAGGAGAAAAAAGAATATAAAAAACCAAGCATTCCTAGCTATACACCCACATCAACTTACCCATGACACATAATTTTAATGCAAATCAAGACTTCCCAGTCCTGGCAATACCAAAGTGTCAAAATGGCTTATGAGCCGTCCTTCTTGGTCAATAACCCAATACTTTATAGGGAGTAAATTGCATTTACCTTACCTGACATTTGTTGTAATAATTTTTGCACAACCAACATTTATGAAATAATTTTCACCTTACCTAACATTAAGTGTTCATAAATTTAAACCTCCTAAGATATTTTATAATTGATTTTTGTTGGATTTTTTGGCATAACATTAAAAAGATAAATATGAATCGAATTTTTACCCTTGATATTAATTCATGTGACTTTCAATTAAATATGAATTGACATTTTTACCCTTAATATTAATTCATATGACATTATTAAAGGAGTGTTAAAGAAAAGGAGTGTGAGAGAAATCGACTGTTGGTGTTTTCTATTTGGAGTTTCGACATACCTTTTTCCATACAAAACAATGAAATTGTTATTTAAGTCATTTCCTTCTCAATATTATGGGCATCATGATATATTCACATAGTTATATAGGGGCATTATTGTATTTTATCATTTCCGATGAGAAGTAACCAGATTTTGCAACTAAAAATCACTTCTATTTAATATCAGATAAGGTGAAAATTATTTCACAAATGTCACGTGTCCAAAATTATTACCACAAAAGTCAAGTAGAGTAAATGTAATTTACTCACTTTATATGCCTCATCTGTTGGGCCTCAGGATTTGATAACTACAGGCGACAAGCCCAGCAAAGTTGATAAATACAAAAGAGACCCTTGAAAAACCTAAAGTATTAGAAAGACACTATAAGACCCATTTTTTCTCCTGTCAGCAATAAGCAGTCGCCGATTATAGGGTTTCTCTCTCGACCTCTTCACAGGTATCCATTTCTCCCTCTCTCCTGCTGCCGTATCTTACGAATCCTACTTTGTTCTTGATCCGACGTTTGATGTTTTCGTAACTGGTTGTATTTCTGATAAATAGGTAAGAATGGCGGTCCGTTTGCTTGACAGGAAGATCGTTAAGAAGCGTGTCAAGAAGTTCAAGAGGCCACAAAGTGACCGTAAGATTTCCGTCAAGGTACTTCCTTTTCAATTTCTCCCCACAATTTGCCCCTTTTCTTTATTATTTTTCTGGATTATGTCTGTATTCCGCATCTTCAGTTTAGTCTTGATGTTCTTGACTTGGAAATTTTCTGCTTTTTATGTGAGTTCATTTGGGTAGATTGAGAATGTTTGTATATTGTCAATGTCAAAATATTGAGTTATAGAAATGGATTTCCGAGTTCAAAATTATTGTTAGTGGTGGGCAACCCCAAATGCGTGAGTGCTGAAGCATAGTGTAGTTACATAAAATATAGGTCTTAGGGCTTCAAGCAAATGAGTGTAGAGTTAATTTGATGCGAGGTTACTTTCTGGATGTCTGAGGTTCTTGTGAGCTCTTGTTTGAGTTAGCAGGTTAGGTGGCTTAAATTTTTTTTGGCAGTTGTATTGTTTGTAATTTATGGTCATATTTCACTAGTTAATTCTGTCCTGAGAGTTGTGACTTGTGATAGTGAATTACTGACGTTTTTTTACAGTGCTTCTTCATAGACAAACAATTAATGTATTCTAGTTAGCATCAGTAGAACTGGGTTTATAGTATAACCTTGTACATGGGTTCATGTTGATCGGTTAGCGCTGATATGGACTGAATGTTAGAGTCTTTCAAGGTAATCTTTGCGGGTTTTCTATTTTGTGCCTTTATTCGTTGGATGTGTCCTAATGCATGAAATCCACAGTGAGGTCCCGTCAACAGTTAGGTTTAAGGTAGTTGGCAATTGCGTATGAATTACTTGATGTCTAATTGATGATGTGCGTCTTGCATGGTGGTACCATGGACTTGTTTATGTGTATCAAACCATGTTGTAACCTGTTGCATGCTACTTTATTGGAACTGGAATTAGTTGATGGCTTAATGATTGAAAATTGTCTTCCCAGACAAACTGGCGCAGGCCAAAGGGTATTGATTCAAGGGTCAGGAGGAAGTTCAAGGGATGTGTTCGTATGCCCAACATTGGTTATGGATCAGACAAGAAAACCCGTCACTTTCTCCCCAACGGATTCAAGAAGTTTGTTGTTCACAATTTGAAGGAACTTGAACTTTTGATGATGCACAATAGGTAAATTTTCCCTCATGGATCTTTCAACCCCCTCCTTCCAACAAAAAATCTGAAGGAAATCTAAGGGTCTATCTATGTTTTTCACTGCTTGTGTAGGACATACTGTGCTGAGATTGCACACAATGTTTCAACCAAGAAGAGAAAGGACATTGTTGAGCGTGCTGCACAACTCGACATTGTGGTCACCAACAAGCTTGCTAGGTTGCGCAGCCAAGAGGATGAGTAATCAGATTTTGTTTGCTTATCTTTTTTGCGCTTTTTGCTTGCCAAGATATGAGAATTTTGTGGTTAGATCAATGTCATAGATTGACATGTTTTGATTCTGCTAATTTAGTTAAACTGGATCATTCTGTCGATTCTCTACTTAATTAATTTGTCAAGACTTCGTGACACCAAATTACATTTTCATTCTGTTTGCTATTATATGTGCTTATTGCTCCCAATTTTTTTGTACAAGAATGTTAAAATAGTCATCTTGAATGTATTTTCAACATGTTCAGTTCTTTTTATGGATTGCAAAAAAAAATGTTATGTAGATATGAAATGAAACCTGATTTACCTAAGAGAATTCACCATGATCATATTAGCGTGGAAGAAAATTGAAATAGGCATTTGATTGTAGGTTTATTTTTTTATTGTGTTATCAAATAGTGTAATTCTTCACATGAAACTTAAAATAAAATTTAAATGTCCGAAGACCACAATTTTTGTTGACTGTCTTTATTCTGTGAATATTGTGGTGTTTTTGAGGGTTCATTGTTATTTGTTAGGCCTATTTTTGAGGTAAACTATTCATTGGGCGTAGTTTAATGTTCTGTGACTTTCTTTTCTATTCCTTAGCATAATGTGGTTTACCTTTATAAAGGAGCTAGTGAAACTTAAAATACGATAATACCACCCTTATCATAGGGTCAACTTGACTCTGTATTCATGTCAGCAATGGTTTTATAAAGGCAAGCCATCGTCTGTTAATGTGACTGTTTCTTTTCGCTATTGCTAAGCACAAAATCATGGTTTATAAAGGCAAAGCTTATTTTGGCCCCCTTTTTTTTACGGCTAGCTGCGGGGTGGCGCGGTGCGGCATAGTGGAATTGTGGTGGGCTGTGGGTTTTGGTTTTAATAATTGTAAATGTTTTGGAAAATGTGAAATTGTGGTGTTATGGAAAATTTAACTTTTAATAAAAAGATAAATTAAATTAGAAAAAATAGATAACGGTGGGATGTGGTAGATTGTGGTGGATTGTGATGGGTAGTGGTGGAATATGATTAGTTGTGGTGAGATGAGACACCGCAACTAGCTAGCCGCATAAAAGAAAAGGGCATTTGACTTTTAATAATAATAAAATAAAGCCAAGCCATGGTTTGTTAATGATTTTAACAAAAAACGACTAAAGGTGCCTTATATTTTAGTGCAATAATTTTACCCGCTTACTATTTGTCGCCCACCATTTTACTATTGTCGCTCACCATTTCATTATAATTTCCAATTACGTCCTTCACCCTCATAATCTCACTCTCCACCTTCTCTCTACTTTATCTCTCTAAAAAAAACACTCTCAAACAACGACGATGAGGGACGCTACAACATCAACATCTTCCCGGGGGTTATAATCGACGAGATTCTTGTAAGTTTATGTGTTTATAATTGTTAAATTTGAATTTGAAATTTGAAAAAAAAGAACGAAAACCCGATTTTTTCGGGAAAATCGCACGGCGCCGCACGAACAACTCGGCAAACCCTGCAGTTTGCCGCACGCAGATCTCGGCAAACCGCGGCAGGTTTGCCGCGATCGGCATGCGGCAAACCTGCCGCGGTTTGCCGAGATGCGTCTTGACAAACGCTGAGGTTTCTTAGAGTTTTTAAATCGCGGCGATCTGTGGAGGAGGTTTCGTTGTGCGGCCGTTTTATTTTTTTTTCAATTTATTAAATTTAATTGTAATTGTTGTTATTATTATTAATATTAATGTTATTATTATTATTATAATTATTAAATGTAATTTTAATTAATTTGGTTTATTAAATTTAATTTGTTATTATTAGTAATATTAATGTTGTTATTATTATTAATGTTATTTTTATTAAATGTAATTTTAATTAATTTGGTTTATTAAATTAAATTTGTTATTATTAGTAATATTAATGTTGTTATTATTATTATTGTTAATATAACTGTTATTATTGTTGTTAATGTATTAGCAATATTAGCAATATTATTTATGATAATATTAGCAATAATAATGTTTGTAATTATAATGTTGTAGAAGATGAATATTTAATAATTATAATTTTGTTGTCAATATTATATTTAAAGATGAATTCCTTTTGTTATTACAGTGATTGTTATTGTCATTATTTAATTTAATTGTATTGTTATTATGTTAATTATCACCCTAAATGTTAATATTATTGTTATTATTTTATTTAGGGCACAATAGACTGTTAAAATTAAATTTGTAGTGTTAAAAATTGTAGTTTAGGGTTTAGGGATGTAGTGATTTTTATAAAATTTTGAGTTAGTGTAGACTTAAGTTAGTGTATGAATTTCATGTACGTATTTAGCGAGGCGATAATTTAAGGAAACCCTAATTTAAAATCTTTTAAATATAAAGCAACAAGGCGATAATATTTATTTTATTATTATGCAGGTGATCTAAAATGGCAGGTAGGGGCAAGGGGTTTCTAGATAGGTCGAACCAACTTCCGTCTGGTTGGAGGAGGTGGCGGGGACCCGTGACGGCGTAATGTGGCTGCGTCGGCGTCGACGTCTTTGGCCGAGGTCGAGCACTGTTGATGCGGTTGGTAGGATGACCGGATGACAGTCAGACCACGCATGACTTAATTGAACATATCAACGAAAATGTTGATGACTATATCGAGACGGAGACAACGGGGGATGACGGTACAGAGCCTGAAGGCCCGGGGGCGATCCCTACTCCTTTAGTGCCTCCTCCTACTTCAGTCTACAGGCCAACGGGGTTCGAGCCGTTGAGAGATGCATCAGGGAGGTTTGCCCCATTTCGACATGGGGGAGAGGCAGGTGATGAGGTGAAAGAAGCAGCGAGCATAAGAGGAGCCGGAGAAACGAGGAAGACTGGAAGATTCACGGTAATGTTCCCGGTGGACCACAATTGGGGGACATCTTTGGAGGTCACATCGCTCGGGTAATATGGGATGGTCGGGAGCGCTCGCCGGCAGCAGTTCTTGAGTGCGTGACTAAGAGGAATGCGTTGAGGGAGTTGAGGTCAATGAGGTCCAGGATGGATCCCGTATGCCAGAGTGCACTGCAAAATGTCCAACTGACCGCTTTGGTAGATTTAATGTATGAAAACATCGATATGACACTGATCTCGCCCTTCGTTGAGAGGTGGCAACCCGACACGAACACGTTTCACCTTCCCTTTGGTGAAATGACTATCATGCTGCATGATGTGGAACACATTTTGGGCCTTCCAGTTGATGGTGTGATGCCTGATTGTCTTCATCGGGCAGCGGTTAACGAGTTCGTGCAAGCTATTTTCATGAAGCCAATGCCAGATCTAAAGAAAATGGGCATTTATGACAAGGGTGCCATGAATGATGTCGATTTGAGGTCGGTTGCTGTTTCGCCCATGTACCCCTTGCCCCATAGGACACAGACATGGTTGTTGAGCTTGTTGGGGAACACTACCCTCGTGGATAAATCGAGGGATAGAGTTCGTCCGCATCCGTGGCCTAGCACTGATATTGTCGATACAGTTGCTTGGGGTACGATTACACTGACCTACCTGTATCGACAGTTAGGGATGGCGAGCAAGGGCTGGGACAGCGAAGATAGGTGGGTGTTTGACCCTTTTGCAGGCTTGGATATATGAGTATTTTCCCTCATTTAGGCCACACAGTGAGCAACCGGTTCGGGGATCTCGAGCGGGCAGGTGGTTTCCCAGTCACACGGTTAGATCAGAGCCACGCCTACGGTCGATGAGGGCCTCCCTGGATGCGTTGACGGCCGATAAGGTGTGCTGGTGCCCTTATGGAGGTACACCTTACAGGTCTTGCGAGGACGTTGTACATGGGCCCCATTCGTGCATATGACGTGAGTTGTACATGCTGATCGCGTTGTCCGTCGGATAGGCCATCGACAACATGTCCCCGGTGTTGCCCCTATGAAAGGTGAACGATCGCCAAGCGGGCCATACAAATTGGAGTTTGGCGAGTCCTCGTCACCCGCCTTGGGGACATTTCCCTTTGGTAACAAATCGTCTCGACGGCTCGCCACGCACAAGACGTGCCGTGGGAAGTGGATGATGCATATAACGATTGGTTCGTGGTACATTCACACAAATTTTTGATCAACAACACCTCCACCAAATTATCCAATCGATGAACCGCGGTCCTCGAGCAGTACAAACCCCTAAGCATACTTTAACATTAGTTTTGCATATTTTACATAAGCTAACCAATGTTTTGTGAATGTTTTTAATTTTCTTAATTTTTCATAGTATGCATATATGTGGCGGACATAGCGGAGACGATGATGCGTGACCTAGTCCTCACGAACCGACAAGGCGAGTGAGTGAATCTGATTACGACTATATGCGATCTGTATGCTCAATGGTGCGTATTTATGCATGGAATTCAATTATAAAAAGTCAAGGTCAAACTAACGTTAACAGACAAAACTTAGCGGAAGACTTCAAATTTAGTTTGGGCGTCACTGCCGTATCCCCGAAGGAACACAAGGCGAGAAAGGAAAACACAACTGTCTGCTAACGGTAACTACTAACAACTCAAAACAAAACTTTAAGATTTCATAACAAAAACAATATGAAAGTCAAGGACTTCTAAACTCGTCGTCATCACTTCTAATTCCCGTCCCCAGCATTTAGATCTTCACTTGAAAACAAAACATTTCAAAAATGAGGGGGAAATCTCAATAATGTCTATCCCTAACGTTTAAAAAATAGCTTAAGTTCATTTCAATTCATTTTGGGGAGAGGGATCGAATCAAACGTTTTACAAACCTTTAATCCCATACTGTTTCCTCAACCCATCCAATTCATATTTTAATTTGCGGGCGGGATATCAATCCCATAAAGAACATTGCCTACCAAAGGCATCAAACAACTATCCTATATCAGGGATGAAGCCCTGATCTCCTGGCACATAACCCATACAAGCATCAAATCTTGGTCTCAGGGTTATCACCCGCATAAACATTAGCCTCTCAAAGGCATCCAACAATCGCCCACAAAAGCCATCATAACATCTATCCTATATCAGGGATGAAACCCTGATCTCCTAGCACATAACCCATACAGGCATCGAATCCTGATCTCGGGGTTATCACCCGCAAAACATTAGCCTGTCAAAGGCATCAAATCAACAACCCGCTTAATGTTTCCACTTTGAATTACTAATTCATTATTCAAACTCATCTCACAACTCTCAAGTCAACCCAACCCAGATTATCCAAATCAATAATAAGACCACTTATAAAAGACCATCTCAATTTCTCCACTCATAAAACAAGGTACAACAATTACAAACAGTTATCCAAAACAGATGGTCATAATTCCACAAAAGTCCCCTTTCGGGATGCAATTATCAAAACAGATTAGAAAACATTAAAACACATTTAAAGAGCATCCCGGTGGGGATTAGAGCATAGACAATTACCTGAATAACGTCACAGTACAGCAATAAGGAGAACACACTTGAGCTCACTATCGTCACGCACTAACTCGGGCGTAGGGTTGCAGGGCAGGCTGGGGGGTGGTGTGACGGTCGAGGCGGCGACAGCCAGAGGCGGCGACGAGGAGGTGGTCGGCGTCGGGTGTCAGGCGGCGGTGGCGGGGCACGGTGATGCAGATCGAACGAGCGATGGCGAGGGTTCCTCGATCCGGGCGGTTGTTCGATGGCTCTGGCGGCGTTAGGCGGCGAGGTTACTGGTGGTCGAGCGACGGCGACACCAAAGGTCGCGGTGGCCGGCGACGATGGTGGCGGAGCAGCGAAGTTAGCGCAAGGAGAGAAAAAAAAGAAAAAGAGGAAGAAGAAGGAAGGCACGGTGGTTACCGGCGATGCGGCGGTGTCCCAGAGGCGGCGAAGACCGACGACAAGGGCGGCGATGCGACGGTGGAGTGAAGGTGGCTGGGCAGTGGTCGTCTAGGCACGAGAGGCAGGGAGATCGAGAGGAAGAAAGAGGGAAAAGAGAGAGAAGAAGAAGAGTTGCGGTGGTTTCCGGTGACACCCGGTGGACGACGCGGCGGAGGGCGGCGGCTGCTGGGTGGCGGTTGCAGAGGGAGAGAGATGGGAGAGAGGGATGAGCTAGGGTTAGGGTTTAGAGAGAGATTAGGGTTTAGGGTTTGAGAGGGGGAGAGAGTTTTTATATTATCAACCAATTTAGGTCCAAATAACTAATCCTATTCCTAACCCAACCCATTAAACTAAAAAATCATATTTAAGGAATTATAAGTAATACTAATAATAATACTATTAATACTAACCACATAACAATTAATATTCACATATTTAACAAGTTTTTAATAAAAATAATAATAATACTAATAATAATAAGGTAAAACTAATAATAATAAACCCACGAAATTACCGATATACGCTTGTTAGTCTCTCACGATCCTACGAGCTCAAGTGTTAGCAAAAATAAACACAAACGAATAATAATAAATAACGAAGTCAAACCTAATTTACTAACGACGTGACGGTCAACATCTTTGGATTTTTCGGGGTTTTACATGCGCACAATTGCATATCCAGGTCCCCGCGCAGCAAGCCGATCAGGGAGAGGAGGACGAGGAGGAGTAGAATTGGTTGTTAATTTTTAATTTGTGTCGAACATTTTAATTTCTAGTTGTATTGTCTATCGTTTTGAGACTGATGTAAGTTTAAATTTGTGTGGTTGTATCGTAGACTTGATGTATTGCTGAGTATTTTAATTGCTGGTTTTAACGTTATGTATTTTAATTCAAATTATTCACCGCCAAATACATAAAGCAAAAAAGACAACAATGTAACAAGCGCCATTGACCAAATACATATATATACATAGTTTAATACCTAAGACAAAGATCTAGTTTGAGCATCCCTAAGACCTTTCCATTGATCAATACGAGCCTTAAAAGGCTCATCCCAACCTTCAACAGTACGGTCTCTCGCTCGGTACCACCCAGTATGAACATGTGGTAGAGGGCATTGATCGTGTAAATAAAGAAGAATGTAATGGCACTTTTGTGAATGCACTATTCCGAATATTTTTCCTGGTCTCTTCATGCCAGGTCCTGCTCTCAAGGGTAACACTGATATATACATGTCTCAGCTATCTGCTCAAATTCGCCAGCTGGTGTTGCAATGTTGATCCACATAATGTTCAACATTGTCGCTGCTGGAAATAAATCTGTCGGAGTCGACATCCAAAATTCATGCCTGGCTGGTCCAACCATGTTACCATTTATCCGGTTGATTGATTTATTGTACTCAGCCCGACACCCAAAGTGTGCCGCCAAATACATGTCTTGACGCCCTAGCAATTCACTTTCCATTGTACTCCGGACAGTTTGCCATTGTTGTTGGCCTCCATAACCTGCCTCGCCAATGCATCTGAACCCGCAGTTTCCATCCGTATGCGTCCAATCCAACAATATATGGTAGAAAGAAATGTGGCACGTCGTCCTTGAACGGGAAAGGATCTGTACACATCCTAGAAATAACTGCACATCAAAAGATACATCAGTCTTAAAAATACCGGGCATATAGATTTTTTGACATATTATAAAAAATAAACCAAAATAAATAAGGAAAATGAAACCTGTTTCACTCATCCTGACAGAAGAAGAACTGGATCCCTTTTTTCTCAATGAGTTCGTGGTAGTCTTGCTACCACGACCAGATCTTCGGCAGTACTCAAACGCACTAGGCTCGCGTCTGATGGATCGAGAAATCGCGGGTCTCCCTTTGCGTGGAGGGCTGATCTATGGATCAGGAATATCGGCACTCTCGGGATTCAACTTCTCGTGGAGGGTCTGGTTTACGTCGCGTATCACTGCTGGATCTTGCTCCCGAACCTGTTGAACGAGCAACTCAAACAACTTCAAGTCCTGGGACGATGGATCATCATTTGACCCTGGGGTGTCACCATCTCCAATTACTGTCAGTTGTCTCCAGAACGTGTCTATCGATGTATACTGCAACTGCTCTCCATTATCGTACAGGTGCATCAAAGAACACGCACACGGAAGGTGGTGGGTTAACCACAACTTGTGATCGCACTTGTTTTCGCCTTTAGCTCTCCTCATCGTCAACATGTCATTGAACTCCAGTGCAATTAAATCAATGGCATGATGAGAAACATGACCGTGCAAATGCTTGAGGAATCGAGATTCCCTATGATATCTGTGCGAACTCCTAGACTGTTCAAGCTCCCTCCGAATCTCGGTATGTTGATTCTCCAAATGATGGTGAATCCTCACAAAGACACGGTCAAATGTGCCTCTCCCACTTCCGATATAATATTTCAGGGTAGAATGCTGACTCTCCACCCTGGAAGTCGCAGTGTTCCCAAAGTGAGGGACCGTATCGGTGAAAGCACAAACAAATTTCTCCTTATACGGCATCCACGTATCATTCAGATAATTCACAACTTCTTTGTTCTTTCCAATCCACACGCTTTGGAGAGTCATCCACTTCATCTCGAACTCTTGAACAGTCTTTGCATAAACAATGGGGTTCCAGAAATGATGTTTGAAATGTAGCCCACAACCATTCTTCTTCCCCCCCAGTAAGTGCGTTGACCTTATTCTCCACATCGTTCCCAATATGCCATATGCACAAAAGGTGAGGCACACCTGGAAAGACATTGGCAATAGCTCCACTCAACCCATACTCTTTGTCCGTCATAAACACATCCGGCTTAACATCGCGACCCAACAACTCATGCAACTTCCAAAGCAACCACTCATATGAATCCTTCCTCTCGTCCCGCATGAATGAGTAAGCAACCTGGAAGTTTTTGTTAGTTGGTGTCACGCCTACTAGCTCGCACAAGGGCCACTTCGCCTTGTTTGTCATATATGTATTGTCGATGAGAATTACATTTGGGCACGTACGGACCAACTTCAACGAGTACGGGTGGCATAAAAAGAGCTGACGAAGATTGCCATCATCATCAAAGTTTGTATATGAGACGTACCCGCCAGCTTTCGCCAAGTGGAGAGTTTGTTAGGCAGTTACCCTCCCATCTATATCCTCGGCGCGCATCTTCGCCCGCTCGTTGTATATTTGTCGAACGTTTGAATTACAACCAGGGAACTTTATCTTCAGCTATGTCTGTATCGTGGCTGGCGTGCACCCCGTGTCGGTCATTTCACGCACATGTTGTTTCATCTCAGGGTTCAACGGGTGTCCGTGACGATGTCCTTCCTCGTACACGATGAATTGATGATTGTGTATCCCCCTGTCTCCATCGCAAGCACGAATTCGCCATTCCGTTTCATTACGGGTCCACGCTACAATGACAAATTTACAACCGCACGCCTTCGTCGACGTTGACCGACCAGTCGCTGCTGCATCAAGATCAGTAATTTTCCCGCAATATTTGCCATACCTAAAACACTTCAAGTAACACCTTCGCGGACTGTCCAAATCTTTTTGCTTGTATGATGCCCTTACGAACCTAAACCTAATGACCTGAGCTATTTCGTTGGCCCACTGAAGCACTGCTTCTATATTATCAAACACATCTTCTGTAACAAATAACGATGAATAATCAACACCGTCTCCGCCAAACTCTTCTAACTCAACGCGTGCGAGCGTGACATTGATTAATAATAATATTAATAATCATAATATTTTTTCCGCCAAATTATACTAAATAATAACTTACAATAAAACTACTCACTTAGAATAACAGTGACAATAACAATATCATTATTAAACATACTAAAAGCCTAAACACTAAACCCTAAACATTATTAAAAATATTATTAATATTCATAATAATTAGCACTTCAAGTAACAATTACAATAAACACATTATATACTAATAATCATAATAATTAACACTTCAAGTAACAATTACAATAAACACATTATATACTAATAATCATAATAATTAACACTTCAAGTAACAATTATTAATAATAACAATAATAATAATAACAAAAATATAAACAACAATAACAATAACAATCAACACATAACAATAATAATAATAATAATAATAATAATAATAATAATAATAATAAGATTAACAACAATAACAATCAACACATAACGATAATAATAATAATAATAATAATAATAATAATAATAATAATAATAATAATAATAATAATAATAAGATTAACAACAATAACAATCAACACATAACAATAATAATAATAACAATAATATTTTTTCTTTGGTAAAAAAACAATAATATTAACAACAATAATAACACAATATTTAAGTTGAATAAAATTAACAAATATAAAATTAACAAATAAATAATTAACAATAATTATTTAAATAATAATAACAATAATAATAATAATAACTATAAATTTAAATATAATAATTATTTTAAAAAAAATCTTTTTTTGGCGACGCCGATATCGGCAACCGCGGCGATTCTTGACGCCGATTGCGGCAAGACCGCGGATTATGCGCACGACCGAAGCCATATACTGCGCAAGCGCTGATCGCCGTCGCGACAACGGTAGCGTTTTGCGCGATCGGCATCTGACTGCCACGCGGTATGCCGGCTGGGACGTGCGGCACCGGCCAAAAAACTGGAATTTTTTTTCCGAAAACTATATTTTTACCAAAACTTAATAAAAATAAAATTTACAAACTAACCTCCTCCTCTTCGGATAATTTGTCACCTTTCTTTGACATTATGGATTCGATTTCAAAAATCAAAGACAATTATATAGAATTTGGAGATAAGTTAGTTTAGGAGATTTGAGAGAATGAGGAAGAAGAGAGAGAGAGGAGAGAGAGAGGGAGGGGTAAGTTGTGGAAATGGGGGGGCTACAATAGTAAAAAGGGGGGCTGCAAAAATCAATGCCCTAATTTTAAGGGCACTATTTTATGATAAATAATTGTTGGATGACATTATTTTTTATGTAACTATTTAAGGATGACATTCCTGCCAATTTTCGGTCAAAAATGACACGAAATAGTGGGTTTTTTATTTATTTATATTTAGGTTGGAGGTCTTTCTTTAACAAAACAACTAAAGAGTCCTCATATTTTGATGTAATTATTTTAAGGACCATATATTTTGATAAATAATTGTAAGGTGACATTATCTTTGTTGTAATTGTTTTTGGGACATTCCGATCTAGTTTCCGATAAATAAAGCATTAATTGCAGTATTTATTGTTAATTAGGGTGATCTTTGACCAACCCTAAGTATTAAGGCGTAAAATGTTAGTTCACTTCAATTAAAACAACCTTTAAATACAAAAACCATTGTTTCGCACGCTTTTAGACCACAAAATTGGCCGGAATGTCCCGAATAAATAATTATCACAAAGATAATGTCACTCCATAATAATTTGTCAAAATATAACACCCTTGAAATAAGTATATCAAAATATAGGGACCTGTTAGTTATTTTTTGTTTTCTTTAGTGCTTAGATATTGATGCATATCATACTTCAATGCATCGGGAGGAAGCCCTAAAGGACCTTACCAGCCTGCTGCAAATTGTTTCAAGTGGTTACATCGTGAATATCTCCAAAACTAAGGGACTTTTGAGCTCCTTATCTCAAGAGTCTTGAAGTTCTCATTTAGCTATATGGAAGGGTTATTCCTTATGTACATTTTAGCTTTTGAATCTTTAGTATTGGAGTTGTATTTTAGGAGATATTGTATTTTCTTTAAAGGGCCTTTGTTGTAAGTGTCGTCGAAAGGGCCTTGTCGGGGTGACGCGGCCTTGCTGGGGTGACGCTTTTAGGGAGGGGTTCTCCTATTCCTATAAATAGACCCCTTGGGTCTCTTGTGAATCAATTCAATTCACTCATATTGATAATAAACACAAATCTCTCTAAAGTTGATGCTTTAGTTTTTCTCTAGTTTTGGCTAGATCAACGAATTCCATTCTAGGATTTCGTTTCAAATCTTCTCTTCTAATCCAAGATTGAGCATTCTTGGGTGGTGAAAGGAGGAGTAGGAGCTCTTGAAGATTGTGGTGTGGCTGTATCAATCCGAAGAGTTTCGTTGCTCATTCTATCAAAGTTACCTCTGTTCAGATCATTGTTCAAAGGTCCTTCTTGATTCATCTCTTGCAAGTTCTTACTTGTG
Source organism: Portulaca oleracea (assembly GCA_029582165.1). Lineage (NCBI taxonomy): Eukaryota > Viridiplantae > Streptophyta > Magnoliopsida > Caryophyllales > Portulacaceae > Portulaca > Portulaca oleracea. The sequence continues at coordinate 7,476,682 of CM055885.1, read as the reverse complement.
TTTTTGATCCGTGTTCTTTCTTGGCATTTTGGTTGTCTTGTGATCCATTATGCATCAATTTGGTATCAGAGCCATGTTTAGATGAATCTCCTTTGTTTCTTGCATAAATCTTAGACCTTGTTTTGTCACAAAATCGCATAAACCCCCCATATTATACACGCCCCCTTGATAGTTCTTCCAAGAACTCATCAAGAACCCATCAAGAACCCATCAAGAACTCATAAAGAACCCATAGTTCCTCAAAGAACCCTCGTCCTAAACACATACCTAACCAAAATCCGTCCCACTTCCCTCGCGAGTTCATATGACATCAAGTTGATTTCATGAAATGGCAAACGATGAATCTAAATCAAATGAGGTTTATGAACTTGAGCAACAAATAGCATTTTTGCGTGTGCAATTGGGTAAACAAATGGAAGAAAACAAAATGCTACGTGAAGGATCCATACGTGATGGTGTCTCGTCACATGGTGAAGGTAGTTCGAAGTCTAAAAGGCATGAACGTTTGGATTTTAAAGTCGAAGTTCCTGAATTTGATGGTAGTTTGAATGTAGAAGATTATCTTGATTGGATACATACGGTTGAACGTGTTTTTGAGTTGAAAGATTGTAGTGATGAGCTCAAGGTGAAGTACGTTGCTTTGAAATTGAGAAAACATGCTAGTATTTGGTGGACTAACCTTCAAAAGAAGAGAGTTGCAAAAGGGAAAGAAAAGATCCGTTCTTGGGATAAGATGAAGTCAAAGTTGCAATCCAAGTTCCTTCCCCAATCATACGTTGAAGACAACTATTTCAAGTTACAAAAGCTTGTCCAAGGCTCTAAATCGGTAGAAGAATACACAAGGGAGTTTGAACATCTCCTTTGGCGTTGTGATCTCAAGGAAAAGGAACCACAAATTCTGGTACGTTACTTGATTGGTTTGAATGATTGGATACGTCATATAGTTGAATTACATTCATATGAATCTCTTGATGAGCTAAGCAACTTGGCTATGAAAGTGGAAAGGCAAAGAAAAGAAAGAGCCAAGGAACCGCAAAGGACGTTCCCAAACACATCCAAACCCTATACCCAACGTCCTTATCCCCAAATACAATCAAAAGCTCCACAAAATCAGCCCCCATCCTCCCTTAAACCCTACGCCAAACCCCCATTAAACCAGCCACAAAATCCCCCACCCAAAACCCAAGTCCAAGAACCAAGGACATTACCACCAAGAAGATGTTTTAGGTGCCAAGGGTTGGGTCATATAGCATCCGAATGTCCTAACAAGCGTACGGTCTCTCTTGTTGAATATCAAAGTGCTTTGTTTGTTGAACCAAGCTTGTATGAAAGTGATCATGAAGTGGAACCTTGTGAGCTTGCCGAAAATGAGGAGGATAATGATGAGGAGGTTGAGCAAGCGGATGAAGGCGAATTGTTGGTGCTTAGAAGGGTACTAAGTATGGCTTCTACCCCAAATGACATGGAGCAACGTGAGAATATATTCCATACTAGGTGTACCGTTCAAGGAAAGGTATGCTCTCTTATAATTGATGGTGGTAGTTGTACTAATGCCGCCTCTACTACAATGATAGAAAAGTTGAATTTGGATGTAAGTTCTCACCCATCTCCTTATAATATTCAATGGTAAGCCATGGGAAGGGCATTAGAGTTGATAAACGTGTATTAGTCTCATTGTCCATTGGGAAGAATTATAAAGATGATGTATGGTGTGATGTAATACCCATGGATGCTTGTCATATTTTGTTTGGTAGACCGTGGCTTTTTGATAGGTATGTAACTCATGATGGAAGATTGAATACCTACTCATTCGTCATCAACAAGAAGAAGATTACATTGGCTCCATTGCCCTTCTTCTATTCGGCCTCCACCAACAAAAGAGAAAGAAAGGGAGACTAACATTGTATCTTTACTAAAGGCGGAACAACATGAATTCTATGAACATAAGGAGTTGATATTGGCAGATATCCAAGAAGAACAAGCCTCCCCAACCAAAGATCATCCACGGCTCTCACCCTTGATGAGGAGGTTTGGTCATTTGTTTCAAAGAAATGCCCGGATTGCCACCGGAAGGGACATTGAACACAAGATTGATCTCATTCCGGGAACTACATTACCAAATAAGCAAGCCTACCGAATGAACCCCAAGGAATCCCATGAGGTTCAAAGGCAAGTTGATGAGCTACTCCAAAAGGGCCTTATTCGTCCAAGCATGAGTCCATGTGCCGTCCCAGTGTTACTTGTTCCAAAGAAAGATGGTACCCAACGTATGTGCATGGATTGTAGGTCCATCAACAAAATCACCATCAAATATCATTTTCCCATTCCACGTCTGGAGGATCTCCTTGATGAACTTTATGGAAGTGTTGTGTTTTCAAAGATTGATTTGAAGAGTGGATATCATCAAATCCGCATATGTGAAGGAGACAAATGGAAAACAGCATTCAAAACGAAGGAAGGTCTATATGAATGGTTAGTAATGCCCTTTGGTCTAACGAATGCTCCTTCTACTTTCATGAGGTTAATGAATCATGTATTAAAGCCTTTGATTGGAAAGTGTGTTGTTGTATATTTTGATGACATACTTGTATATAGTAGAAGTGAGATTGATCATGTAAAGCATTTAGAGCTAGTTTTGTATATCTTGGAGAAAGAAAAGCTCTATGCCAACTTGGAGAAGTGCTCATTCTTCTCAACCAAGGTCATCTTCCTTGGATATGTGCTCTCCAAAAATGGGATTCAAGTAGACGAAGGAAAGGTCAAAGCTATCCAAGAATGGCCAACACCAACGAGTATACATGAGGTACGATCATTTCATGGATTAGCTTCATTTTATAGAAGGTTTATCAAGAATTTTTCTACTATTTTGGCTCCTATGACTGAGTTGTTGAAGCAAAGGGAGTTTACATGGAATAAAAACGCTCAATTGGCGTTTGAAGGTATCAAAGAGAAGTTATGTAACACACCTCTTCTAGCCTTGCCATGTTTTGACAAAGTATTTGAAGTAGAAGTGGATGCTAGTGGAGTTGGTATTGGTGCCGTCCTTACACAAGAGGGAAGGCCAATAGCCTACTTTAGCGAGAAGTTGAATGATGCCAAAAGGAAGTATAGTACATATGACAAGGAGTTCTATGCCATTATAAGAGCTCTTGAGCATTGGAGGCGTTATCTACTAAGTGGAGAGTTTATTCTACATAGTGATCATGAAGCTCTCAAGTTTATCCAAGGCCAACACAAGCTTAACCCACGACATGCAAAATGGGTTGAATTTATGCAAACTTTTCAGTTTGTGATCAAGCATAAGGCCGGGCATTTGAATAAGGGCGCCGATGCTCTCTCAAGACGGTACTTACTCACATATGTTCTTGATTCTAACATTGCTGGATTTGAGCATATTAAGGGCTTATATCAAGATGATCAAGATTTCAAAGAAGTATATGAGTTGTCAAAGAAACATCCTCATGAAATGTTTCATATTGAAGATGGTTTCTTATTCAAAGGAAATCAATTATGTATACCAAGGACCTCATTGCGCGAATTGTTGATTCAAGAAGTCCATGAAGGTGCCTTGGCAGGACATTTTGGTATAGAGAAGACTTATTTGATGTTGAGAGATTATTACTTTTGGCCCAGCATGGTGAAGGATGTTGAGCATATTGTTAAGAGATGTGGTACTTGTAATCTTGCCAAATCACATGTATTACCACAAGGCTTGTATACACCGCTACCTATTCCATATCACCCTTGGGAAGATGTGAGTTTAGACTTCATTGTGGGTCTACCTAGAACTCAAAGAGGTAAAGATTCTATTATGGTGGTTGTAGATCGATTTTCAAAGATGGCGCATTTTGTACCTTGCAACACTACATATGATGCTACGAAAGTTGCTACCTTATATTTTGATGAAATTGTAAAGTTGCACGGCATACCCAAGACTATGGTAAGTGATAGAGACTCTAAGTTTCTAAGTCACTTTTGGGTTACTCTTTGGAAGAAGATGGGAACAAGGCTCGAGTTTAGCACGGCTTGTCATCCACAAACGGATGGACAAACGGAGGTAGTCAATCGAACCTTGGGAGCCTTGTTGAGGACATTGGTGAATAAAGAAAAGAAGAGTTGGGATACTTTGTTGAGCATTGCCGAGTTTGCATATAATAGAAGTCCTAATCGTGCTACAAAGTTATCTCCATTTGAAGTTGTCTATGGAAGAAATCCTCTTAAACCCATGGATTTATCTCCTATATCTACATCTACGAAGTTTAGCTTTGAAGCAAGTAAAAGAGTAGAGGAGATTAAGAAGCTGCATGAGGAAGTTCGTGAGAAAATTAAGAGATATACTCAAAAGGTTGAAGAGAAAGTGAATCAAAAGAGGAAGAAAGTTATATTCAAGCCTGGAGATTTAGTGTGGTTACACTTGAGGAGAGAGAGATTTCCAAGTAAGAGAAAAGGGAAATTGAAACCGAGAGGTGAAGGTCCTTATGAGGTCTTAGAAAGACTTGGTGATAACGCTTATCGTTTGAAGATGGAAGGTGAGTATGAAGGAAGTTGTACTTTCAATGTGTGTGATCTTAAGCCCTATTATAATGAAGATGAAGAAATTCCAAGTTTGAGGGCAAACTCTTTTCAAGAAAGGGAGAATGATGCATATCATACTTCAATGCATCGGGAGGAAGCCCTAAAGGACCTTACTAGCCTGCTGCAAATTGTTTCAAGTGGTTACATCGTGAATATCTCCAAAACTAAGGGACATTTGAGCTCCTTATCTCAAGAGTCTTGAAGTTCTCATTTAGCTATATGGAAGGGTTATTCCTTATGTACATTTTGGCTTTTGAATCTTTAGTATTGGAGTTGTATTTTAGGAGATATTGTATTTTCTTTAAAGGGCCTTTGTTGTAAGTGTCGTCTAAAGGGCCTTGTCGGGGTGACGCGGCCTTGCTGGGGTGACGCTTTTAGGGAGGGGTTCTCCTATTCCTATAAATAGACCCCTTGGGTCTCTTGTGAATCAATTCAATTCACTCATATTGATAATAAACACAAATCTCTCTAAAGTTGATGCTTTAGTTTTTCTCTAGTTTTGGCTAGATCAACGAATTCCATTCTAGGATTTCGTTTCAAATCTTTTCTTCTAATCCAAGATTGAGCATTCTTGGGTGGTGAAAGGAGGAGTAGGAGCTCTTGAAGATTGTGGTGTGGCTGTATCAATCCGAAGAGTTTCGTTGCTCATTCTATCAAAGTTACCTCTGTTCAGATCATTGTTCAAAGGTCCTTCTTGATTAATCTCTTGCAAGTTCTTACTTGTGTTTTTGATCCGTGTTCTTTCTTGGCATTTTGGTTGTCTTGTGATCCATTATGCATCAGATATCCACCATTGGTAGCAGTAGCTTTGAAAAAAATTTATAATCTCCTCTTAGGAATTCCAAAATGATCACGGGCTACAAATGTCATATTTGCCATCTGGCCTGTTTCCGCCAATTCTCTGAGTACTTTTTCTACTTGGTTTAAAAGTGTTCCTTTCGCCTTCTTTTCTGGAGTAATTAACTAGCAATACCATCCAATTTCTTACTTTTTTTTTCAAAAATACCATTCAACTTTTTTTCTTATCAACCCTACCATCAGAAGTGAAAATATTTGCCAATTATACCATCCATTCCAAAAAGAAATTGATTTTACCCCCAATTACCAGTAAAACACCTAATTTAAAAAAATTAAATTTTGAAAAACCCCTTTCACATTCAGTATTCATCTGTCATGCTCATACTCATGCTTAGTTTCTGGTAAAATTTTGTCCGACCAGAAGTACCTGAATTTTCCGATTCAGGAAAAATCAGGTCTGGACATAAATTTTTCGTCCGAATTATGATATTGACTGAATTGACCAAATATTCGGACATAAAACTTCCCATTTTCTACTGTCCGAACCCGGTTTTAGGTTCATCCAAATTGTCCTACCCGAATAAAACCAGGCCCATATATGAATTTCTCGTCCGAATTTTAACATTGACCGAATTTGTCCGACTCAAATTTATTTGAACCCAAATTTTTGCCAGCACTGGTTTCTCATGACCCTTTTTCTCCCTCTCAAACTCTCAGTCTCCATTCACTCTCTCCCCATCCTTATCATTATTAGTAAAACTTGGTATCCAACCCGAATTTCAGTGGGTATAGTAGATTTTGGGATTCCATCTTTCAGGTAATTTAATTTTGCTAATTTGAGATGGAATTCCAGTGGTGTAGGAGCCATCTCTCTCTCTCTCTCTCTCTCTCTCTACAAGCTTATATAACGTTTTTACTTTTTAGTAGATAGTAGTAGTACAACTCAGTTCTTCAACAAAATCCTTTCATTCAACATGTTATTCCTCCCGCAAAACCAATTTCACCCCTGTAGATGTCCGTTTGCTTCTTATCCCTTTTGCCCTTCACTATAGAAGATTGTCTCACTTTGCAAAGTAAACGACTTGGGTTGCAACTTCTTGGATGAATTTCTGAGTAGCAACAGACACCAGCCTGCTTATTATTGAATCAGTGTGCCTTTTTTTTTTGATTTAGCAAGCTGGAGGGAGAGGGGAGGGAAGAAGAGCAAACATTTGTTCAGCTGTTTGTTCCTGTGACAAAAGATTTTTTGAATCAGTCTTTTTTATTATTATTAGATAGATGTGTTTACAGGCAGTAGTAGGTCATTTTGGAAGGAGTGGTACTTTTGACAAAAGTATTTACATATAATGGTAGAGCTGGTAAAAAAATAAGTAGAGTGGTACTTTTGACAAAAAATAAAAAATTCGATGGTATGAATAGTTAAGAACTCTCTTTTCTGGGTTCGGTCTTTTGGTTCCTAAGTGAGGTTGTTAGAGAGTGTTGTTTTTGCTGGAGTAAGTTGCTGTTCCTTTGATTTGAACTAAAAGTTTCTGGAAAGTTGGAGAAATCACAGGCGAAAGGGTTTCTTCTCGAAGGAGTTGGGGTTCTGGCATTGGAAGCGTTGGGGTGCAAGTCTACGTTTGAAGGGGTATCGAATTAACTCACCGCCGGCGGTGTGTGGCTCGGAAGATAGCAATGGAGGAAGGTGGTAGTAGAAGTTGGAAGATTCTAGAAGATTTAGGAGTGACCGTGTGACCTGTTTTGGAGTTGAATTGGGCCGCTTGCGTTAAGTGAAAGGTGGTCGTGGGCAAGTTATTTGGGCTTTTCCTTTTGGGCCCAAGTGGAAGCTCTTATGTAACGCATTCATTACGCGGAGGTTCTTTGCAGGCAGACGAGTCGTCGGTAGTTGGGGTCATTTCTTTGGGCGGCTAGGGCAGTAATTGTGGAGTAGGCTGACAGAAGAAGACTTGGGCAGGCGCGCGTATGTGAGGGGTTTTCTTCATTTCTCTTCAAGTGATGTGATTGTGTTGAGTAAAGTTAGTAGTTAGGGAGTAAATGGGGAATACACTCGGGTCTTATCAACGAGATACAAAGACTAAAATGCCATTGTATATCCCTCCCTTTAGAAGGGGAGACAGAAGGTCTTTGCACAAAACTGAGTAGTGGGATTTTAACTATAAAAGGAAGGGGGAAAGGGTTCCATATCTCATAAATCATATTTTCGAGGGAATTGGAGAAAATTAGGCATTCTTTTCGCTCTCATTGTCGTTTTTCTTGCTATTACAAAAAAAAGAGTATGGAGAGTGATCACAGGAGGAGGAACACTGTAAGTTTTCATTCAGGACCGAGAATGGGGGCGCGAGTTGATATCAGCCCTCCACCTTTGGGAGTTGAAGTCCATTTAGATAATACCTTCATTGGTTTTGTAACTGATGGGAAGGAGTGGGATGAGGAGGCTCTACAGCGTTTAGTTGATGCCAACTGGGTTTTAAGAAGTGTTGTAAGTGTGAAGAAGGTTGAAGATCAGAAGTTTTCCTTCTGGTTTATGCATCTAGAAGATTGCTTTGATATGATGGTGCAACATATTGTGAACTTCGATGGCTCGCTCATGGTTTTGAAGAAAATTACTGCTGACATACGGCCTGAGGAGGTTCGATTAAGATATATCTGTTTGTGGGTTTAGATTGAAGGCCTTCCTTTTAGACAAAAATGGGCTAGCACTGCAATAAAGTTAGCCAGAACGTTTGGGGAAGTCTTGGATGTGGACATTCGTGGGGTGGATGATTTTACCCTAAATAATGTGCGTGTTCTGGTCATGATGGAGTTGTCGAAACCTTTGGTTGCTGGAGCGTATGCGAGGGATGATTATGGTAATATACACTGGGTGCACTTCTGGTATGAAAATGTTTTCATTTTCTGTAAAAAGTGTGGAAGGATTGGGCATCATGATTTTGAATGCTCTTTGCCGGAGGTGGTAGCTAGGGAGGAGGTCAAGAGTTGGATTTTGGAGGTAGGCAGATTGGGGCATGCAATAATCCCAGGTGAAAGGTGCATCTTATACTGGGAAAATTAGGGCTTTCCCTATCAAAAGGGGATACCTAACGACCCGATTGAGGATGGGCCAGCGCCAGCATCCTGCTCCTACGGATCCAAATTATCCGGAGATTTTCGAGCTGGAGGATGATGTATGTTCATCATGCCTTGGTTTGATTTCTGGGAAAAATTCACAGGCTTCATTTCAAGTCCGTTTAACTTGATTTTTGGCAGTCATGATCCTCATAATTTATCATAATTTTCAGCCAAGTTTGAGGATTAAAGCTTATGTATATTACTCTCAGCAAAGCATTTTACAGGCTGTTTTGTCCAGAAAAATCAGTTTTACATGCTGTAGAGTTTTGCTTCGTACATGCTCATTTGGTGTCTAAAATTGTTGATTCCAAAACCATTAGTTCATTTAATGAGTCCTCTAACACTTTCCAAAAAGTGCACGTAACTGAATTTGAGGGACATTTTCTACAGCCCAATCAGTCCTGATATGTCAGGGAAAGGTCTGTTCTGGGCAACTTTGATCTTAAAGGATTATTTGGGTCTTTTCACCTTGAATTCGACTTCTCCTCCACTTTTTCCCTTGGAGAATTTTTCATGCCATTGAATGAGCTTTACAAAATGTCCAAGTTTGATTAATTTGGAGTTCATTTGAGTTCCATACAGCCGTTTCAATCAGACCCTGCGATAACGAGCTCAAACCTGATCTGTTTAGAATTTTGGTGTTTCAGCAAGGTTACTTTGGTCTTTTCACTTGGGTTTCGATTTTCTCATGTTATATAACAATCAAGGAAGGCTCCAGCTGAATGGGAAAGAAAACCAATGTGTGTTTTCTACTTGGAAGCCACGGATTGGAATCCATGTATACTAAAGGGGGGCCAATGGAGAAGTGCCACCTGCCTTGCTGTGATTGGTCCTTGCTGCCTCCCATCTGCTTCAATACTTCATAGCAACGTTATGTATTAGTTTAATTAGTATATAATTAGTCTAATTAAGCTAGATTAGAGGCTACTTCATGATTAGAAAACCTCTAATTAGTTATTTTAGCTAGCTACTTGCTTTGCTTGCTTTCTTTTATTCGTTCCTACCATGTATTATATAAACCCCTCTTGTAATAGTTTGAAGTCAGTCAATGAAATATGAGTGAATGTTTATGAAATCAGTAGAGCCTTGCTCCTGTATGTTTGTGAGTACCAGATAATTCTCATCCTTGGTTAATTCAGCTCCTGTCACTGGATTTTAGAAAGAATCCAGCAAGTGTTAGCTGAGCTTGATCTATCAGTCTCTGGTGTGTTTGTACGAGCCTGATTGTGAGAGTCCTTTCCCTTGTTTGCAGCTGTGGTGTGTCTGTATCAGTTTGTAAGCAAGTCTATCTCTATTTTCTTGTTGGGTGTGATTTATTCCAGCTAATTGCATTCAATTAGCTTGTTTTTATACAAACAGTAGTGTGTGTGTGTTGCACGATGTCTGTAAGGTCAATACTATGATCTTCGTGGCCTTGCATACATCAGAGGATGTTGGAGTGAATGGGTTGGGGTCAGTTATTGATATCTCTTCTGAGAAAAGGGGTGAAGCAAGTAATGCAAGGAGAAGGAGTGGTGGGCCGGGTGGAGGACAAGGGGAAGGCAGCACCAGAGAGACAATATTGGTGAGACAGTGGGGGGGAGGGGCTATAGTCTATGGGGGATGGGGTGACTGGTAGGGAGCAAAGTGAGGGGGGTGATATAAAAGCCTGGATGGATGTTGATGAAGACCAAAAGGGAGGTAGAGGAGTGGATGGGGGTGATGATGGTGCAGTTAGGGAGAGTGAAGTGGAACCGATGGAGGATGGCGGTGAAGAAGGGGAGACGAAGGAAGAGGAACCAGATGATGATGGAGTTGAGGCTGGAGAGGATGATCATCAGGACGATAACAACGACAACTCTAGTGATGGTGGGGATGAAGGTGGAGATGAGACTGGAAATGAGTGTGGGGTGGGTGATGGTAGTAGTGCTGATGATAGTAGTGGTGTGGGGAATGAAGAGGACGGCAATAGGGGGTGGGAGGGTAGTCAAGAAAATGGCGACATGGATCACTTTAGACCAGGGAGTCCAGGATCGATAGTTCCTCAAAGGGAGATCTTTCTCAACGTCTGCATGGGCGAATCTCAAAATTACATGCAGTCACGTGCTGATAGCACTCTCATATCATTATTGGAACAAAGTGGGGGCTCAATGGATATTTCTTCCACTATTCTTCGAAGAGGGCCATTCTCACCAACTGGACCACCTGAAGACCAAGGCGAAATTATACGGGAGGCTATTTTGTTGTTTGAATTCAGTGGGGATAGATTCAGGTAACCCCTTTGAGGGCAATCCCGTCTTTTCGCTTGATAATTTGGATAGTAATTTTCCCCATTTCTTTTCTACTACTTTTCCACATGGTGATGGGTCTTTTTCAATGGGGGGATTTGGAGCGGCCCTCTAGGGAAGTTTTGTCGGCTTCGGGTGGGGTGGTGTTGCCTCATTTATTGGGGCATGTTTATGCGAATCCTCACTTGACTTTGAATAGAATGAGGGGTTGGGGAACCCTATATATATATGAAAGAGGGGAGTCCAGTACCCAACCTCTTCAGCATCACGAAGGTTTGGTTGATCCTTGGGAACCTACTCCTGGGTATTCATAGAGTCTGTTCCAAGTTTCGAATTCAGAGGGGGGGCATGCAATATACCCCAAACGGATCAGTTTCTGAGGATACCTTGAGTATGGGAAGGGGGAATTGGGAGAATCAGGTAGAAGAAAATTTTTCATGGCCACCCACTTATGATAAAACTGATGGAACTGAGGAGGATGACTTCAGTGGTCAGGAGGAAACCTTTGTTGGGATGAAGAAAACTATCACTTTCAAAAAGTCTAATTCCTCAAAATCTAGCTCTTTGGATTCAACTGTGGGCAGGGTGGAGCTTCTTCCCAAGAAGCGCCAGAGACAAACAAGGATAGAAGATGTGGATAGGGAGGATCAAGGAGATGAAGCTACCTCAGTTTTTGCTGAAGAAATTTGGGAGGCTAGAATCAAAAGGCAACGACGAGAACAAATGGTGATCATTCTACAAAAAGAATTTGAAGCTTTTCTAAAAGTGGAGGAGAAGAAAAGCGTCAGCGCTTGGTTTGAATTTCTTGGTGATAGGGTGTCGGAGGCAGCCCCAAAAATGCCTCCTCCATCGCCATGATTGTTGAAACATGGAATTGCTGAGGCTTGGGGCAAGCAGATCTCTCTGCAATTCCTTATGTCCGCTGGGTGTCATCCTATTTGATGTTGGATTTGATTTGTCTTTTTGAGTCAAAGCAGTCTGTTCATCAAGCTAGTGAGTCTGTTAAAAAGATGGGTTTCCCAGTTGTTTTTGGGGTGGATTTGGTAGGATGGGCAAGGGGTATGATTTTGGGATGGAAGTAGGTTTCTGATTTTTCTGTAGTGCTTTGTGATGCGAATTTTGTAATCCTTCAATCTAGTGGAATGAAACTTGCGTTACGATATATTGATTTTGTGTATGGATGCCCTTATTAGCAAGGTAGACAGGAGGTGTGGGAGCGTCTGTCCAGTGCGATTACTGGACTGCAAGGACCATATGTGATTATTGGTGATTTTAACCAGGTGGAAGACAAGTCTCAAAAATCTGGGGGTTCCTCCTCTATTAGGGGAGAAAATCAGTTCTGGGAATGGAAGGATAGTCTGGATATGCATGATGTACCTTTTATAGGGGCTTCCTTTACCTGCACTAATAAAAGGAGTGGTGGGGATAGTATTTGGGAGAGATTGGATAGAGCTTATGCTTCGGCTAGTTGGCTGGAGAATTTCCCTCATTCCTTTGTGCACAATTTCCCCATTGTGTTTTCTGATCACTCGTTGATAGACTTACATATTAAAGGTGTTGGAAATGTAAAAAGGACCTCTTTTAGGCTCGATCCGTGGATTAGCAAATTGGATCGTTTTCAGGAAGTTTTGGATACCTTGTTGAGATCATGCCAAATCTATGGTTGTGCATCTTTTAAATGTGTCAAATGGTTGAGTATGGTGCGACAGATGGGGAGGAAGCTGATTTGCGAGTTAAAAGAGGAGAAGCATCAACCACCATCAAATGCCTTGACTGAGTTGCAAGAACTGCAGGATTGTCTTACAAAGTTTGGCATGGAGAATTTTGCGTTTGCAAGGGCTATCCATAAGGAGGAGGATGTGGAGAATATGATCAAAGAAGTCCATGATTTCTGGGTCCATAAAAGTAAAATCAATTGGGCCGGGCTTGAGGATCAATATACTGCTTTCTTCTTTGGACAATTTAGAAGGAGGCAGGCTTTTAACAAAATTAATTGCTTAACTTTGCGGAATGGGCTAGTCTCTTTCAATGAGGAGGACTTTATTGCAGAGTCCTTCGAGGAATTCTCTAGGCTTTTTAGGCCCAATGTGCCAATGCTGAGTTTGAGAAACAATTTGATAGGCCAGGTGGTGGGAGCTATTCGTAATAAACTTTCTGACGGGGATAGGGAAGTTCTCCTCAAACCCTTCTCGAGGAGGGATGTTGAGAAAGTGATTTGGCAGCTTAAACCAGGAAGAGTTCGGGGCCGGATGGAATTCCCCCAGAATTTTTTGAGAATTGCTGGGGGATGGTAGGCGATCAGGTTGTTGATACTGTTCTGGAGGCTGTGAATGATGGGGTTTTCGTGGGAGAGCTCAACAATACGAATATTTTCCTTTTGAAGAAAAAGCTGGAGGCTCAAATGGTAAGTGATTTCCGCCCTATAAGTCTTTGCAATATGGTGTACAGGATTATTGCTAAGTGTTTAGTAGGGCGGTTGAGATCAGTCATGGGCTCTCTCGTTTCGGAGAGTCAAGCTGCTTTTGTCCCTGGGAGATTGAAGGAGGATAATGTCCTGGTAGTTCAAGAGATTTTACATTACCTGGCAAATAAAAGAACGGGGAAGCACTTCGCGGCATTAAAGATTGATATGAGCAAGGCTTATGATAGGATTCAGTGGGATTTTTAAGAAGCGGTTCGTAGGAAGATGGAATTCCCTGAAAAATGTGCGTGCGACTACTTATGAGGTGTGTGTCCATTCTTCGATATTCTATCCTAGTGAATGGGGTCAACTCCAAACCAATTATTCCTACTGCGGGGCTTCGACAAGGTGATCCTTTGTCCTCTTACTTATTTCTTTTGTGTATGGAGGCTCTGTCAGCTTTAATTGAAGACGATTCTATGTGTGGGAGAGTGAGGCAGGTGAAGGTAGCCAGAGGGGCTCCGCCAGTGACCCATCAATTTTTTGATGATGATGCGTTATTCTTCACTGAGCTTGAGGCCGGATCATGTTTAGCTTTGAAGAACTCCATTGATAGATATAGTCTCGTGTCTGGTCAGGTGATAAACCTGAAGAAATCAACTATTTGCTTTTCTAAGGGAACGCCTCAGGAGGAAAAGGAAGGAATGAAAGTGATTTTTGGGTATCCAGAAGGGGGATTTTTCTAGATCTATTTTGGTGTGCCCACAAAGAACCAAAGGAATCAGACTGATCATTTGGGTTTATGGTTGAAGAAGTTAAGAGAAGGTTGTTGGAAATTTAAAATGTTGTCTATAGTCGGGAAGTTGATTTTGGTTAATGCGGTTTTGGTGGCTCTACACCAGCACGTTTTGAGCGTGTATCTAGTTCCCAAGAGAGTTGTTGATCAAATCAATTCTATTATTCTTCGGTTTCTTTGGGGAAAGGTGGATGGAAGTAGGTCAATTCATTGGAAAGATAAAGCGACGGTGTTTAAGCCTAAAGGAGCAGGTGGTCTTGGTGTGCGGAATGTTGGGTGCTATAACAAGGCTTTGTTACTAAAACAAGCCTGGAGAACGTATTCAAACCAGAAGCTACTAATTGCAAGAATTTGGAAAGCCAAATATGGGGTAGCTTCGCCAATTGCTCGCCAAGAAGAAGACAAGGTCCCTGCTGGTTGTTCTATGACGTGGAAGGGTTTAACACAGGTGGTGGATGGCGTTAAAGCAAGACTTCGTTGGAGTGTAGGGAATGGAAAAACAATTAGAGTGCTTGATGGAAGGTGGATTCCAGGTGATCGGGTTCAACTAAGGGATGGGCAGAGCCAAGATATCTTTTGAGATTTGAAGGTTGAATCCTTAATGACCAGAGACGAGTAGGAAAGGGGAGTTTGGAAGTGGGATTATCTGAGGCAAGTTTTCACTAGAGACACGGTGGATAGGATTGCTCGTGTTTTCCTTCCTCAGAATGGGCTAGATGATGTTCTTCTGTGGCCCGGTAAGGCTAATTCTACCTATAAAGTTAAGGACGGCTGTTATGTCTTTCTTTTGCTGGATACAGGTTTACAGACAACAACAGAGGAGGAAACCAGGTTTTGGACAATGATTTGGCATAGCGATATACCACCTAAATGGAAGACCTTTGCGTGGAAGTGTGCCGTGGATGCTCTACCTACGAGAGTCAATTGATGGAAAAGGAAATTAGTGGAGAAGTGCGAGTGTTGGAGTGGGAAGGAGGCTGAGGACATCAGACATTTATTCCATCAGTGCACTATTGTCAAACATATTTGGAAAGGGTCTCGGTTGGGTATATGTTCGGAGGTAAACCACTCCATAGGCTGGTGGGAATGGCTGAAAGGGTGGGTTGTCTATTTCTCAAAAAAGGAAAGAAGACCGACAACATCTAATTGGAGATTTTTTTGGAACTATGTGGGCTATATGGAAGGCTAGGAATGCTATTTGCATTGGCAGGGAGGCTGTGTCTACGACTTTACTTGAACACATGCTGGACCAGGCTGTGCATGAGGTAGTTCGGTGGAGGAAGAGGAGGAGGCAGGGTGGGCAGCAACCGTAGCAGGAGACACCTGGAAGAATTGTTGAGTTGGGGACTCCGTGCTGTTTCATCGTGCATGGGGATGGTATGTTCATCGTGGATTGGGGGTTGAGGAATTGAATGAAGGGGATGGTATGTTCATCGTGGATGGGGCGAAAAGGAAAAACTCAGCTTCCAAGGCTGCTGCTTGACCGGGAGTGGGAGCAAAACCTTGCTCCCGGTCACAACCGGGACCGAGACCGGGAATAGTAAAAATGACTGGGATCCTGGTCCCGCTCACCCCTTCGAACACGGGATCGAGAAGCTTCCCGGATCATCTAGCTTCTCCGGGGACTTGTTGTCAATAATTGCACTACAGTCGGCGGTCAAATGAATTGTAGATGCGTCTTTAATCCTCCGCTTGTTTGTCAAAAGATCTTCGAGATACTTCTTGAATATGGGCACCTCGGAAATAGCATCCAGGAATGGGATGTTTACTTGGAGCTTCTTGAGCATCTCGATGAACTTGGAAAACTTAGCATCCGACTTTGGCTTCACCAATCGCTTGGGAAAAGGAACTGGCTTGGGTCTTTGATCTCACCATGGGTTGCTCACAATCATCCTCTATCATCTTCCTTTTTCCCTTTTCCACTCTTTCCATTTCAACTTTCTCCTTTTCAACTAACTCATCTTCAAAGTTGAGATTTTCTCCTTGCTCTTCCTCTCACACTCCATTATTTCCCTCTACTACCTCCAACTCACTCTCAGTTTTTTCTTCCAAATCCTCCTCCTCGGTAATATCCACCACATCTCCTTCTTTCTCTCCCAAAAGACTCTCGACCACCATCTTAGGACCCTAAATCTCTCTCCCGCTCCTCGGGGTAATTTCATTTAGTTGACCCTTGGGGTTGGGTTGGGGTTGGCTAGGTGTAGACACCTAATTTTGTCACAAATTATATAGCATATCTATATAATATAAAAAGGATCTGTTCGGTATCGTTTCGAGCCGAATTTATATCATTTTATAAAGTGTTTTCCTTGTTTTTAGCCCCTTAATTATATATAAGTTATGATGATTTTGTGTTTTTCTGAGACAATCGAGAGTTAGAAGGAAAACCGAGCCAAAAAGCCTTAAAATGCTCAAAGCAGGCAGCGACATGGCGCCGCGTAACTAGGTCACCTCGCGACACAGGCGTCACGCCCATGACAGACAGCAAGCTAATAAGCGCCGGACTCTAGAAATATGTCGCGTCCGCTACATTGGTGTCGCACCCGCGACGACCAGCCAGAAGAGGGTCACAAACGAGACCCATCCTTGTCACGCCTGCGATGACGGTGAAGAAGAATTTCCGAGAAACATTCGCGCCCACGACGGAATTTGTAGCACCCGCGACTGTCTGAAGCGAGAACTGACGGAAACTAGGCAGAAGAGGGTCGCGCCCGCGACCCTATGTGTCGCACCCACGACGACGACAGGAATCCGGAAATAAAGCGTGACGGCTATGTTAGGGTTTTGAGAGTTTTGTTATTTCCCTTCTTATTTTCTCTCATTATATATACACTATTATACTATCATTAGAAAGGCATCTCTTTTCTTAGTTTTACTTAGTTTTATTTCTAGTTTTTACTTAGGTTTATTTAATGGCTTAGTTCTTAGTTTCTTTAAGTTTTCTTTAAACCTTTGATTATAAGTTACATTCTTCCAAGATCAATGCGATTCTTTTCTTCAAGTTCTTGTCTCCTCTTTTTGTCTTTCAATTTCTCTTAGAGTAGTCCACATCAAAAATCCAATTTTAGTGAAACAGAGGATTAAGGTTCCTCGAATTCTCCCTTCAGGTGAGGATTCGAGCAGTCTTAGTAATCCAAATCAAGCTTTTTCTTGTTTGTTCAGGAGAAGATTCGTGATTCAAAATTCAAGATTCAAGATTAATACAATGCATTCTAGGTATAATTTCTTTTCTTTAAATTCAGTATTAAACTCAGTTTTTACATTCGTCGTTATCAGTTTTCTTCCTTGATTATGCTTTTGATTTTCTTGTTAGTTTCTTGTTCTTGTTCTTGTTCTAGTAGTTAGGTTTTGTTTTCAATTTCTTGTTTTCTTGTTTAGTTTCTTTAGTTAGGTTTTGATTTCTTGTTCTTGTTTTCAATTCCTAATTAGTTTAGTTTAATTATTTACTGCTTCCTACAATTTGAAAACCTTACCAAACCAATTCCTTAAAAACCTGACACACCATCCCTGTGGATTCGACAACCCTACTTAGGAAACCCTAATTTCTACGGCCGAACAATGGCGCCGTTACCGGGGATGGCGTTATTTGGTAGATTAGGTTATTGGTTTGTGTGTGAATAGTTTAACTGCTTTCTTAGATTAGTTTTCAAAAAAAAAAAAAACCCAAAAAAAAAAATTGAGATTTCAAGGAAAAGACGGAAAGTACAACAACCTGAGGTTAGGGTTCGTAGTCCTGTTAGTCAAAGATTGGTTAGGAAGGAGGAACCCTCGGTTGAACCACCTAAGATGGGTGAAGAAACACCACCACCACCTAGGGTTACCCGTAATGACCAGTTATACCCATCCTATGACCCACCTCTTCGTGTTTTGTACTACCGAACCTGCCTACTGGAGTGACCTTTGACCCTAGGCAGCACTACACCCAGAACCTACCACTCTTCACTGGTACTGGGTTAGCACTTATATGGACCGCAAAGTACAAAGAATACATTAGCATGATAACTCCACCTGGAGTTCCTTTAGATTATGTGCTCTTAAAATACCTACCTTTTGCTCTAAGGGATGCCGCTAAGCGATGGATGTACAACATCAAACCCCGGTCCATTAATTCTTGGGACAATTTTCTAAAAGTTTTCATGAAAAGGTTTTTTCCAAACTCCTTAGCTGTTCAACTACGAAATTCGATTTTGAAATTTGGACAGGATGTAGGAGAACCTTACTGGAAAGCTTTCGAACGTTTCAAAAACTTGCTGTCCCAATTCCCTCATCATGGTCTTGACCTAGTACGATTGTGTCAAATCGTGTACGAGAGTGTCAACCATGATACTAGAGTCACACTCGAGTCAATGTGTCAGGGAGGTTTTATGGATAAAACTGGTGATGAGGCATGGGATTTCTTAGATTGCATGTCTAAAAGATCAATGCAATGGGGGACAACTAGAGATGAGTCCTTAGGTGCCCAACTATCCAATGCTAGGGGGGTGTACATGCTGAGAGTGAGAGTACAAGTTATGAGGCTAGGTTTGCTTCCCTTGAGAATATGATTAAAACCTTAGCCCAATAACAATTAACTGCTTCACAACCCAAAACCTGTGCTCAGGTTAACTCTTATGACCAAACTACTGCTTTTGTTCCCCCATCGCCTGTGTCATGTGCCTTGTGTCAAGGTGTGGACCATGTTATGTCTGCTTGTCCCTTATACATTCAACAATTGGCCACTAGTACTGAAAATGTGAATCCTATACATCATAATTATAGGCCTGACCAATACTAGCCTTACCAACACCAAGGGATGCGCAAGTAGCCCCTCCTCTCTTATGGCCTCGAGAATCAGAATGTGTTGAGACCACCTAGCCACGGAGGGGGTTTCTAAGGAAATCCTCCTCCTCAATTCGACCTCAACCCCAGGGAGCTTACCAAGCTCCTAAAGGGCCACCTGACTAATCCCAGATTGTCCAAAACCGACCTCCACCGGGGTATTCTAATGAGGATAGGCATGAGAGAGAAATTAGGGAATTAAAGAATGGTCTGGGAGAATTAAGGACTCCATGAAGAGTGATATTGAGAAAGTGTTAAAACAAATGAATGATTAATTTTCTCAAATGATGCTAGTTAATAGAGATAGAGGATCTTTTCCTGCACAGCCTGAGGCAAACCCCAATGGGCAAGCTTCAGGTTTGTCACCTAGTGACCCCCGTCAGGTTAGAGGTCTGAATGCTGTTATTACTCTTCGTTCTGGGAAAGAGATAGATAATAAAGTGAAATTGTAATCTTTTGATGTTTGTAATGACAAGACTGTGACTGATGAATATGTTGATGAGCCTGTTGATGATGAGTTAGAGGGAGGAAGGCCAACTGCTACAATTGAGCCTCCTCGCACCAAAACCTTGTCTAAAACCAACCCTTTGACTAGTCCACCATCTCAAGGGGCCTACAAGCCCCCTCCACCTTATTCTCAAAGGTTAAGGGGGAGCAAGGACAAAAAATTTCTAGACAAAATTAGGGAGACATTTTCTCAAGTTAAGGTGAATATACCTCTTTTAGATGCTATTCACCAGATCCTTCCATAGGCCTGCTTCCTTAAGGAGATTTGCACCACCAAGAGGGCCACCCAAGTGCCCAAGAAGGCTTTCTTAGCCTCGAATGTGAGTTCCATACAGTCGAACCAAATGCCTATCAAGTACAAAGACCTTAGATGCCCCACTATCTCTATTACCATAGGTGATAGTTTGATAGAAAGGGCATTACTTGACCTAGGAGCTAGTGTGAATTTGTTGCCTTTGCATGTGTATGAGATGATTGGATTAGGTGAACTATAGCCTACTAGGATGGTATTGGAATTACCTGACAGGTCTACTAGAGTACCTAAGGGGGTAGTGGAGGATGTTCTGATTAAGGTTGGGGATTTTGTGTTTCCTGTTGATTTTGTAGTACTAGAAACTATTAGAGTTCAGAGTACTAGAGATGAGATCCCCATTATTCTAGGCCGCCCTTTTCTTGCTACTTCTAATGCCTGGATTAACTGTAAGGATGGTAGAATGAAATTAACCTTTGGGAATTTGACTATGGAATTGAATATTTTTAATCTGCAAAAGTCACCCTTAGGTTTTGATGAGCATGAGCAAAGCCTTAATGGGGTGAGTGATTTTGTTGATGATAGAGAGCAACCTGACTTTGTTGATGTGTCCTTTGCTGACGAGTTAACTGCACTAGGAATTAATCCTGATAATTTGAATTCTTTGTGTGATTCTGATGTGTTTGATGGTGATGTGCTATATGAATCTTTATTTGCATCTCAAACCACACCTGAGATAGTTGAGCCTGAACCACCTTCATCCACCACACTTGAGATGAAATCCCTCGCTTCTAAGCTGAAATATGCTTTTCGTGGCCCTAGTGAGACTTACCCAGTAATCATTGCTTCTGACTTAGGTAGGAACCAGGAAAACCAAGTAATTGAGGTTCTTAGAAAGAACAAAGGAGCCTTAGGGAGGACGTTAGGTGACATTAAGGGGATTAGCCCTTCCATTGTTCAACATCGAATCTTCCTAGAGGATGAAAATGCTGCTCATAGAGACCCCCTTAGGAGACTGAACTCACAGATGAAAGAGGTAGTTAAGAAAAAGATCCTTAAGTGGTTAGACCATGATACTATTTACCCAATCTCTGATAGCAAGTGGGTGAGTCCAGTCCATGTAGTCCTTAAGAAGGCTGGTTTGACTGTTGCTGAGAATGAATAGGGAGAGTTAGTTCATACCCATTTCCCTTATGGTTGGAGAGTCTGTATAGACTATAGAAAACTGAACAAAGACACTAGGAAAGACCATTTTCCCCTCCCTTTCATGGATTAGATGCTTGAAAAACTTGCTGGGCATGAGTATTATTGTTTTCTAGATGGTTATTCTGGTTATACCCAAGTCTCTATAGCTCCTTGTGACCAGGAAAAGACAACATTCACTTGTCCTTTTGGCACCTTTGCTTTTCGAAGGATGTCTTTTGGCTTTGTAATGCCCCTGCAACCTTCCAGAGGTGCATTATTTCAATATTTTCTTACTTAGTGGAGTAATGTGTTGAAGTTTTTATGGATGATTTTTCTGTGTTTAGTACTTCTTTTGATGCTTTCTTAGCTAACTTGAATCGCGTGCTGAATCGATGTTAGAAAAAGAGTCTGACCCTTAATTGGGAAAAATGTCACTTTATGGTGAAAAAGGGGATTTTCGTAGGTCATGTGATTTCTAAGGATGGGATAGAGGTAGATATGGCAAAGACGACTTAGTTAAGAATTTGTCTCCTCCAACTTCTGTTAAGGAAGTTCGTTCATTCCTAGGACACGCCGGTTTTTACTGGCGATTCATTAAGGATTTCAGTAAGATTGCTAAACCCTTATCCTCACTGCTAGCTAAGGAGGCACCATTCTATTTTTCTGATGACTATATGAGGGCTTTTAATCGGCTTAATGATGCCCTTATTTCTCCTCCTATTCTCAAACCTCCCATCTGGGGAGAACCCTTTGAGATCATGTGTGATGCTTCTGATTATACTGTTGGTGTTGTTTTAGGACAGACAATTGATAAGAAACCTGTTGTTATTCATTATGCTAGCCACACCTTGAATGATGCTCAACTGAATTACACTGTGACTGAGAAAGAATTTTTAGCTGTTGTGTATGCCTTTACGAAATTCAGACCTTACTTGCTTGGTGCTAAAGTCATAGTTTACATTGATCAATCATCAACATCGACACTAGGAAAGACTGGAACAGACACCGGGAAAGACTTGAACGACACTGGGAAAGACTAGAAAATCAACATCAAACCCCAAGAGCCATCAACATCGCGTCCGATGAAATCTCTCCAACAAGTAAGGCGTCATTCTTGCCTGAGATCACCTATTGGCGCAAGTTCGCCAATCGCGACACAGGACTTAGCTTTCAAGTGTCAGCCCACACCTTCAAGTAGGACACCTTCAACGCCCGAGATCATTTCGAGTAGGATGTCATCAGATGTCCAAGATCACTTCAAGTAGAGCGTCATTCTTGCCTTAGATCAACGCACAATACGCAAAACTCATCAACATTCAAGTAGAGCATCATACTTGCTCGAGATCATCCCCGACAAAGGCGCATGCCGCCCACCACTGCAATGTAGGACTCAGCTTCCAAGGATCACCAGGCTTTGAACTCCAAAGTCATATTTCCAGACTTTGCACTCCAAAGTCATATCTCGACCGATGTCCATCAAATCAAGACTACTTTGATTTTCGTCCTATCCTCGGACTCAATCAAAGTAGGGGCTCTTTGTAGACATCGGATTTTGGCACATAAATATATAGCAAATCTATATAAACAAAGCAAAAATAAAGAAGGAGAGGCCGATCGATAAGCCAGTTCAGACTTCTGGATTTTAGCATAGTTTTATATACCGTTCGTGTAATTTTTATTATTTCCTCTTTATGTGATTTTAGTTATCTATTTTAGTTAGGAAAATAGGAAACTAGGGAATCCAAGCCAAGCCAAGGATAAGCTGGGACACTTGCTCGAATGCACTCTACATGCATAAGTTCGTATACAAACGCATGCATCATTACATGCGGATGATCTCGCCTATTGCATGCACGATCTTTACGTAAGCAATAAGCTTCATTTATCCATGCATACCATGCATAAATTATGTAAAGGACACATGCAAATAAGCTTCAAATAAGTTTCAAGTTCAAATCCTCACAAAAGCACACATTTGAGCTCATATAAACCCCCACCGTCCATGGTGTGAACAAATGACTTCGAATGTATTCCATTCAAACCCTCACCGTCCAAGAATATATGAACGAGAAAAAGGTTCATCCTCCTTTAATTGAAGGCCGGTCGGCCTTGAGGGTGCTCACACCAAATACATTCACCCACGTGCTGCCGTCCACTCCAAAAACACTCCCCCTTGCTGCCTAGTAACTTGTGCATTTGACTACGACTTGCAAGAGTGGATGAATGTGTATGTATGCATATATCTTAAGCTCCTCCTAAAGCCTATAAATACCTCCGCTTTATGGAGCCAAACTCACTCAATCATTCACTCATCCTTCCCCCTAAACTCCCATTCATACATTCTCTCACTCATCTCATCGTTCTCTACTAATCTCTATTCTACTATCATCATTCTACAACTATTTTCCTATCACTTTTCCACCATTCTCTTACTATCCTAATCTCCTTATCCTCATCCTCTTAAACCCCTCAATCCATACTCTCATACTATCCTCACCATTCTTACATAAAACCCTCACAAAAACATCATAAAAAACCACAAAAAGAGTCATTCTTCCTATATTTTTCCTACCTTTTCCCCATCCTTCTCCATCACTTTCTTACCATTATAATCTCCATATCTCCATCCTCTTGAACCTCTAATCCATAGCCTTATCCTATCTTCCATTATTCCTCCATAAACCTCATAAAACTCAACAAAAAGCCTAACCTTTCTACTATCCAAAACACCACAAAAAGAGCCTTTATTCTACCCTTTTCTCACCCCTTTTTCCACATTCATTTACATCCACTTTTGGCACTATTTTGGCATCTTCAAGAGAAGTATTCGAGGCTTTCAAAGACATCCAAAGAGGCTTCTACAAAGGTTAGGTAAGGCTTCCCCCTAAAAAGTCACAATGTAAGCTTTTAAGTGTTCTTTCTTCATGTAAATAATTGTATCTTTGTATCTTTTATTTTGCAATCTTTTGTTGCATGATTCAATGAAATAATTCTATAAAGTATTCCTTCAATTTCCTTCCAAACTTTATCAAAAGCGCGTTTAAAACTTTTAGTAGAGTCTTTCCTTTTGTGAGAGGCGAACTCTTAAAGTTTACTTTTCGAGTTCGAAGCCTTACCCCCGGATCCATTCTTGGGTTTCGCAGGCGGAGTCTTTCTTTATTTTCCTTTTGGTTTTGTCTTGGATTTTCCCTTAAAAAATCGGGTGGCGACTCCCATTTCGAACTAAAACACATCGAGGATTGTATAAACTACGGCTAGCGTGGTTTTACAATGTATCGATGCAACTTTAGGGTTTTCTTTCTTTTATTTCTAAATAATAGTTTTATAAATCACTCTCTTCCGAGCCTAACATTTAAATGAGCAAATGGGGTTAAATTTAGAAGAGTTGAGAACAAGTGGATGTTCACTCTTAAAGGTTTAATTCCATGACTCATAAAATGCATAAGTAAAGGGAAAGTGTTTTTACAAAATATTATTCATGAAATATATGATAGACTTCTTTAAAGAGTTTTTTCAAAGGTTAAACCCCAGCAAAAATCACTGAATCACACCCCAATCCAAACGTGGACGTTCGGAAGCCCGAACGGCGAGGAAAAATGTCAACACTCCTCCATGCCTCAAATAAGGTTTCACCGGGTTCTTGTTTAAAACTCATGATCGCTTGCCGCAATCTACATGTCTCGTCGTTAGGAAAGAACCTCTGAAGAAAATCACAGCTAAGAGCGTCCCATTAAGAATAAGTGCCCAGTGGACAAGTATTGAGCCACATCAATGCCTTTCCCTTCAAGGTGAGAGGGAAGAACTTTAATTTCATATACTCGGCGGAAACTCCATTCATTTGCACGAACCCAATACGTTGTTCAAATCTGTTAATATGATCAATGGGGTTCTCATGTTCGCCTCCATGGTATGGGGTGTTCTCAAAAATATCAAGAAAATAAGGTTTGAACTCAAATGACGCATTCGTTGGTAAGTCGGGTAAAACGATAGGGTCGCCTCCCGTACCCGAGGATGGCAATGAATACGAAGCTAAGGTACAAGGTGGATCAGGTGGTCCTTCGGCCATTGGTAATTCAAGTCTCCTTAGCTCTCTTTGTTGTCGCTCTCATCTTGAACTAGCGTCCGCTAGGCGAATAATATTCTCCAGGTTCAGATTCGGTGAAGTAGATGGCGGTCGACTACGTCGAGAACGAGTCTGCATACACAAGAGAATGACAAGAGAATCAAATTCTTCACACCTTATGACACCAAATCTCTAGCGTGGAAAGTAATCTTAAACAACCTAAAACCAAGAAACTAAGCTAGGTGCGCTTGCTTCCCGGCAACGGCGCCATTTTGTAACGTGGTTTGTATGTCCTGTATTTTTGTCGTTCTTCCATGAGGAGCTAGGGGCCTAGGACTTGAGTTGCTAGGACTAGGTAGGTCTAAGACTACTAGGGAACAAGATTTTTTCAGGTGATGGCTAACAAAACAGAGCACAAAACAAACTATGGTTCGGTCAAGATGAGGTAATGGGTTTCGGGGGATCTTTGGGATGTAAATGGGGATAAATAAGTAGGTTTTAGCAAAGAGGAAGTGAAAACGAAGGAATTCCAAATGGGTATTCTATTGAAGAAAGGCCAAGGGATTCCCTTTCTCAAGGGTAATCCCGATTAACTACCTCGAAATTTACCACGGATTCCGAGGGTTAATCGAATAGAATCCCCTAGTTAGTCTCTAACTCACTCTCGTGAGCGAGTGCTAACTATTCCCTCTCCTACCTTCCATTAACAAGCGTTGGATGTATTCGGGAGCTCTCGATTGAAATTCAGGAGGTGATGCACCCAGAAGAGAGTGATTGTACCTACATGGTTTGCAAAAATTTTTGCTTTGATAAAATGCACCAACACAATAAACTGACGTTGAGGAAGAGGAAGGCTCCCAAATCCTTCACTTTTTATAAAGGCCACCAGATGCGTGTACCGCATGCCGCCAATTCGTCCCGCCAACACAGTACCAGGCTGCAGAAGCGCATGAACGCGAGGGTCGACATCCCGCCGAAACTCCAACAGTTGGCCACCCTAGCTAAGACATGTGATCATCACAAAGTCAAAAGGAGTAAGCATCAACTCGCCAATATGAAGGTGGAAGGAATTCATGGTATCCCATAAACACTCCACGATAGCCCACCTATAGGTTCTCTTGATGCGAATCTTCCATGCCCTCAAGCAGTCCAGGAAAGGGCCGAAGCCCACATCCCTCACAGTGCTGGAATAAAATATGCCCACTTTCGCATGGAAGGATAAGGTTATTACACCTTATATACTCCCGCATGCCTTAAAGGAGTCTTCCTATAGTAGGGTCAATAGAATAATCTAAGGTGCAAAGTACTTCAAGCAAAATTCGAAGTAACAAACGTTGCTTTAAAATTCAACTTAAAGTACTATAGTAAATAACATGCAAAACAACTGCAAAAATGAAACATGCTATATGAAGTTAGAAGGTGCATACCGAGTCATGAGACCGAACACCAAACGTGCCTAATAAGAAGAGTGTGCTCTTTTCAAGATCAAAGTGTCCATTCCCCAAAAGGGAACAAGTCCGAATGTCTGTGCTACGTAATTCGAGGTAAGTTTTTCGAATCCAAAGTTTAAATTCATCAGGACTGACAAAAATTACTTTGTATTTTACAGGAAAATAAGGGTGGTGGACGTCGCGATTGACGAAGTCCCTCGGCATTGAATTGCCATCATTATCATCATCATTGGCTTCCAGCCTCGCGCCTGGTTAGTCTGACATCTGGCCTTGCGTCCAGTTTATCACCCTCATCATCATCAACATTAGAGCCACCGGTAGAGTTTCGGTGAAGTCTCGACAACCAGAGCCATCGGCAGAGTCTCGATGCAGTCGCAATACCCGAACCATCGGCAGCACGCCCAATGAAGTCTCGACCCCTAGGCCATCGACATTGCGGTCGATGAAATCCTTCGGCATTGAACATGCCAACAAACATCAAACATCGACACCGAGAAAGACTGGAACCGACACTGGGAAAGACTAGAAAATCAACATCCCAGAGCCATCAGCATCATGTCCGATGAAGTCTCTCCAACGATTAAGGCGTCATTCTCGTTGAGATCACCTATTGGCGCAAGTTCGCCAACCGCGACACAGGACTTAGCTTCCAAGTGTCAGCTTACACTTTCTAGTAGGACACCTCAAACGTCCGAGATCATATCGAGTAGGACGCCTCCAACGTCCGAGATCACTTCAAGTAGAGCATCATTCTTGCTCGAGATCACCATGACAAAGGCGCACGCTGCCCACAACTGCGATGCAGGACCTCACTTCCAAGCATCATCCCAGGCTTTACACTCCACAAAGTCATATCTCCAGGCTTTGCATTCCAAAGTCGTATCTCGACCAGTGTCCATTAAATCAAGACTACTTTGATTCTCATCCTATCTTCGGACTCAATCAAAGTGGGAGCTCTCTATAGACACCGGGATTTTGACACATAGATAATATAAAAATAAAAGCGGAAGAGATAAAACAAACTCGATAAATTCATGCATTTACATGTATTTTTCTCACCTAAAATCACATGCATGATCACATGTGATTCTTCCTAGATACATGCACATTGTTTTTAAAAAAAAGATGAAGCATGCAAGTCCGAAGAGTAAGTGCTAGAGGTCGCGAGATCAAATCCTCACAAAAGCATTCAAAAAACACCTCACAAGAGCTAATAATACACATGCCATCTCCGTCTAGTGTGAACCACATATTCCCTAGGTTGGTTGACTTCTCACCCCATCGCCCATGCATGCATGGACGAGATGGGATCCATCCCCCCTGCATGAAGGCTGGTCGGCCTTGGTGGCTCCGCCCGCACGTGGTCAATTGACCACGTGCTG
Organism: Portulaca oleracea; assembly: GCA_029582165.1. NCBI lineage: Eukaryota > Viridiplantae > Streptophyta > Magnoliopsida > Caryophyllales > Portulacaceae > Portulaca > Portulaca oleracea. Next base: position 7,449,081 of record CM055885.1, on the reverse strand, counting down.
CCGTCCACAGCCACCCATCCCCCCTAGTTGCCTAGTGAAATACAAAGCTTCGGAGATTACTATGTGTGCATGTATGCATGCATGTATCTCCTCTCCTCTACGCACCTATAAATACTATCCATCTCCAAGTCATTTTGACTCACCAATTGACCTCATCATCTATCTCTCCTCTACTCATTCTCTTACTCACTATCACTAATCTCTCTTACAAGCTCTCTACTTCTCATTATATTATTCATCTTATATTCATCTCTTATTCATATCCATCCTCTATTCTATCCTATCTTCCATTCATAATATTCCTCTTTTATCCTCACAAAAAGCCTAAATACATATCTTATCTCATTCATCCCAAACTCCACAAAAACCCCTAGCCTAAACACATTCAAAACCCCCCAAAAGAGCCTTATTATTCCCTTATTATCACCCTTTTTTTTTATCATCTTTTCACCACTTTTTCTATCATCTTTTTGGCACTTGGAGAGGAAGGTTTTAAGGCATCAAGGAGGATTCAACAGGCATCTAAAGGCTAGGCAAGGCTTTTTCCCACAAAGTAGCAATGTAAGCTTCAAAGTGCTTTTCCTTTCTTGTAAATAAGTGTATATTTGTACCTCTTTTTATCTTGTATATTTTATTCATTTTGCATGATTCAATGAAATAATCATCCCTATAAAGTATTCCTTCATTTCCCTTCCAAACTTTATCAAAAGTACAATTTTAAACTTTTCGTAGAGTCTTTCCTTTTGTGAGAGGCGAACTCCTAAAGTTCCTACTTTTCGAGTTCGTAGCCTTACCCCGAATCCATTCTTGGTTTTCGCAGGCGGAGTCTTTCTTTCTTTTCCTTTTGGTTTTGTCTTCGCTTTTCCCTTAAAAAGTCGGGTGGCGACTCCCATTTCAAACCAAAATACATCGAGGATTGCATAAACTATGGTTAACATGGTTTTACAATGTATCGATGCAACTTTAGAGTTTTCTTTCTTATATTTCTAAATAATACTTGCATAAATCACTCTCCTCCGAGCCTAACATTTAAATGAGAAAATTTGGTTAAATCTAGAAGAGTTTGGAACAAGTGGGTGTTCTCTCTTAAAGGTTTAATTCGATGACTCATAAAATGCACAAGTAAAGGGAAAGTGATTTTACAAAATATTATTCATGAAATGTAAGGTTGATTTCCTTAAAGCGTTTTCAAAGGTTAAACCCTAGCACAAATCACCGAATCACACCCCCTATCCAACGTGGACGTTCGGAAGCCCGAACGGTGAGGAAAAATGTCCACACTAATCCATCTTAGATTAGGAAAGCCAAGTCCTAGAAGGATTAATACTATTATAATTATCTAGGGTTAGGAGAAGCAGTCCTAGATAGCTATCATCTATATGGCTTGCACGGCATGTTAGATAGTCCTAGGAGGTTTAGGACTTAGTCTAGTATAAATAGCATATGCTTTTGCTCGTTTCAATCATCCAACCTTGAATTATGAATACAATCAAGCTTTTAGCTTACCCCTTGAGTGTTTCTTGAAACATTGTTTGGTCTCTTCTATTGTATCTCGATTTGGCAAATCAAGTGGTGAGAAAGAGCTTGTTCTGAAACCTAGAAGGTGTTTCTGTAACTAGGTGGAAGAACAAGTAGCCCTAGGGTTTCATCTTGTGGTGTTTCTGTATCAAGTTCAATTCCCTTGAACTATCCCTTTATCTTTCTATTCTTTAGTTAGATAATTACAAACCCTAAGGCTATCAAATCTCTCTCAATCTCTCTCAAAAGACCTCATGTCAAGTCCCTCTCCCAAAGCTCTCTCAAACTCACATCAATCCTCCTCCCTCTCTCAAACCTCTCAAAGATCCTACCTTTCATAAACCCTAATCCATAGTCCTTCTCAAAACTCCACAAAGATCCCATCTTTCACGTGATTTCCCCTCCATATATACCCCTTCACGTGAGATACCCTAACCCTAGATTGGTTGCACGTCACTCCCTTGATGTGTAATTGATCAAACCCTATTCTTTGATCCGATTATACATCATAATTTTGGTACCAAAGCTTAGGTTATCCCTCGGTGCAACCCAAATTCTCATTCCCATCCCACCCGATGTTCCCAAACACAATCCCATCCACCCAAAACACATCTCAAACGCTCCCAAACACGTTTTTCTCGTTCATCCACCAACATGGCTCACGAGATGTTCCTTATGAGGAGAGTTCTTAGTAACTCAATTGTTTCTGAAGATCAACAACAACGAGAGGCTATCTTTCACTCTCGATGTACTATCAAGTGAAAGGTATGTTCTTTGATCGTAGATTGTGGAAGTTGCACCAGTATGGCGTCAACTACTATGGTGGGCAAGCTCCAGCTAGAAACGAGTCCTCATCCAAAGCCATACACCATCCAGTGGCTCAATCAGGGCAAAGGTTTACAAGTTACTCAACGATGTTTGGTAAGCTTTTCCATTAACAAATCTTATCAAGATTCTTTATAGTGTGACGTTTTGCCTATGGATGTTTGTTATATTCTACTTGGAAGACCATGGTTATTTAACAGGAGTGTGACGCATAATGGAAGAGCCAATACCTACACTCTTGTGATGCAAAACAAGAAGATAACCCTAGCTCCACTAAATGCATCCCAGTCGTCCCAACCCAAGGAGAGTGATCCAAATCTCACCACTACGACCACTAAACGTCCTGAGTTTAGTGAGCATAAGGAGATCGCTCCTTTAGACCCAAACAAAAAACCTAGCCACGAAAGTCCCACCAACGAGAACCCTAGTCTCGAAAAGGGTCACCCTCTTGTCACTCCTCAACGTGAGATTCATCTCAAAACTGATCTTGTTCCTAGATCTTTCGTGCATAACGAACCAACATCTCACGTGAACCCTAGTCGCACTCAAGAGGTTCAAAAGCCAGTTGATGATCTTCAAACAAAGGGTATGATCAAGGAAGTTTTCAGACCATGCGCCAACCCTACCCTTTTGGTTGCAAAGGAGAATGGGAAACAACATACGGGCATCAAGAAGACTACTACCAAGTACAGGTTTCTTATTCCTACAATTGAAGATCTAAGAAGTGGGTATTACCAGAGTCAAACTCAAGAAGGGGATACTACTGTCAAAACCAAAAGAGGTCACTATGAATGGTTAGTCATGGCTGTTGGACTAACTAATGTTCTTTATTCTTTAATGAGATTGATGAATCAGGTTTTGAAGCCCCTTATTAGCAAGTGTGTTGTTGTCTACTTTGATGACATACTTGTGAATAGCAAGAGTGAGAAAGATAATATTTTTCACCTCCAGCCTGTTTTGGAGATCTTAGCTCACGAAAAGTTGTATGGGAATCTGTCTAAGTGTTACCTCTTCATCAACAACATAGTCTCTTTTGGCTATGCTCTTTCGATTGAAGTGATCAAGGATGATGAAGAAAAGATCAAGGCTATCAAGAAGTGGCCTAGTCCAATTAGTATTCATGATGTTCAAAGCTTCCACGACTTGGCCTCTTCCCATAGGAGATTTGTGAAGAATTTTAGCACTAATATATCACCTATGACAGAGTTGTGGAAGTCTAAGGAGTTTTCATGGACTCCAACAGCACAGCAAGTGTTCAACATCATCAAGGAGAAACTCTGCACCACACCTGTCCTAGCCCTACCAGGCTTAAACAAGAAGTTTCAGGGTGAGTGTGATGCTTCTAGAGTTGGTATTGGAGTTGTTTTATCTCAAGAGGGTCATCCTTTAGCTTATTACAGTGAGAAGTTCAATTATCCTAGAATCATGGAAGATAATGGAGGCCTGCCCCGCTCAACTAATAAGAATATCTCTTTCATTCAATCAAGTTTGAGGACAAAATTTTTCCAACAAGGGGGGAATGATGTATTTCAGCCCACGCCTGATGTAAATTGCCTAGCCCAGGTCTCACTTTTGGGGACCCTAGGTTCATGGAAGGAGATGGAGATTCACATAGCCTTGGGCTCACCTTTGGAGATCCAAGATTCATGGAGAATGATGGAAATCCATCCATGTTCTTCACGCCAAGCCCAATAACAAAGGAGGCCCAATTTGATTACATGGAAGTGGAGAAGGCCTTAGAAGAATAATACATCACGCTAGACCCAACAAAGGAGATCCCCTTCATCTACAAGGATACTGTTCAGTTTCCATGGGATGGCTTTATATTGGAAGGCCTACACTTTGATCTGCGGTTAGCGAGACAAGCAAGATGGTCTCGTCTGTTGTTGGAGGGCCCTTCTGGTCTGGTTTTCTATTTGGGTGAGCGCTTCTTCTTCCGACACACAGAAGAATGGCCTCCAAGGTACCGCTGGATCCTCCCGATCTTATCTATGGCAGGCAAGCTCTGGTTGTAGTTGAAATGACCCGTCTCATGGCTGGAGAGCCTGCAGAGAACCTCCTCGTTCCCACCGATAACTTGGAGGGATTGGCGGCCTGCCATAGGGAGCGCTTGGCTTTCGCTGAGGTATGATTCTCACTTCTTTCATTTGTTATCTAACACTTGGCTTTTTCACTAATGATTTGTCCTTCTTGTAGCTGGGAGGATATTATGATCCTCTCTTGGTGTTTAACGTGAACCTAAGGGTTAGGAACACGACCATATTGGTTCAAGGAGTCGGGGTTCTAACCTAAGAACCTCGCGAGAGCACTCACTAACTAGGTTTGATGGTCGACGGTTTTGGTGAATGAATTACTATCCTAGAGTAGAAAAGGAAAAGTATAACAGGAAGGTAAGGGCTTAGCTTGGGGGTAGTACTGCGCCAACCTAACGAAAGACTAAACACAAAAACAGTGGTTTTAGGGGAGATTCATGTTCGATAATCAAGTGTAAGGATTGTGTGAATACCAAGCTAGAACCGACTTCCCCAACTAGAGCGTAAAGCCGATATTCGCTTCATATGCACGAGCAAAGCATCGATACCCCCGCCAGGGCGATGAATCGACGTTGTACTTTCCAAAGTGTATCCAAATCCCTCTCACCAGAGCAAGGAACCGGAATCAATTAAACCACCATAGAATTCCAAAAGTGATGTTTGAACGGATCCATAGCCTCCCAGCCCCCGGTATCCTTCACCCATCGCATGGAAATCTAGGGTAGAACACTAATCATCTCACTAATCACCCTAATCCCACTAATCCAGACTCAATCCTCTATTAGGGGCCGTAATTACCCCTAACCCTAAGGAAACTACTGACACATAATGAATGCTAAAAGTAATTCAAAAATCAAAAAAATCTCAACATAAAGATAGCAAAACAAAGGGAAGAACAATTATCAACACTAATCAAACTAATCAAGAACATAAGCAAGACAATCAAACAAGAAGTAATCAATTGAAAGCATAAAATAGAGGAATAAAGAAATTACTGGAAATTTAGTACAAATTGAAGGCTTCAAAGTAGAACGAACAAGAACAAATTATTCAATTTCAAAACATATACCCTAATTTAATTACAAGGAATTAAATCTAATCTAAGAACTAATCTAAGGGCTAACCCCCTAAAAATATAACCTAAACTCTAGAATGAAATGTTGTCCTCAAAAAAGGTAGAGATTACAATATATAGGTGAGGAAAAACTGGCCAAAACACACGCGTTTCATCCGGCTTAATTGACACAGATAAGGGGGCCACGACCGTGAGGTTAGTGGTCATGGCTATGAGTTAGTTCTATCCAAACCAAGTTTTTTAACTTTCTGAGGTGTTACCGCCGTGAGGTGGGTGGTCACGGCTGTGACACCCTTGCTGTCCAAAAAGCTGAACTTGTTTTGACCATATCTTCCTCGTCCGTCGTCTGATTGACTTAATTTTTGACTTTTCGAAAAGCTCTTGGAGTCTACTTTCCATTTGCATAAGCCTCAAAGTCATAGTATATGTGTAGGAAATATGGTGACCAAAATAGTGAACATATGTCAACTTTCGCACACTTCTTGCTATCGTATTCATAATTCTTTCATCTCAACTCATAATGGACCTTATGATATATCATTAGAAAGCTCTTTTGATGAGGAAGAAAGGAGTGGATGTGAAGTATGAAGTTCATAGCACTGATCCTCATCTATCCTTGAATTCATCCCGATTTCGCCTCTTTTTGCACACTTTCCCTCCATTTGCATATTATTGGCGAAGAAATCTAAAAGATAAGAAAAGTAACATAAAAATACCATAATTATTCATGGAACCGAGGAATATGCTAAAGGAAAGAGATGCCTTTAGGCTCAAAACCAAGCCTAAACACCTGGATTAGCATGTAGAAGGTCCGCAATATGCGGAGGGCGAAGACATGCAGTTTGGCTTTATTCCTCTCGTGCCGAATGACCATTAGTTATTGTAGTTCTTTGATTCCAACCCGGTAGGTCACATATCTTGAGCTTTACTTATCCCTGCGGGTTCTCATGGTTTCCTTTCTTTCATGCAACAAGTATATGCTCGTATCCGCGTCCTGTTGAGAGAAGACATCATTGCTCGGGAGTTCATTAACTGGAACTTCGAGAATGGCTAGCATCGAGGCCCTATGCCGGTTCTAGGGATGACAATGGGGCAGGGAATCCCCGAATCTGTGGGGCCCGCCCCGCTCTGGGGAAAAATCCCCACCCCCATTGGGGATGGGGACGGGGTCGGGGACGTGGACGTGGACAATTTTTTAAAATCCGCTCGGGGACGGGGCGGGGATGGGGAAAAAGTTTTCCCCATCCCCCTCCCCATTTTCCTCACCGGGGAAATTCCCCATCCCCATCCTCGAATCCCCGTCCCCGAAAATTTTAAAATTACCAAGTTATGCTTTTTAATTGTTTTTTAGTTTACTTTATGCTTGTCATTAAACTTGAGGAGGATGTAATCTACTCTGATTCCCACTTGAGGAGGATGTATTATTGAATTTTTTTTTTCTGATTAACACTTTGTTATGTATTATGTCAGCCGTGTGAACACCCATGCATCCCCAATGCGCATACGTCGAGAATGGACATGAAGTCGCAGATTCACCCCTTGTAGGCCGATCGACCTTCACTTGTCGAAGATGAGGGTGGCTCGTTGTTTAATGTGAACCTGAGGGTTCAGAACACGGTCATGCTGGTCTGAGGAGTTAGGGTTCCAGCCTAAGAATCTCTCGAGAGCACTCACCAACTCGGTATGGAGGTCGCAATTCGAGATGGTTGAACTACTATCCTAAGGTCAAGAAAGAAAAGCATAAGAGAAAGGTAAGGGTATGAGAGTAGTACCGGGCCTCTTAAAAAGGACTAAACACGGAAACTATGGTTTTAGAGGAGATTCATGTTCGATAATCAAGTGTAAGGATTGTGTGCATACCAAGCTAGCTTTGACTTCCCCCACTAGGGCGTAAAGCTGATATTTGCTTCCTATGCACGAGCTAGCATCGATCCCCCCCTCCCCCTAGTCAAGGCGATGAATCGATGTTGTACTTTCCAAAGTTTATCATCACTCCCGCGCATAATCTATTCCAATTTCCTTTTGGGAGCAAGGAACCAGAATCGATTAAACCGCCCTAAAGTTCGAAAAACGATGAAAATGGAATGACAAAAAACAAAAAACTCCAAGGAAACCTTAGCTGAATCTTCCTCAATCAATAGATATGACATTGAGAAAGTCACCGCTGGATCGTTGTTCTTTGGAACTGGAATTGGTGCGGATGACCAATCTTTGGTGAAGTGAGTGGCTGTGGATGCCAGGACTTGCTTTACAAGGGTGTAGCAAGCCTGGATGGATGTTGTTGGTGGAGTGGAGGCTGCTGGGGATGCTGAAATCCTCATCTTTGGATGTTTCATTCTTGAGAAGTCTGCCGAGTAACTTTGTTATGCTGTCTTTGGGGTTTGGAAGCCTGCTGTTTCTGCTGGAAAGGCTTCCCTAGCTGCTGAGTTGTGTGAAACAACAAGAACTCCTCCTTGTGCTGCTGCTGCAATTTTTGGTGAAGCTCTGGGGGATGTCTCCTTTGCTGATGAAGCTGCTGCTGCTGATAGTTCCCCAGGTTGCGGAAAGTTGTCCTCAAACTTGGAAGGTCTTCGTCTGCTGGATAGTAGGGTCGAAGATCTGCTATATTGAATGTTGCCGAGCCTCCATACTCTTCAGATAGGTCCAACCTATAGGCATTATCTCCAATTTTCTCAAGCACTTCAAAGAGGCCATCTGCTCTTGGTTGTAGCTTGCCTTTTCTCTTACTGGGGAACCTGTCCTTCCTTAGGTGGATCCAAACTAGATCTCCTGGTTGGAAAGTCACTTTCTTCCTATGCTTGTTTGATGCAGTTGACACTTGTTTAGTATATTTACAAATTTTCTCCTTCACTTGCTGATGAAGCTCCTTAATTTGATATGCTCTTTTACCTGCTTCAAAACTAAATTTGACAGAATTGGTTAGTGGAACTAAATCCAAAGGGGAAATTGGATTTTTACCATAGACTACTTGAAATGGAGAGTAGCCTGTCACCTTGGATGGTGCTTTGTTGTAAGCAAATTCAGCATGGGATAATAGAGAATCCCATCCTGCTTTATTTTTGTGGATCAGTGCTCTCAATAGGACTCCAAGTGTTCTATTAGTAACCTCTGTCTGGCCATCTGATGCATAATGAATCAAAAACAATTCATCATACACGAAATGAAAACGGATCGTTCACAAGATAGAACTTGTGATTGTTGATTTCTCAAAGAAACGCATGAAACGAAGGAATTTGGAAAGAAACGAAATGGCTATGGACGAGAGTTCTAATGCATATGACTAAAATGACAATCAAGAGAAACAAAGACAAAGCCAAGATCATACCAATGGTGAAGAACCACTCGTCGAATGCGAAGAACAAGATAGAAATGGCAATGGAAACCTCCTTGATTGATAAAGACACACCACAATCAATTTGATATCCAACACCTCCTTTGCACCATCCAAGATTGCTCCCTCTTGGACTAGAAGAGAAGATTTGATTCGAAATCACCTCAAGGAATTCGACCAATCTAGCTAAAACTAGAGAGAAAACTAAAGCATAGCAACTTTAGAGAGATTTGTGTTTATTTTCAATATGAATGAGATGTGTCTCACAAGAGGCCTAAGGGGGTCTATTTATAGTAGAAGCCCTCCCTTTAGGCGTCACCTCCATCAAGAAAAGACCCCTTAAGGGCTTACATCATCCCACTCTCAAGGGCTTACATCATCCCACTCACATATTAAATCACTTTAAAGAAAATACAATATCTCCTAAAATACAACTCCAATACTAAAGATTCAAAAGCCAAAATGTACATAAAGAATAGCTCTATCATATGGCTCAATGAGAACTTCAAGACTCTTGAGATAAGGAGCTCAAAAATCTCTTAGTGTAGGAGATACCCGTGATGTCATGTGAGAAACCACTTGAAATGAGTTGTAGTAGGTTTGTGACGTCTTTAAGAGCTTCCTCTTGATGCATTGAAGCCTGATATGCATCACCATCAGTCTGTGGGTGACAAGTGGTGCTATACTTGAGTTGGGTGCCTAATTTCTTCCATAAAGTAACCCAAAAATGGCTCAAAAACTTGGTATCCCTGTCAGACACCATTGTTTTTGGGACTCCATGTAATCTGACAATCTCTTGGAAGAATAACTCAGCTACTCTTGTAGCATCAAAGGTGGTGTGGGATGGGATGAAATGTGCCATCTTTGAAAATCTATTAATCACCATCATGATTGAATCCTTCCCTCTCTGAGTTCTTGGCAAACCTACAATGAAATCAAGGCTGACATCTTCCCAAGGGCTGCTGGGAACTGGCAATGGGGTGTACAAGCCTTGAGGTAGGCTATGTGACTTTGCCAATTGACAGACATTGCACCTCTTCAGTAGATGCTCCACATCTTTCCTCATCTTTGGCCAACTGTAATGCTCTCTCAACATCAACAATGTTTTCTCAACTCCAAAATGTCTTGCTAAACTCCCTCCATGGACTTCTGTGATCAACAGTTCTCTAAAACTGCTCTTTGGGACACACAACCTGCTTCCTTTGAACAAATATCCCTGATCTATATGGTACAGACCCTGGGATTGCTGCTGACACTTCTGGTACACCTGCTTAAAGTCTCAATCCTCCTGATACAAAGCTTTCAAATGCTCAAAACCAATAATTCTAGAATCAAGCATATGAAGCAACATGTACCTTCTACTCAATGCACCTGCTCCCTTGTTTATCACTCCTGATTTGTGGTGGATCATGAAGTGGAACTACTGCATGTACTCGACCTAAGCAGCATGCCTGGTGTTGAGCTTGTGCTGCCCTTGAATGAACTTCAAGGCTTCATGATCACTGTGTCGGATAAATTCTGCTCCAATAAGGTAGTGCCTCCAGTGTTAAAGAGCTCTGATGATGGCATAGAACTCTTTATCATAGGTGTTGTATTTCTTCTTGGCATCATATAACTTCTCACTGAAATAGGTAACTGGCTTGCCCTCCTGGGTATATACTGCTCCATACCATGTCTCCAGGTTTGAAAATAACTTTCTTCCTCTTTTGATTGACCTTCTCTTCAACCCTTTGAGTATACCTCATGATCTTTTCACGAACTTCCTCATGTAACTTCTTAATCTCCTCCACTCTCTTATTAGCTTCAAAACTGAATTTAGTTGATGTAGATATAGGAGATAAATCCATGGGCTTGAGAGGGTTCTTACCATACACAACTTCAAATGGAGATAACTTTGTAGCTCGATTTGGACTCCGATTATAAGCAAACTCAGCATGACTTAGCAAAGTATCCCAACTTTTCTTATCCTTACTCACCAAAGCTCGTAATAAAGCTCCCAATGTATGGTTGACAACTTCAGTTTGTCCATCCGTTTGGGGATGACATGCCGTACTAAATTTGAGCTTTGTCCCATCTTCTTCCAAAGAGTAACCCAAAAGTGACTAAGAAACTTAGAGTCTCTATCACTCACCATAGTCTTGGGTATACCATGCAACTTAACAATCTCATCAAAGTATAAAGTGGCAACTCTCGTAGCACCATATGTAGTGTTGTAAGGTACAAAATGTGCCATCTTTGAAAATCGATCTACAACTACCATAATAGAATCTTTACCTCTTTGAGTTCGAGGTAGACCCAAAACGAAGTCTAAACTCACATCTTCCCAAGGATGATATGGGATAGGTAGAGGTGTATATAAGCCTTGTGGTAACACATGTGACTTGGCAAGGTTGCACGTACCACATCTCTTCACAATATGCTCAACATCTTTCACCATACTAGGCCAAAAGTAATAATCTCTCAACATCAAATAAGTCTTCTCTATACCAAAATGACCCGCCAAAGCACCTCCATGGACTTCTTGAATCAACAATTCACGCAAGGAAGTCTTTGGTATGCATAATTGATTCCCTTTGAATAGGAAACCATCTTCAATATGAAACATTTCATGGGGATGTTTCTTCGCCAACTCATATACTTCTTTGAAATCTTGATCATCTAGATACAAATCCTTAATATGCTCAAATCCAGCAACATTAGAATCAAGAATATATGTAAGTAAGTACCTTCTTGAAAGAGCATCGGCACCCTTATTCAAGTGCCTGGCTTTGTGCTTGATCACGAATTGAAAGGCTTGCATAAATTCAAAACATATGGCAAGGCGTGGGTTAAGCTTGTGTTGGCCTTGGATGAATTTGAGAGCTTCATGATCACTATGAAGGATGAACTCTCCACTTAGCAAATAGTGTCTCCAATGCTCAAGAGCTCTTACAATGGCATAGAACTCTTTATCATATATACTATACTTTCTTTTGGCATCATTTAACTTCTCACTAAAGTAGGCTATTGGCCTTCCCTCTTGTGTAAGGACGGCACCAATGCCAACTCCACTAGCATCCACTTCTACTTCAAATACTTTGTCAAAACATGGCAAGACTAGAAGAGGTGCGTTACACAACTTTTCTTTGATGCTTTCAAACGCCAATTGAGCGCTTTTACTCCAAGAATACTCCTTTTGCTTCAATAATTCGGTCATAGGAGCCATAATAGTAGAGAAATTCTTGATAAATCTTCTATAGAAAGAAGCTAAACCATGAAATGATCGTACCTCATGTATACTCGTTGGTGTTGGCCATTCTTGGATAGCTTTGATCTTTTCTTGGTCGACATGGATTCCATCTTTGGAGCACATATCAAGGAAGACAACCTTGGGTGAGAAGAAAGAGCACTTCTCGAGTTGGCGTAGAGCTTTTCTTTCTCCAAGATATACAAAACTAGCTCTATATGCTTTACATGATCATTCTCACTTCTACTATATACAAGTATGTCATCAAAGTATACAACAACACACTTTCCAATCAAAGGTTTCAATACATGATTCATTAACCTCATGAAAGTAGAAGGAGCATTTGTTAGACCGAAAGGCATCACTAACCATTCATATAAGCCTTCTTTGGTTTTGAAAGCCGTTTTCCATTCATCTCCTTCACATATGCGAATTTGATGATATCCACTCTTCAAATCGATCTTTGAAAATACAACACTTCCATAAAGTTCATCAAGAAGATCCTCCAAACGTGGAATGGGAAAACGATATTTGATGGTGATTTTGTTGATGGACCTACAATCCATGCACATACGTTGAGTACCATCTTTCTTTGGGACTAGTAACACCGGAACGGCGCATGGGCTCATACTTGGACGAATCAAACCCTTTTGGAGTAGCTCATCAACTTGCTTTTGAATTTCTTGAGACTCTTTGGGGTTCATTCGGTATGCTTGCTTGTTGGGTAATGTAGCTCCCGGAACTAGATCAATCTTATGCTCAATGTCCCTCCTTGGTGGCAAGCCGTGGGGCATGTCTTTTGGAAACAAATGACCAAATCTCCTCATCAAGGGCAAGCCAGGTGTTCAATAGTTGGGGAAGCTTGTTCCTCTTGCAAATTCGCCAGAATCAACTCCTTTTGCTCATAAAACTCATGTTGATCCGCTTTTAGCAAAGAAACAATATTGGACTCCTTTTCTTGCTCCTTTTGTTGGGGTGGCCGAATAATAGAAGAAGGTGGCAATGGGGCTAATGTGATCTTCTTCTTGTTGATGGTGAAGGAATAAGTGTTCATTCTCCCATCATGTGTGACGTACCTATCAAAAGACAAGGTCTCCCAAGCAAAATATGACAAGCATCCATAGGTACTACATCACACCATATTTGATCTTTATAACTCTTCCCAATGGATAAAGATATAAGCACACGTTTATCAATCTTGATACCCTTCCCATGACTCAACCATTGTATGTTGTAAGGAGAGGGATGAGAACTTACTTCCAACTTCAATTTTTCAACCATTATAGTAGAGGCCGTATTAGTATAACTACCTCCATCAATAATGAGTGAACATACCTTCCCTTGAACCGTACATCTAGTATGGAAGATAGTTTCACGTTGCTCCAATTCGTTTGGTGTAGAAGCCACGCTTAATGCCCTTCTCAACACAAGTAATTCTCCATCATCCGCTTCTTCTACATTTTCTTCTTCACAAACGTCATCCTCCTCAAGTTGCTCTTCTTCATACTCACTTTCATGGCAACTTGGTTCAACATATAAAGCACTTTGATATTCAACAAGAGAGATTACACGTTTGTTAGGACATTCGGATGCAATATGACCCAACCCTTGGCACCTAAAACATCTTCTTGGAGGCAATGTCCTTGATTCTTGGACGTGGGGTTTAGATGGGGGATTTTGTGGCTGATTTTGTGGGGTTTTGCCGTAGGGTTTTTGGGAGGATGGGGGCTAATTTTGTGGAGTTTTGTATTGTGTTTGGGTAGGTGGACGTGTGGTATAAGGTTTGGATTGTGTAGGGTACGTTCTCATGGTATCTTTTCCTCTTTCTTTCCTTTGCCTTTCTACTTTCAAGGCCAAAGTACTTAATTCATCCAACGATTGATAAGAATGTAACTCAACAACATTACGTATCCAATCATTCAAACCAATTAGGAAACGTACCAAAACTTGTGGCTCATTCTCCTTTAAGTCACAATGCCAAAGGAGATGTTCAAACTCTTTAGTATACTCTTCCACCGATTTGGATCCTTGAACAAGCTTTTGAAGCTTGACATAGTTGTCTTGTACGTAGCTTTGGGGTAGAAATTTGCCTTGCAATTTGGACTTCATCTTCTCCCATGAACGAATCTTATCTTTCCCTTTTTGTGGCGTTTCTTTTGAAGGTTAGTCCACCAAATACTAGCATGCTTTCTCAACTTCAAGGCTACATACTTCACTTTTAGCTCATCATTAACTTCTTTCAAATCAAACACACGTTCAACCGTTTGAATCCAATCAAGAAATACCTCCGGATCTAAACTACCATCAAATTCAGGTATTTCAACTTTAAAATCAAAACGTTCACCTCTTCTTGAGAATGAACTAGGCGTGCCATATGAAGCATCTTGATCAACATTTAAAGACTCCTTTTGTAAAGCTCGATTCAAATCCATATAAGTCTTTAATTGTTTTTGCAACATCTCAATTTGCATCCTCATAGCGTCGGTATTCTTAGGTGAACTAGATTGAGACTCGTCCATTTGATTCAATCTTGATGTCAAATTAGAACTCTCGTGGGTAAGGGACGGATTTGGGTAGGTTTGTGTTTGGTTTTAGGGTTCTTTGTGGAGTTTGGGGTTCTTTATGAATTCTTGATGAATTCTTGATGGGTTCTTGATGAGTTCTTGATGAGTTCTTGGAAGAACTCAACAATGGCGTGTGATTTGTGATGAAAACAAGGTAAAAACGATGCAAGACACACGAGATATCAACATCCTAAGCTCTGATACCACTTTTGATGCATAATGAATCAAAAACAATTCATCATACACGAAATGAAAACGGATCGTTCACAAGATAGAACTTGTGATTGTTGATTTCTCAAAGAAAGCGTAAACGAAGGAATTTGGAAAGAAACGAAATGGCTATGGACGAGAGTTCTAATGCATATGACTAAAATGACAATCAAGAGAAACAAAGACAAAGCCAAGATCATACCAATGGTGAAGAACCACTCGTCGAATGCGAAGAACAAGATAGAAATGGCAATGGAAACCTCCTTGATTGATAAAGACACACCACAATCAATTTGATATCCAACTCCTCCTTTGCACCATCCAAGATTGCTCCCTCTTGGACTAGAAGAGAAGATTTGATTCGAAATCCCCTCAAGGAATTCGACCAATCTAGCTAAAACTAGAGAAAACTAAAGCATAGCAACTTTAGAGAGATTTGTGTTTATTTTCAATATGAATGAGATGTGTCTTACAAGAGGCCTAAGGGGGTCTATTTATAGTAGAAGCCCTCCTTTAGGCGTCACCTCCATCAAGAAAAGACCCCTTAAGGGCTTACATCATCCCACTCTCAAGGGCTTACATCATCCCACTCACATATTACATCACTTTAAAGAAAATACAATATCTCCTAAAATACAACTCCAATACTAAAGATTCAAAAGCCAAAATGTACATAAAGAATAGCTCTATCATATGGCTCAATGAGAACTTCAAGACTCTTGAGATAAGGAGCTCAAAAATCTCTTAGTGTAGGAGATACCCGTGATGTCATGTGAGAAACCACTTGAAATGAGTTGTAGTAGGTTTGTGACGTCTTTAAGAGCTTCCTCTTGATGCATTGAAGCCTGATATGCATCACCATCAGTCTGTGGGTGACAAGTGGTGCTATACTTGAGTTGGGTGCCTAATTTCTTCCATAAAGTAACCCAAAAATGGCTCAAAAACTTGGTATCCCTGTCAGACACCATTGTTTTTGGGACTCCATGTAATCTGACAATCTCTTGGAAGAATAACTCAGCTACTCTTGTAGCATCAAAGGTGGTGTGGGATGGGATGAAATGTGCCATCTTTGAAAATCTATTAACCACCATCATGATTGAATCCTTCCCTCTCTGAGTTCTTGGCAAACCTACAATGAAATCAAGGCTGACATCTTCCCAAGGGCTGCTGGGAACTAGCAATGGGGTGTACAAGCCTTGAGGTAGGCTATGTGACTTTGCCAATTGGCAGACATTGCACCTCTTCAGTAGATGCTCCACATCTTTCCTCATCTTTGGCCAACTGTAATGCTCTCTCAACATCAACAATGTTTTCTCAACTCCAAAATGTCCTGCTAAACTCCCTCCATGGACTTCTGTGATCAACAGTTCTCTAAAACTGCTCTTAGGGACACACAACCTGCTTCCTTTGAATAAATATCCCTGGTCTATATGGTACAGATCCTGGGATTGTTGCTGACACTTCTGGTACACCTGCTTAAAGTCTCCATCCTCCTAATACAAAGCTTTCAAATGCTCAAAACCAATAATTCTAGAATCAAGCATATGAAGCAACATGTACCTTCTACTCAATGCACCTGCTCCCTTGTTTATCACTCCTGATTTGTGGTGGATCATGAAGTGGAACTACTGCATGTACTCGACCTAAGCAGCATGCCTGGTGTTGAGCTTGTGCTGCCCTTGAATGAACTTCAAGGCTTCATGATCACTGTGTCGGATAAATTCTGCTCCAATAAGGTAGTGCCTCCAGTGTTAAAGAGCTCTGATGATGGCATAGAACTCTTTATCATAGGTGTTGTATTTCTTCTTGGCATCATATAACTTCTCACTGAAATAGGTAACTGGCTTGCCCTCCTGGGTTAATACTGCTCCTATGCCAACTCCTGAAGCATCACATTCTACCTCAAAAACTTTGCTGAAGCTAGGTAGTGCTAGGACTGGTGCTGAAGTAAGTCTCTCCTTGACTTCTTCAAAGGCCTTCTGGGCTGCTGTTGTCCAAATAAAGAACTTCCCTTTCACCACTTCAGTCATTGGTGCCAGAATGGTGCTGAAATTTTTGACAAATCTCCTGTAAAATGAAGCCAGGCCATGAAAGCTCCTGACTTGATGAATAGAAGTGGGCACAGGCCACTCCTTAATTGCTTGAATCTTCTCCTCATCAACCTGAATACCTGCTGCTGTAACAATGTACCCCAAGAAGTTCACTTGGGATGTAAAGAAGTGACACTTCTTGAGATTTCCAAACAACTCCTCCCTGCTCAGAATAGTTAAAACCTCCTGCAAATGCTTGACATGATCTTGCTCAGACCTGCTATAGACAAGAATATCTTCGAAGTATACCACAACACTCTTGCCTATGAGTGGCTTAAGGACCTGGTTCATAAGTCTCATGAATGTGGATGGGGCATTAGTCAGGCCAAAAGGCATGACCAACCATTCAAACAAACCTCCCTTGGTCTTGAAGGATGTTTTCCACTCATCTCCCTCATAGATCCTTATCTGGTAGTATCCACTCCTTAAATCAATCTTAGAAAAGACTGTTGATCCATGTAACTCATCCAACATATCTTCAAGCCTAGGTATAGGGTACCTATACTTGATAGTGATCTTGTTAATGGCCCTACAATTAATACACATTCTCTGACTTCCATCTTTCTTAGGCACTAACAAGGCTGGGAGTGCACATAGACTCAAACTCTCCCTAATCATTCCCTTCTCCAATAATTCATCCACCTGCCTCTGTATCTCATTGGTATGTGCTGGTGTCATCCTATAAGCTGGCTTATTAGGTAACACTGATCTAGGCACTAAGTCAATTTTGTGCTGGATATCTCTTTTAGGTGGCAAACCAGGTGGCATTTCATCAGGAAATACATGCTGAAACTGTTGGAGTAAAGGTAGGAATAAGGGGTGGTCATTTTGTGGTGTTGAAGGTTCTTCAAGGTCTAAAAGGATCAAGTCCTTCTGTGTGCTAAACTCATGATGATCAGATAAAAGCAACACATCAAGACTAGGTTCAAGACACAGGGTTTTGCTTTTTTGGTTAACTGAGAGGGTTTCAGGGGGGTAAGGACAATCTTTCTGTGGTTTAGGGTTAGGGTGTAGGTATTAGCTCTTCCACAGTGGTTTACTGATCTATCATACAATCAAGGTCGACCCAAAAGCAAATGACATGCATCCATAGGTAAGATATCACACCAGACCTCATCTTTGTATGACTGACCAATTGAAAAAGCAACAAGGCACCTAGTAGAAACTTTGATACGTTTGCCTGAACTGAGCCACTGGATGGTGTATGGAGCTGGGTGAGGCTTGGTTGCTAGGCTTAGCTTCTTCACCATGGTGCTGGAAGTTGCATTGGTACAGCTCCCACTGTTTACTATCACTGAGCATACCTCCAATAGTGCACCTTGTATGAAAGATATTCTCCCTTTGCTCTTCTGCTTCCTCTACTGCTGAGCTGCTCAAAACTTTTCTGATCACAAGCATTTCTCCCTCATCTGGACCTTCTTCTATAACCTCATCATCATAGATAGGGTCATGTTCATGCACTTCATACTCCTATTCTTCTCCCTGCACATGTTCAGGATCAACAAATAAAGCTGCCTGGTACTCAGCAAGAGTAACCATTCTCTTTTTTGAACATTCTGAGGCAATGTGCCTAGTCCTTGACACCTGAAACATCTTCTTTCTGAATAAGGTCTACTGATAGGGGCTGGGGTTCTTTGTGGGGGATTTTGTGGCTGATTTTGTGGGGGTCTTGGGATTGGATTTCTGGTTCGAGGTGGGGGTGAGGGTGGATAGGCTCTTTGTGGGGGATTGCAAGGTTTGTAGGGGTTTGGTTTGGCTGGTGCATAGGGTTTGGCTGGGTATCTGCTGCTGCTGTAGTCTTTTGCTCTAGATTTCTTCTGCTGTTCCACTTTGTGAGCCAAAGAGCTTAGCTCATCAAGGTAATCATAGACCTGCAACTCTGCAACATTCTTGATCCCTTCATTTAAGCCTGCAAGGTACCTGATATAGGTTTGTATCTCATTCTCCTGCATATTTCACTTCCAAAGCAAATGCTCAAACACCTTGGTATAATCCTCCACTGACTTGCTTCCCTACACAAAATGCTGCAACTTGTTGTAGTTCTCCTTCATGTAGTTATCTGGAAGGAACTTCTCCTTCAGCTTCTGTCTCATCTCAATCCAGGTACTCACTCTAGCTTCCCCAATCTCCATTCTCCTTCTCTGAAGATTAGTCCACCAAGTAGAAGCATATTTTTTCAATTTTAAGGCTACTAACTTCACCTTGTTTTCTTCTGAAACCTCCTTCAAATCAAAGACTCTTTCCACTGTCTGTAACCAATCTAGGAAAACATCAGAATCTAGTTCTCCTGCATATTCAGGTATATCAATCTTGAAATCAAGTTTCTCAACCCTCCTATCTTCCCTTCTTACTTCTCTTTCACTTTCATTGTTTTCCTCAGGCTCACTGACTCTAGGTGATCTTATTATCCTTCTCCTTCTCCTGGGTGTAGGCCTAGGACCTCGACCTCCTCTCCCTGTCCTACTGAAAGGATTCTCACCTTCTCCTTCCTCCATCTCATCATCAGTCTCCTTATTCAACTCATGCCTATGCAATCTCATGTAATAATTCAACTGCTCACTCAAGAACTTCATTTTTTGTTCTACTTCTTCCTTCTCTTTCAGAGTTTGTTCTAAGACTTCCTGTGGTGTTTTACTAGTTCCGGCCATTTTAACTAAAACAAGAAAACACACTCCAAGAAAGAACACAATGCTCTGATACCAAGATGATGTATGCTAACTCACTAAGATCAGAGTGTTGAGCTATAATACATCATACAGTCACATATACACACAGCTGGTTGCTTGAATTTACAATCACTGATTGAAAGTAACAAGCTGGAATAGAAGACAACCCAATAACAGAATAAAAGGATAGGCTTGCTTACAGTTGATACAGATACACCACAACTGCAATCAAGGGCAATGGACTCTCACACACATGCCTCTACAGACACACCAAAGCATGGATGATCAACCTCAGCTTACACTTGCTGGATTTTGCCAATATCTAGTGACAGGAACTGATTGAACCAAGGTTGAGAGTTATAGGACACTCACAAACTTTCAGAGGTACTAAGACACTCGAGAATGCTATTGAATGAACACTGAGATGCCTTTCATTGATAGAAAACTTCAGAATATAAAGGAAACTAATAGTTTGATTAACAGATGCTTAAGCATAAGCATCTTGTCTAATCTCCCTGATCTAATTATAACTTACAAAGTTTAAACAAATACAGCTGATTACATACTAACTATCTCGAGTACATTTTGTAAGAAAAATAAAAGAAAAGACTAAACTTTGCTCTGATTGAACCAAATGCCAAAAGAGTGGCAAAATGAACCAATGAGAGGCTTTCCTCTCCTAAGGGGTAAAGATAAGTTTACTGAGGTAATTCTCGCACCAACGCTAACCTGGAAGTAATCTCAACAGGTTAATATCATGCTGGAAAGACCAAAATAACCTTTGTGAAGAGAAATCAGGACATATAGCCCCAGAACTGGGGTTCTGGAAAAACTGATAAAACAACCCTGCTGGGATTGTTTGTTTCTGACTTCTGAATCTTACTGTGCCATGCTTGATCATACTGGGGCTTGAAAATGGCATGACAAAGAACAAAAAACTCTAGGAAACCTTAGCTGAATCTTCCTCAATCAATAGATATGACATTGAGAAAGTCAGCTGCTTGGACTGTTGTTGCTGGGAACTGGAATTGGTCTGGATGACCAATGCTGGTGGGCTGAGTGGTTGTGGATGCCAAGACTTGCTTTATAAGGGTGTAGCAAGCCTGGATGGATGCTGTTGGTGGAGTGGTGGCTGTTGGGGATGCTGAAATCCTCCTCCTGGATGCTTGGACTGCTGAGAAGTCTGCTGAGTAACCTGTTGTCTGTGCTGGGGTTTGGAAGCCTGCTGTTTCTGCTGGAAAGGCTTCCCTAGCTGCTGAGTTGTGTGAAACAACAAGAACTCCTCCTTGTGCTGCTGCTGCAATTGCTGGTGAAGCTCTGGGGGATGTCTCCTTTGCTGATGAAGCTACTGCTGCTGATTGTTCTCCTTGATGGTCTCCATCACTAATCCCACTAATTCAAACTTTAATCCTCGATTAGGGGACCTAATTACCCCCTAACCCTAAGGGAACTACTCACACATAGTCACAACTAACACTATTTCAGAAATGAAATAAGAACTTGGCATGAAAGAAGCAAAGTAATGAAACAATGAATAACCAACTAATAACACTAATCAAGAACATAGACAAGACAATCAAACAATAAGTAAATCAATTAAGAGCATAAAATAAAGGAGGAAGAAGAAAACTTACTGAGAATTGGTATAGATTCAAACCTTCAAGAAGAAAGAACAAGAATTGAAAGATTCAATTACAAAACATAAACCATAATCTAATTACAAGAAACCAAACCTAATCTTACAACTAATTGAAGGGCTAATCCCTCTACTATAACCTATACTATCGGAATGAAAAAGCTACCCTCAAAAAGGGTAGAGTTTACAATATATAGGTGGGGGATAGTTTGGCCAAAACACATGCATTTCAACCGACTTAATTGATGTAGATAAGGGGGTCACGGCCGTGAGGTAGGCTCTGTCCCAGTTTTTCACTTTCTGAGGTGGTCACGGGCGTGAGGTGGGTGGTCACGACCGAGACACCCCTGTTGTCCAAAAACCTGAACTTGATTTGGCCATAACTTCCTTGTCTGACGTCCGATTGACTTGATTCTTGACCTTTCGGAAAGCTCTCAGAGTCTACTTTCTATTGACATAAGCCTCAAAGTCATAGCTAAAATTAACACTCACTAACCATTGTCAATTGTAGTGGGTGGTCTAAAATGACTTTTTCCTTTTCATCACGATCAGTAATAATCCGACATCACAAACAAAAAAACTAAAACTTTCTTTCCCAATTTGATTGTATGCTACGAGACCCTATTTGGGGTAGCAGAAGAAGCGCAACACGAAGATTGAAAGGGAAAAGGAAAGGGAATTGAGTCTCGACGGAAATGAGAAACATCAGAGAGATTACTCTAATTTGGTAGAAGCATTTAATACAAATAGTAAACGCGAGCTTTCAGAAGGGCAAAAACGTCTTTCTCTTTCAACAAGTAAGAGTATTTTGTTAGTTAACGAAATTGATCAGACTTTAGTCGGAAAAGCACCTTATGATTACTAACCCAAAATGTAACGGTACCACAAAATGAGTTTTGAAATGTTGGGGTACCCAAAAAACATTTTTCCAAATTTTGGGATACCTCCGAGTAATTTTTTGTTCATCTTGAATCAAAGGGTTACACACTACACAGGGGTTTGGTTTCTCTTGAAATTTCCTAGAGTCTCTCTGATGTATTACCGGATCAAGAAAGGTTCTTGATTCCAATAATACATGAAACACGTGTAACCAAACAACGAGGATGGGATGGTTCACGAGATTAGGGAGAGTGAAGGGGAAGGTTCTCGTGAATTAGGGTTCTTTGTGGAGGTTGTTTTACCGTGAGGGCTTTGTGATTTCAAGATTCAAGAGAGATGAATCTTGAATGGGAAAGAGAGGAGATGGTTAATTCTTGAATGGAGGCTAGGAGGGGGGGGGTTGACGTGAAGATGGGAAGAGAGAGGGAAGATGGCGTTTGATGTGGGAGAGAGGGGGAGTGACGTTGGAGGTGGGAAAAGAGGGAGGTTGTTAGGTTGTTGGAGGAGAGATAAGGTTGTTGGATGGTTGTTATGGAGAGAGAAAAGGGAATGTGAGATGGATTTGGATTGGGAGAGAGGGTGACGTTTTGTGGGGATGTGGATGGGAGGATGTGGCGTTGGGAATGAAGGGGTAGGGTATAGGATTAATGTGACTTAACTGTATTGACAGAAAGCTGACAAGGTAATTACCTTAACTATATTAATAGAAAGGTAAGAACGGATAGATCTAGGTTTCCTAATTGAATCCACAAAAAGGACAACCTAGGGCTAACTTGACCTAGACCGCAACCTAGGATCAAGCTCTTCCTAACCACTTGGGTGCCAAACCAAGATACAATAGAAGAAAAGGGTGAGAGTTTATCCAAACACTCGAGAGAAAGCTAAAAGCTTAAGGGGTTTCATATTTCTGAATTCATTTCTTGCCTTGAGAGGCTACATCCTTATTTATACTATGAGAGTCCTAACGGGGCTAGAACTCTCCAACTTTGCGTGCAAGCCAAGGAGTTCTACTACTAGATGCCTAATCTATTCTACTCCTCCTTGGATTAGGATTCCTTATCCTAGGGGGAGTTGGTTGTAACAAACCTTATCCTAATTATCTTGGCTTTCCTAATCCGGATTGGATTAGTTACGAAATTAGCCAATTCCTAACTAGGAAATAAATCACACGACTATTCTAACCTAATTAAAATAAACACACCAAAAACTAATTAAGCTGAAAATAATTAAATTACATCCAAAAATCAAGATCATAAAATTGGGCTTGTAAACTTGACTTGGACGTGTAACCTTGGTGTTTTGGGCTTGGCGTGACCTTGGCCCATCTTCTAGGATGTTTGGACATCCTCTTGAAATAAGCTACAAACCATATGAATGGGCCTTCGTAGTTCAACTTTGTACCTTTCTTCGTTGGCCCATTTGATGTAGTTGAACCAAATATGCCCTGTTGGCCCTGTATGAGTCGAAGTCCTTTGATGAAGGACCCTATGTGTATGATGGACCTTTAATTGGGCCTTCTTG
The DNA here is from genome assembly GCA_029582165.1 of Portulaca oleracea. Classification (NCBI taxonomy): domain Eukaryota; kingdom Viridiplantae; phylum Streptophyta; class Magnoliopsida; order Caryophyllales; family Portulacaceae; genus Portulaca; species Portulaca oleracea. The sequence continues at coordinate 7,425,507 of CM055885.1, read as the reverse complement.
ATTGGGCCTAGGGGAATAAGCGTGGGCTGATTTCCATCATTCCCCCCTAGTTTAAAGAAGTTTGTCCTCAAACTTGGAGATTCAAGTTCAAAGACTTCAACTAACCCAACTGTAATCTTCACATGGATCAGGACCTCCACATGAATCATGATTGTGCCAATGACCTCCACGTGAATCAGGACCTTCACGTGAACCATGGTTGCTTCAATAATCTCCACGTGAATCAGTGTCTTCACGTGAGCGCGACTCGCCGATAGATTGACATTCGTTATCCTCCATGAACCTTCGGTCCCCAAAGGATAGACCAAGGCTAGGCAGATCTTCAACAGTCTGCTTTACGTGAATTAGGGCCTCCATAATAGATGGAGGATGGCGAGTGTGACCCTTCACGTGGACAAAGGTGTCCTCATTAGATCTGAGTTGGACCCTCTTCATTGGGTTTGGCCCTCCATCATTCTCCATGAATCTTGGGTCTCCATAGGTGAGCCCAAGGCTATGTGAATCAGCTGAGGGATGGTCCGCTTGAGATAGAACAATTCCAATACCAACTCCAGGAGCATCACACTTAGCCTTACACTTCTTATCAAAGCTTGGTATGGCTAGGGCAGGTGTGGTGCAGAGTTTCTCCTTGTTGATGTCGAACACTTGGGTCATTGGAGTCCGAGAACTCCTTAGACTTTAGTAGAATAGTGTTGAAATTCTTCACAAACCTCTTATAGAAAGAAGTCAAGTCGTGGAAAATTCGATCATTAAGAATACTAGTTGGAGTAGACCACTCCTTGCTAGCGTTGACCTTTTCTTCATCAATCTTGGTCACTTCAGTCGAAGGTACATAGCCAAGAGAGACTATGTTGTTGATGAAGAAGAAGCTCTTGGACGGATTACCATGTAGCTTCACGTGAGCCAAGGTCTCCAAAACAGATTGGAGGTGAAAGATGTGACCTTTCTCACTTTTGCTATTCACAAGTATATCTCCGAAGTAGATAACGATACTTTTGCTAATAAGGGGCTTCAAAACCTGATTCAACAATCTCATAAAAGTAAAGAGAGTGTTAGTCAGACCACAAGGTGGGACTAACCATTCATAGAGGCATCCTTTGGTTTCAGCAGTTGTTTATTCCGTTATTTTTGCATGTATTACCCTTTATTATATGACTTTTTGTTGGTTCTTAATAAATTAATTAGGTTTATTATTATGTTTTTATTGAGTTTTATTAGATTTTATTTTATTTTATTATTTTAGTTGTTTTTATTATAAATTAAAACAAAATTACTAAAAAAATTGAAAATAAGAATTAAAAACCTAAAACTAATCCTAATCTACCCACAAACCCCAGCCCACCAATCCCACTACCTAGCCCACTACCCTACCCAACTCCAATCCACCGAAACCCATAACCCAATTCCCCATTTTTCCCATTTCCCTTTTCTCTTTTTCTCATTTCCCTTTCTCCTTTTCCCATTCAGCCCAAAACCCATTTTCCCCCTATCACCCATTCCCATCTAACCCACCTAAATAAACCCTAACACTAATCCAAACCCACCAAACCCTAACTCTAATTACCCTGTCTTCGGCGCCCAGAACCAAACCCTCCCCCTCATTTCTCACATTCTCCATCTCTCTCTTTCGACCCTTTCTCTCTCTAGCCGTCTCACTCTCTCTCTCTCACATCTATTTCTCTTTCTTCCTCTTTGTCTTCTTCTTCTTCTTCTCTGAAATAACATACACTCACCCTTTTCTTTGTCTTTTCCAGATTTGGAAGAAAGGGGAGCCGAAGTACAACATCAGCAGCAACAGAGTAGCACCACCCACCATCGTTGCATACACCTATGCATCAGACCGAAATCCATCTCGTTCGTCCAATCCAAGGGAGAATCGATGGTCAAGATTTGAAGGAGAGGCTGAGAATTCGACTATAAAAGGGAGAAAGAGCAGAATTGAAGGTTTTCATGGTTGGTTTTGGGGGCAAGTGACAACCCCAAGGCCTCCATCAACTAGGGTTAGGATTAGGGTTTATGCATTTGATTTCTTGGTATGCATTTGATTTCTTGGTTTTAATCTATTTTAGTTCGAAGAAATTCATGCTTAGATCGATTTGTAGGTTTAGTCTTAAATTTGATTAAATGATTAGATTACTGCTTTTGTATCTTATTTTATGCATTTGATTTCTTGGTTTTAATCTATTTTGGGTTTTGATTATTGATGTTCTGGATTCGGTATTCTGTTCTCCCCTTCCCTTATTTTGCTCTGTTTTTGTTTTGGTTTATTTCTCTGTTTCTTTCCTCCTTTCTTTCTCTCTGTTCGTTCTTTCATTTTCTTCTTCTTTTTCTTCTCTTTGTTCTTCGGCATCACTAGCAGCAAGAGTAGTATTAGGGTGTTTTTATTTTGGTTTCCTTTATGTTTCGGTCAAGCAGTAGAATTTTAGGGTCTTTTAGTTAGGGTTAGTGGTCATTAAGTCAGTAGGATTGATCTTGGGTTAGTATTTTATGTCAAATTAGGTTGAAAGAGTCAAGTTAGATTAACATTCTTTAAGTTAATTTGGTGTAGTTGTTAGTATTTGGGTATGTATAGTTTAGTGGGCCTAGGTGAGATTTTGGGCCAGAAATAGCCCTAGGTTGTGATTAGTGTAGGTTTTCTAAAATAAATTCAAGTAATCTGAGTCTTAGGTTTTAATTAGTTTGTAAATAAAAAAATGATTAGTGAGTAGTTAGACTGAGGTGAGGGGGTAATTAAGGCTTTAATGGATTTTGGCTAAGGTGTTTATTGATTAAAGTGTGTTTTAGTTGGAGGAGTCTATTTCCACCTAGTGTCTTCTCATTGGGGGTGGCGGTTCAAGGTCCGAGAGCTCTTTGAATCGTTATACACTCAATGGGAAGTCTAGAGTGGGATAGTTAAGCCCACACTTACGAGGGTAAGTGTAGGCTTAACTAGGAATTAACGCGATTTTCAACCCCGATGGTCCATGGTGGACATAGGGTAGTTAATTTGAATCTTCCTCGAGGGAGGGGATTCATCGTGGCCTTTTTCCCGCGTTGTTCCATAGATGAATCTAACTTAATGCATTTTAATCATGAAAACTTCTTGATCAAAAGTTCCGTTAAGTGTCTAAAACCCCCGAGCCTTTTTCTTCTTTTGTTTATGATCTTTTGATTGTGTCTTTTAATTAGTTTCCAAAACTCCAAAAATATGGAAATCTAGACCTAGTAGGTGAGTGCTCGATAGCTTTTAGGATCGGTACCCCAACTCCCTGTGGATACGATATTAAACCTCCGGCTATATTATAGCTCGAACAGCAGTGTCCCCTTCTTGAATTTGAGCCTGGCAAGACCCACTTCTTGGATTGATCTTTGGAATGTCGTGGGTACCAAGTAGCTCACCCACTAGATCTTTACTTCTAGGAAACCTGTACTTGGTAGTAACCTTGTTGGTGCACAGATGTTGGTTTCCCTCTTCTTTTGGAACCAAAAGGGTAGGAGTGGCACATGGACTGGGTGTCTTCCCGATCATACCCTTTTCTAGAAGATCTTCATCTTGCCTTTGAACCTTTGGAACATCACTAGGGTTCACGTGTTGTTGGACTTCACGTGGAGTAGATATTGCTGATGTTCTCTCGTATGAGTTCTCGTGAAGAGTGGCGAGAGGGGGTTCTTTTGTGGGCTTTTCGTGGCTATGATCTGTGTTTGGAGTGCGAGGCGATCTCCTTATGCTCACTAAACTCAGGGCGTTCAGTGGTCATAGAAGTGATGGAATTTGGATCACTCTCTTTGGATAGGGACGGATTGGCTATTTTAAGTGGAGCTAGGGTGATTTTTTTGTGGTTGAACCTGAAGGTATAGGTGTTGGCTCTTCCATCATGCATCACTCTGTCGAATAACCATGGTCTTGACATAATATGACAAGCATCCATAGGCAATATATCACACCAAATAGAATCTTGATAGTTCTTGCCAATGGAAAAGCTTACCAAGCATTGATGAGTAACTTGTAGTCCTTCACCCTGATTGAGCCATTGGATGGTGTAGGGCTTGGGATGTGGACTGGTTTCCAGCTGAAGTTTGTCCACCAAAGTCGTTGAAGCCACGTTGGTGCAGCATCCTCCATCAACGATTAAGGAACAGATCTTTCCTTTGATGGTGCAGCGAGACTGAAAGATAGCCTCTCGTTGTTGTTGGTCTTCTGGAACAATCGAACTGCTGAGGATCCTCCTTATGAAGAGCAATTCGTGTGCCATGGTAGGGGTTGGAACGCCAGAGTGACGTTGGGTAAGGATGGATAATGTGTTTGGGCTGTTTGTGGAGTTTAGGGTTGCAGGTTGGTACTAAAGATTTGAAGGTTATGTGTTTGGTACTACAGGTTAAGCTTGTGGACTTGTAGGTTAAGCTTTTGGACTTGCAGGTTAAGCTTTAGACTTGCAGGTTAAGCCTTTGAATTTGAAGGATACGTGTTTGGTTTACACTCAACCTCAACTTAGAGCTCTGATACCACTTTTGATGTATTACCGGATCAAGAAAGGTTCTTGATTCCAATAATACATGAAACACGTGTAACCAAACAACGAGGGTGGGATGGTTCACGAGATTAGGGAGAGTGAAGGGGAAGGTTCTCGTGAATTAGGGTTCTTTGTGGAGGTTGTTTTGCCGTGAGGGCTTTGTGATTTCAAGATTCAAAAGAGAGATGAATCTTGAATGGGAAAGAGAGGAGATGGTTAATTCTTGAATGGAGGCTGGGGGGGTTGACGTGAAGATGGGAAGAGAGAGGGAAGATGGCGTTTGATGTGGGAGAGAGGCGGATTGACGTTGGAGGTGGGAAAAGAGGGAGGTTGTTAGGTTGTTGGAGGAGAGATAAGGTTGTTGAATGGTTGTTATGGAGAGAGAAAAGGGAATGTGAGATGGATTTGGATTGGGAGAGAGGGTGACGTTTTGTGGGGATATGGATGGGAGGATGTGGCGTTGGGAATGAAGTGGTAGGGTATAGGATTAATGTGACTTAACTGTATTGACAGAAAGTTCACAGGGTAATTACCTTAACTATATTGATAGAAAGGTAAGAACGGATAGATCTAGGTTTCCTAATTGAATCCACAAAAAGGACAACCTAGGGCTAACTTGACCTAGACCGCAACCTAGGATCAAGCTCTTCCTAACCACTTGGGTGCCAAACCAAGATACAATAGAAGAAAAGGGTGAGAGTTTATCCAAACACTCGAGGGAAAGCTAAAAGCTTAAGGGGTTTCATATTTCTGAATTCATTCCTTGCCTTGAGAGGCTACATCCTTATTTATACTATGAGAATCCTAAAGGGACTAGAACTCTCCAACTTGACGTGCAAGCCAAGGAGTTCTACTACTAGATGCCTAATCTATTCTACTCCTCCTTGGATTAGGATTCCTTATCCTAGGGGGAGTTGGTTGTAACAAACCTTATCCTAATTATCTTGGCTTTCCTAATCCGGATTGGATTAGTTACAAAATTAGCCAATTCCTAACTAGGAAATAAATCATACGACTATTCTAACCTAATTAAAATAAACACACCAAAACTAATTAAGCTGAAAATAATTAAATTACATCCAAAAATCAAGATCATAAAATTGGGCTTGTAAACTTGACTTGGAAGTGTAACCTTGGTGTTTTGGGCTTGGCGTGACCTTGGCCCATCTTCTAGGATGTTTGGACATCCTCTTGAAATAAAATTCTGTACCATATGAATGGCGCCCGTAGTTGACTTTCTTCGTTGGCCCATTTGATATGTAGTTGAACCAAATATGCCCTGTTGGCCCTGTATGAGTCGAAGTCCTTTGATGAAGGACCCTATGTGATGGACCTTTAATTGGGCCTTCTTGATTGGGCCTAGGGAAATAAGCGTGGGCTGATTTCCATCACTCTCATATTCTCTATTTAGATTATTCGGTTTGTGAGCTATCCTTGTTTATGTGGACTTATAGCTTGGCCTGCGAAGGAAGAATATAAAATGATATACCTAACAAACTCAATTAAATGTCTGTTTAACGGGAAATAAATTTCCCAAATAAAAAAAAAAAGGTGTAATTCCCAAAAATAACACATACAATCGTACCTAAGCTGGCATCCACAGTTGAACGAGCAGTTTAAGTTGACTATAAAATAAAAAGCTAATGAAATAAAATTTCATGTAAAAACCATTCTTTACAGAATAGCTGCCTAAGTTGGACCAAAAGTGACTTAAAATGGACTTTTCACAAGAAAACAATAGTGTACATATACTACATTCACAAGGAAACAATAGTGTACATAGATTACGTTCACTAGGAATCAAAGATGTATTCTATTCTTGAAAATCTCCAGCCAAATTGGATGGTTGCCCCTTGAAATCTTCTCCCTTGCTTGCACTCGAAAGATGTTTTTTAATGCTTTCTACAAGTTGAGATGCTTCTTCATCCAATTTGAGTGATAGACGCCGCAAACTCTGTCAAAATGTTCCAACTCTATCATCTTTTCTCTAGAGTTACACACGGTTCAGGTTATATTTTGGTAATTTACCAAGAGGCATGGTTGAGTTTGTGACATTGATAGGAAATATGAGCATTATTGTTCAGGTTTGTGTTCAGTTTGTCTTCCTTTTCCCAACCAACAACAACGGTCCCAGTCCCAAGTGTAGACCAGCTAACGTGAGGTATGAGAGAATCAGATGTATATAGTCTTCTTCTCATACACCAGGAGGCTAATTGCAGTAGACCAAAAAAAACCTTCAAAAACTGAAAACAAAACCAATTCGAAAACCGATGGGAAACCTCTTCCTTTTCCCAACCATTGCAGATAATTGCCAATAATGGATTTTGACATAATCTATATTTCTGGTCCAACATCTTCTCTGAAATTTTCATAGAAGAAGTGGGCTTACCTCTGAAGACCACAAGTGATCATGCGCCTTGCGAGGAATTATGTGGATGTGAGTCTGAAACATGCAACTTATGAAATTTGAGTTCATTAAATCATCATCAGCAAGAAAAACCCAGTATAACAGAAACAATGGAACTAAATTAAGCTCACATGAAATATAACTTGGCCAGCAGCTACTCCATTGTTGACCAGCAGGTTGAACGAATCTGCACCATTTCGCATGAAGTAAATGAGTTTTAGCGCAACATTAGTTAATGCTTAAAACCAAAATTACCAAATACAAAGTGGCACCTCCTAAATTATACAATGTACTAGATTAGCAGGTCATGCAACATTTATTCGGCATAACAATGCCATCTAAGGCCATGGAAGTGAGAGAAGATCAACCAAATGGCGATGTAACAAGCTAGATATAGGTTCTCTACAAGTTGAGTCACATCCATTTGAATCGCCTCTATTCCTACTATGGAGGTGGGATGTTGGTTAAGTAAAGGGTAAGCAGTAATCCGGTAGAAAAGGAGGTTCGAATGGGTCATTTTTATAATGAGCTTGTTTTTCATAGCCGAAGAGGGGTTTTGTGTTCTTTAATAATGTTTGGACAGAATACCAATGCTTTTTCAAGTTGTATATGTAAAAATAAAAAAAAGTTCAATGTTCAAAGGCTTTAAGTATTTACAAAACAAACCAAACCTTGTAATATAATAGATAGCTAATTTGTTGTCTACTATCACCTACAATGACCGTGAGAACCCGAGGAAAGAGAAGCGCATGCGCAGGGGGGGGGGGGGAGGTTGCTCATAACTCATATGCTTGAGCAGCCATTGCATGGCTACAGCCTCAGTCTAAAATCATGTACATCTATCCAGAAGGACCGGAATGACCTTTTATTCATATTCTATTGACAGTTTTAGAACTTCTCAAAGTCACATCATCACCAAATGGAACAACCCAATACATGATGTTAGATGTAGCTTTTAATACTTTTAAACAAAATTTGATCATCAAGAAGTTAACTCCACGCAAGTCACTAGCCACAAACACCAGAACATAGAATAATTACATCAGAGTCATCGGTACTTACCACACCCTGTAGCCTTTTTAATGGCATCGCTAATTAGAGGTATTTTAGAGCACATAGCAGCTACCACCTACATCAAAATCAACTCATAATTTACAGAATCAACGGGATCTTAGGATGGCTTACACAATATTTTTAATTGATGATGAAGAATTGAACGCTCAATAAAGACAAATGATGGACACTCTTACCATGAATGGACTTAATCCTAGAATGAATATCAAAGGAATTTTAGCAAAAATACAATGATGTATGCACAGTGCACTAGACAAATAACAAAATAGCTTCATGAATATAGCTCTCAATATGTGATCGCATCCATGAGACCAGCACAGGTATTGGTTTGGGTCAAGGAGTTAAAACAGCACACATAATGGTTAATTGCAGCACTGCTCAATGCCTCCACCAGCTATGGATGTCAATTACAATAGATCAACTTATTAACAATGGAAACAGTTCTCCCCACCATTGTCATTAGTGAATCAAACTTTATGGCAATAAATCCTTTGACAACATTAAGCCAGTGTCTTCAAAGGGATAGTCAACAATCTACCTCATCTGATTTCCCTTGTGATTAACACCCTTGTTTTGCACATGCTCGTAATAGCTATGACACGCATTTTTCTTTTTGATATGTTTGGTTTTATTTAAAAAGTTTGATCATTTCCGGTTGGTTACTCGATGACTCCGTGCAGGGTGAAAGATAAAGAATGGCAGAGGGAGACTCTTAGATGCCATTTCAAAATGGATGTCAATTACAGTGACTTGAAAATTACCACTTGAAGGAAGGAGTACAGTGACAATTCCATGAGTTAAATGAGGCAGTAACAGATGTGAATGCCGCAGTATGATCCTAATCTTTTCATTCCTTCAGAGCGCAGACACTTCTAGTAGACTTTCTCCACTTGGATTAACTAAATAATGCAGGGCGAGCTCTTGCCAAACTGGTAGCAACTACGAAGAATACACAGGTTTCCAGATCAACCTAGAGCATTAACTATTTGAGACAGATCAGCTTTCATCAAAGACCAGCATTAATGATGGTCATTTATCAATATGAGATGACATTCCAATACTCCGCCAGTTTAACTAGAACCAACTAGCACCTTGTAAAAGAAAAGAGTCTAGAAAACATCTTCTCCACAACGATCAACTTGACTGACACTACACTAGTAAACATGCAGCCATGTGACTGACGTACCAATGTGATTGAACGCAACAGCAGTCTACAAACATTGAGACATTATAAATAGTTCAACCTAGCATTTTCAGACATAGAGATGGCCCAATGTCACACAAAGATCAATTGAAGACGCAACCCAGAAAAAGGAATGCTGTGTCTTCCCAGATAGCGTAGCGAACACATACTAATTCAATTGCTTAATACCCAGCTTCATTTGGTAGCATTAGTAGAAGATACTTACAGATGGAGGAGTAGCATCCAAGGAGCAGAAATGCAGTTTTGGAATAATAAGAGAGTGTCTGTCAGTCGTAACAAGAAAACAATATCAGAAATTGAACATGTTTGATATATACGAGCAAGTAGCTTCTTATTCACAAAAGAAAAAGTGCATTATAATAGCACAACTTGATGGTACCTTACCCACGACTGAGCGGACTTATGTCCAAAATGCATAGGCAGGCATCATCTTCATATATCTGTATCAACCCAGGTGAAGGTTACAATTTCTGCAGAACTGTATTATACGAGAATATTGCAAAACAAATGGCAGGGTGACAGATTGACTTTCAGATGGCAGGCTGGAGCTGGCAGAGATAAACTGAGTCAAACGGCAAACTTGGTTGACTTTCAGATAATAGTTTCCCCAGTCAAGGACTACAAGACGTTAACAACTACCAAGACACAGAAGCAACTCCAGACCCAAGTAGGTGATTACCAATAATTGAACTAACTCATTACTTGTAAATATGAAGTCCCCAAACGTAGCATACCCAAAAATACTGCTATTAAATAACTGACAACCAACTCCTGATAAGGAAAAACAACTTCTTCAGCTTCTGGAAAGTAACCATTTCCACCATTGAAAACGCAACCTCAAAACTCATAATATCAACTTAGAAAAGTTATTTTTTGAATAAGTACGTTAGTGAAAAAAATCGGGGAAATGGTGGAACCTTAAAAGCAGGGGATTGACCACGAATAATCCGGCAAAAAACACAATCTTCACGCAAACCGGCATTCTCGTTGAATTTGATGGTTTTAAATTCATCATGCTGGGATTGAGACGAGCCATTTGAAGCGTATACGGATTGGGAATTGATTGAGTCGATGTGAGGAGGACGAAGATGAGAACATAGAACAGCAATGCGTCGCCGATGAGCTTGAAAATCCATTTTTTTGGTTTTCTGAGTAAGCTAATTTATTGTGGTTCAAAGGTTTGCATTTGCGTCGCCATAATTTGCGCCCCTAGGAAGAGGAGGGACTCGGGAAATAGAGGTTTGTGGCCTGGATTTGGATTTGGAGCTGAGGAAGCCAGTTTCTTCCGGATTAGCTGTGGCCCTTGCAATATTTGCAATATATATTACATGCACCCGGAGCATATGCTCTAGATACTTGCGAGTGAACAATCATATAAATCAGGGTGAACAATCATAATAATTAGAGTGAACAATCTAATTCATATGGTGAACAATTGTAAAATTTGGAGCACGTGCTCCGAGAGCACCTAATAAATTGCATGGGCCATGTGGGTTTGTGGGCCCTCCTTGTGCCGCTTAGACACAGTGCAATCTACCGCAAATTACCATTACTTTTTTACTATTTCCACCGTAACTTACCACACCACAAATTAAACGCATAAAAGAAGGGGTGCCTTAATTCTGTATTTATGTTGGCATATTAAGAAGGCTTAAGCCACTAGAATAACTAGATTATAGACTAGTTAACCACCATTCAGAAAATTAGGGTGCCCCCCACCATCAACTATCAAGTACTATAACTAAATTGCAAATTTACAACGCTATTCATGGAGTGCGTCAAGTTGAGACACTAGATATGGAGGTAGGTAACTCTAGTTGTTTTGTCGGAATTAGATAGAAAATAATGGTTGTTAAAGAAAGAATTTACATTATGTCGTGCACGAAACCACTGCCTTGAAAATGAATTCGGCACAACCACGGTACAAATCGACAATGGTGATCATTTCCCTAAGGTTAACACAGTTACCCCCAGACTTGTGCAATCGAGACTGGGAGAGTGGATTATGCAGAAACAATTGCCCAGTGAGAGATGTATGAAAGAAGAGAAGAAGATAGAAGTGTGTTTCTCAAAAGTTGTGAGACAACCCTTTTATAGTGGAAAAAGTAGCTATTTTTAATGAATAATTGCAGCTGAAGAAGAGGAGAAAATCGCGGAAGTGGAGGAGGAAAATCAAGAACGTTCGAAGACTTCATCGAGGAACGTTGAATTAAAACTAACATTTAGAAAACGTCAACCTCAAAGAAAGCCTGATTTTGTATAAAAAGAATACAAGAGGGACCCACGACCCGCGGCACACCCAGCCCAGACCGGACGAGGGGGGGTGGTGGTGCGCGCGTGTGCGTGCGTGCGTGTGGTGGTCCAAGCTCAAACCCTTCCCACAAGACCAAGGGTAAAGCTAGCTAACACACAAACCCTAACCAAGAGGAAGCTTTTAAACCCATCACAAATGCATAAATCCTCCTATGAAGGACAAAGGTGAAATAGAAGAACAAAGATAACAAGCCAACTATGCCATTACTCCTAGCAATCCCCCACAAATGATGTAAGAAACAAGCAAAGGGAAAAACCGGGGCAAAAGGAGAGTCACATACTTAAGTATCAATGTATTACGATTGAATTGATACATAGTGAAGTGAGGTAACATCCATACCCGACAAGTGAACAAGTCTTGAACTTGTTAGGTATTGAATGAGACCCAGACAATACATATCAACGCTCGATATACTGTATAATCCGCGACACACAATATGTAGCTCCTTTATGGCCATGGACACACCTCAAGTCTAGTCAGTGCTCTAGAGAAACAACCAAAGTTTCTCATAGAAGGCAGTCAAACCTTCACACTTACATAGGTAATTCCATCAAGCCTATCTCAACATAGACCATCGAAAGTATGGCTATGGAATTATTAAGAGCGTAGAAATGCTGAACCTCACATAGGCACAATGCGGTGATCTGCTAAGTGCATCACAATAGCACCCCCATAATGGGTATATATTTATTAAGAGCTAAGCTGAACCTCGTCAACACTACCACGCACCACAGGGATAGGGAATTTAGTACATCTTGAAGTTTGGCATGGCTTCGTTTGACCACAAACGGGTATCCACCACACGAATTCAAGTTATGGGCCTTAGCCCTATCCCTCTCGATGCTTCCAAGATAGCTCGCCTCGTCAACCCCTTAGCAAGAGGATCCGCCAGATTGTTCTAGGACCTCACATATTGGAGGGAGATGACACCATGCTTCAGCAGTTGTCTCACAACACCATGCCGGATACGGATGTGCCTCTTCTTTCCATATAAACACTGTTATGAGCTACTCCGATAGCTGCTTGCGAGTCAAAACGTATGGAAATGGGTGTTGCTTGCTTTCCCCCATAATGGCATATATGCTAACAAGCATTTTAGCCATTCTGCTTCCTGACCTGCCAACTCAAGAGCAAAAAATTTAGATTCCATGGTGGAGTAGGCTATACAATTCTGTTTAGCAGACATCCACGAAATAGCCTCTCCACACAAGGTAAAAACATAACCACTAATACAACTTACTTCATCGTTATGAGCAACCCCATTTGCATCACAAAAACCTTCTAATACAACAGGAAATTTGTTAAAAAGCAAACACCAAATAGTACCTTTTAAGTACTTAGGTAAACAAAGAAGTGCATCCAATGATCTTGGCTTGGGTAATGTGTGTACCTACTCAGTCTACTCATGGCATAGGCAATGTCAAGTAGTTCATAAGAAACATCACACTTCCTATAATCTTAGCGTACTTAGATTGGGACACACTAGGTCGTTTGTTCTTTTTAAGGTGTATGCTCGGGTCATATGGGGTTCTCACTGGTACCACATCGAAAATGTTGAATTTTTGCAATATTTTCTCGAAATAATGAGATTGGGACAATGAAAAGCCATAACTTGTCTTTCTAATTTTGATCCCTAAGATCACATTAGCTTGTCCTAAATCTTTCATTTCAAACAAAGATGAGAACAAGCTTTTAGTGTCATTAATAACATGCAAGCTAGTACCAAAAATTAATATGTCCTCAACATATAAACATATTGTCACATATTCAGATCCAATACTTTTTGAATACACACAGGAATCAGAATTTGTGATACCCTAGAATTTCAATTATGGATTTAAAGGTCAGTGTCTAACGTTGACTAACTTTAACAGCAGAAGTCTCATTTTTAATTGGGCGTCACTGCCGTTTCGGCGAAGGAATACGAAGCAAGAAGGAAAATCTAACAACTGTTCTTTAATCTAAATTCAAACTATACAACTTCAAATTCTGAATCCAAACAACTCAAATTTTACCAACTACAAGCCTTTCTGATTGAAACATAATATAATTAAAGGAAACTAAGCCCGCCATCCTCACTTCTAATTCCCATCCCCGGCATAGAGATCGTCACCTGAAAACAAAACATTTACAAACATGAGGAGTACTCAATAATGTCTACCCCTAATCGTCAAACAAGTTACAAGTTATTTCAATTCATTTAGGGGGAGAAGTGAAGCAGTCAAACCATCTCACAAACCTTTGACCCTTCCCAGAAGTATAAAACTATTTTCCTTAACCAAATTCGATTCATATTTTATTATGCGGGCAGGATACCACATCCCTTAAAGTAACATAACTAACTGGATCCCACGTCATTTACCTACCCCAGGCTACCACCAGAATTATCAAGATATCACATCTCCGGCTACAAGCTACGACCAGAATTATTGAGACATCACATCTCCGCCTACCACAGGCTATGACCAGGATCCCAGGTTCTTTGCCTACCACAGGCTACGACCAGAATTATAGAGGTATCACATCTCCGCCTACCATAAGCTACGACCGAAATTATCAAAATTATATCAGAGCATCCCCTAAACTCTTGGTCCATAACCCTGCAGGATACCACATCCTAGTCTCTGGGTTATCCCCCAAAATCCGCTAAATGTACCACTTTGAATTATTAGTATCTTATGCATTCTTAGCTGCCAGTTCTCAACTCAAACCCAAATCAGGTTATCAAAACTAGTAACAAAACCACTTATAAAAAACCATCTCAATTTCCTCAACTCATAAATCAACAAACAACAATTAAAACAGACAATCTAATTTTCCACATAAAGTCTCCTTGGGGATGCAAATTCCAAAATAAATTAGAAATCAACAAAACACTTAAGGTGCATCCTTGTGGAGATTAGGGGTTAGACATTACCTGAATATCTTCACTTCGTTTCACTTCATTAACTTCTCTTCAACGAACACACTTGAGCTCACTAAAATGAGGCGCTCTAGATCGTGCGCATAAATAAAATAATTTCAATAATCAATACGCGCCCTTCGGAGTTAGTATTAACTATCTTCAACCTAACCCTACCCCAGGAACACCATGGGGTTCCCATCATTCATGAATTAATACCTTGAACTACTCTACACATTTTTCACATAAACATTCATTAAGAAATTTACAACATTTTCCCACATCAACATTTTGGCATAAATAAAAACAGGGCAGATTCCTTCACTTGCATTGCAAAATCCATAACTTGACTTCCTGACATCAACAAACCCGATTATAGTCTTTCTGAAAACCTCGAGATGTCTACTAAAACTTTCATGTGACTTCGTGACCTAAGTCACACTCTAAGATTCCTTCACTTGCATTGCAAAAGCCATAATTCAAATTATATACTTCAAAAGTCCGTTCCGTAAATTTCCTATGAAAGTTAACATTTTAGAGGACTTCCACACCAAATGGTTCAGTCAAAACACGACTACACAACTTATGGTGGTCTCTCTATGGCAACCCAAGAAATCTGTCCCATTCCCGATTTACTTTTAGTTGGTAATTCCGATCCTAACTCTAACCAACCGATCCCGAGACTCTAACGTGGGCCCCAAAATAGAGGGTTAAGGTCAAAGATTCCTTCAAACCCACCTAACCCAACTAAGGCCCAATCTTCATGGTTAACTAATGCTAGAACCCAATTAAACAAGTTTTAATTCTTTTAATTAACCTTTCCTTAAACCTCAACTAATAATCAAGGTATCACTAACCTTTTCTCATCCAAGACTCCACAACCCATCATGACATAGCAAGGAAATTAAAAGAACTAATTACAATCAAATTAAACACTTTAAGTATCCTCCATGGACTTCTTATAATAGTAGCTCCCTGAAACTACTCTTAGGTATACACAATCTTGCTCCCTTTAAAAGAAACCCTTGGTCGATATGATACAGACTCTGAGGGTGTCTCTGGCACTTTTGAAAAATCTCACCAAAATCCTAATCTTCCTTGTAGAAGGCTTTCAACTACTCAAAGCCTAGTACGCTTGCATCTAGAACATGCAACAACAAGTATCGCCTTGACAAAGAATCAGCTCCCTTGTTTAGCTTTCCTGACTTGTGGTTGATCATGAAATGGAATTGCTGCATGAACTCCACCCAAGGAGCATGCCTGGTATTGAGCTTATGCTGTCCTTGGATGAACTTTAAAGCCTCATGATCACTATGCAGTATGAACTCTGCTCCAATTAAGTAATGTCTCCAGTGCTAAAGAGCTCTAATGATGGCATAGAACTCTTTATTATAAGTGTTGTACTTCCTCTTAGCATCATTTAACTTTTCACTGAAGTAGGCAACATGTTTACCTTCTTGTGTTAGGATTGCTCCTATGCCAACACCTGAAGCATCACATTCCACGTCGAAAACATTAGAGAGACTTGGCAAAGCCAGTACTAGTGCTAATGTAAGTTGTCTCATGATTTCTTCAAAGGCTCTTTGTGTTGCTGGTGTCCACGAGAAACTTTTTCCCTTCACTAGCTCTGTCATATGTGCTAGGATGGTGCTAAAATTTCTCACAAATCTCCTGTAAAATGAAGTTAAGCCATGAAAACTTCTAATTTGCTAAATTGAACTAGGAATAGGCCACTCCCTGATTGCCTTGACCTTTTCCTCATCCACCTTAATTCCTGTTGCTGTCACAATATAGCCAAGAAAGGTGACTTGGCTTGCAAAGAGCTGGCACTTCTTTAAATTCCCATACAACAGCTCCTTGCCTAATATCTCCATCACAATCTTTAGGTGGTCAATATGCTCCATCTCAGATTGACTGTAAATAAGTATGTCATCAAAATATACAACAACACACTTATCAATCACTGGCTTCAGAATCTGGTTCATCAGCCTCATGAATGTGGATGGTGCATTTGTCAGGCCAAAAGACATTACTAACCACTCAAACAAACCTCCTTTGGCCTTGAAGGCTGTCTTCCATTCATACCCTTCACAAACCCTGATCTGGTAGTAGCCACTCCTTCGATCAATCTTGGAAAACACCACTGAGCTATGCAGTTCAACTAGCATATCTTCAAGCCTTGGAATTGGGTACCTGTACTTAACAGTGATCATGTTAATTGCTCTACAGTCAATACACATTCTTTGACTGCCATCCTTCTCAGGCACCAATAAGGCTGGCAGTGCACAGGGGCTTAGACTCTCCCTTATCATTTCCTTCTCTAGTAGCTCATCAACCTGTCTTTGTATCTCATTAGTCTCAGCAGGAGTCATTCTGTAGGCAGGTTTGTTAGGCAAGACAGATCCTGGGACAAGATCTATCTTGTGATGTATGTCTCTGTTAGGGGGTAGGCCTGGGGGCATCTCTTCAGGAAAGACATGTAGGTACTGGCTTAAGATGGGTTGAAATAAGGGGTGGTCATTTTGTGGGTAGGTCTTCCTCAATGTCAAGCAAGATGATACCACTTTGCTCACTGGACTCATGTTGTTCAGCTGGAAAACGGACATTAAGAGTTTTCTCAACAATACGGTTTTTGGGTCTTTTTGTGAGCTGGGATGGTCTAAGAGGGGTAAGGGTGATTTTCTTGTTGTTTAGGCAAAGGGAATATGTGTTTGCTCTTCCATTATGGCTAACTGACCTGTCATACATCCAAGGTCTTCTTAATAATAGGTGACAGGCATCCCCTGCATATTCAAGGTCTATAACCAATCTAAGAAAACATCAGGATCTAACTCCCCTGCATATTCAGGTATATCAATCTTGAAATCTAGCTTCTCTATCCTTCTGTCTTCTCTCCTTTCCTCCCTTTCACTCTCACTATTTTCCTCTGGTTCACTGATCCTAGGTGACCTCCTAACATATCTCTTCCTTCTGTGTGTAGGCCTAGGACCTCGACCTCCTCTTCCTATCCTACTAAAAGGATTTTCACCTTCTCCTTCCTCCAACTCTTCATCAGTCTCCTTATTAAACTCAGTTCTATGAAATCTCACATATTACTGCAACTGTTCACTTAAGAACTTCTTTTTCTGCTCCATTACTTCTTTTTCTTTCAAGGTTTGTTCTAAGACTTCCTGAGGTGTTCTACTAGCTCCGACCATCTCAAACTATCACAAGCAACACACTCCAAGATAGAACACAACTCTGGTACCAAGATGATGTATGCAAGGTGACAAAGATTAGAGTTTGACCTCACAGTACACCACACAGGAACTCACACACAATGTTGATGGTTCAAAACAAAGCTAATTGGAAACAATTAGCTGGAATAGATGACGACCCAACAAGGAAACGAAGGATAGACTTGTATTCACTCTGATACAGGCACACCACATAATAAACACAAGGACAAAGGACTTAGTTACCTCAGCAGATTAAGGAATACCACCACTGATGTAATAACCCAGTGTTAATTGGACCCCAATACCATTTAATTAAGCTAACAAATCAAGGGATTAATTAAAGTCGCGCATTTCAATTCTTCTAACTGTGTGTTTTACAGGGCTTGAACAGCGTAACGACCACCGACTCTCCATCACAGTAATTTTTAATAGATGTCTCTCATATAGTATTACCGGCCCTTCCTAGTAAAGCATGAAAATTCTCGTTTGAATTTATTATTATTAAAAAGTTTCTCTTAGTTTGTCTAGTAGAATTTTATTCGGGAACCCAAATTATTGGTATCGGGTTTAAAAAGAGGGGGGATTAGTAAGTATTTGGGTCAAATTATTTTCCTTTCTTCCAGATCAGCCCAATAAATTAAGTAATTGGGCCAACCTTATAAGTTAATAATATTACTCCTCCCTTTTAATTTCAAACACCTGATTCAAACAAATCCTGTCCAATTCTCCTGTCTCTCTCTCTCTTCCCTTCAATACATTCTGTGCCTGTCTCTCTCGCTGTTCCCTGCCTCGCCGACCTCCTCTCCACTACCCCACCGGACGACCACCGTCGGCGCCCCGTCACCGGCGACGGCCGCTGCGTTGGTCGGCAACTCATTCTTCCTTCTTCCTCTATTGAGTTCTTCCTCCCCCAATTGAAGGTAACCTCTTAACCCTCTTCTCTCAAATTAAGTTCAAGTGAGTAATTGTTATTTGGGTATAAATATCATTGTTCTAATTAGTTGTCTTGAGATATTATTGAGTATGATTATGACGTTTTAGGGTTTTATTGATGATTAATGAGTAAAAATGGTTGGGATTGATGTGAGTCAAGTAAGAAATTATGGAAGTAGGTTTAATTGATTGATTTGGTTGATGCATGTTATTTTCAATAATATTTTGAGATTCAAGAATGCTTGCATGTTAATTAGGTAGAAGTAAAGAGAGTTAAGTGAACTCTTGAGTGAAGAAAAATTAGGGTTTTAGTTAGGATTGTGTTAAATTGTGAAATTAGTAAATGCATGTACTTAGAATGGGATTTGGGTTGTAAGAATTTGCCTTGCATGTATAACTAATGCCTAAAATGAGGAGTTTTAGTTGTGCTTAAGTCTGGAAATTAATGTTTATGTTTGAAAAGTATGTTTTGCAAAGAGATTAGGGGAAAATTATTAAGTTATAATACATGCAAATGAATTGGGGAAAGGTCTCTTGGAATCTGATGGCATTCTGGAAATTCCAGGGGATGAAGAGTATGAATTTGGACTATTTTATGACATGAACGGGTAGCCTAAGATGTTAGCGAAACCCCGGTTTTTTAATCACGAAATTTCCTTAGGTATATAAAAGTTATGGCCAAAACTGTGAAGCATCGCATTTCAATACGAATTCTGGAGATAGTCTGGAAACTCATGTTTTACATCTGTTTAGAGACATTTTTGGGTTGAGTGTTCAACATGAGAGATTTAGAGGATTCATTGAGCTTTCCGGAAAGGTAAATTCCGTAGCTATATGATGTCGGGATTGAGAGTTATGAGTCCCCGACTAAGAGACAGTAATCTGGAACTACCCAGAATTTTATTTTGAATGTTCTGTATTCTTGGCCAAAGTCCGACCATTTTCCATGTTCAAATCAATTGGTGATTAAAACAAACGTTGTTGTATGTTCTGCGAGCTTTCCGAATTTGAGTCTTGTGCATTCATTGGATACCGCAAGAGGAAGTTATGACTCATTCTTTTTAGCTATGCATTTAAACTCTGCTCAGAAACAAAGGTGACCATAGCTTATTCTAGACACTTTTAGGACCTTTTCTAGGGCTTGTACAAGTTTGAGGTCAACATGAGAGTTGTAGTATGCATTTCAAGCTTTCCATAAACTACTCTTGTGCGCTCAAACGATACTTGGAGATTGTTTTATAGGCTTCCGAAACACTTCTCCCATACATGTTTCCCCAAGAAAGTTCACTTGTTTATATTATTTCAAATTTCATCTTTTCATGTGTTCTTAGTTTAAGCTTTAGTTAGGAAGTTGTGAGGAGTAATCCGAACCTTCCAATTCCAAAGATTCCTTTTGCAAGGCTTTTCCAAGACTTATAGGAAAAGTTATGCGTTCCAAATATCACGAAAATTCATGAATTCTCCCAAGTTCATTGAGCGCTTATTTTATTATTTATTCAAGGAAATCCTTCCCTCTAAGAACTCAACCTAAATCTTTCCTTTATTCTTATCTCCAAGTTAACTCCAAGGGGTCGTTGCCGCTACCTGTTCAAGTCCGTTCAAGTGCTAGTGGTCCTTCAAGCGGTCCGGTTCAAGGTATGCATATTGCCTGTACCCTGTTTAAAACTCTTTTTATTTAAGTTTAATAAGGAACTGTAATGATATTGAGAATGGCTAAGGTTACTTGTTTTATCACATAATTATGGCCCCGACCCATTGTTATTTGTGCCTTTGAGCACTCCATAGTAAATATCTGACCTAGTGTCAACCCATCTGGATCTCCCGATCGGTCCGGGTATGCGCATACGGAGGCTTAGATCGATGATCGCAAAGTAGGGGATCATTAAAGATAATAATATGGAAAGTATGTTTATTGTTGTTCATTATCGTTTATTGTTGGTTTATTATTGTTTTTAATGTTTGCAAAATGAATTGAAATGCGCGAACTAAAACGAATTACTAACTATTTGACTGTATATAGGGGTATACGTATTGAGTTCATCTCATTTGTAAAGTTTTTATGTTTTGTTTTAGGTGGTCCTTCGCGAAGAAAGTCTTCCAAGGAAAAATTTGGTAAACCACCTTATGAAGCATAAAAGGTGATCTTCTTGGAGGTAGTAGCTCCTTTGTATTTTTTAATTGGGAACAAAGTTAATTTGGAGTTGTATGTAAACAAAGTTAGGGTGAATTGTACTTTTAGTTTGGAGTCTGAGTTCATGGTTTTCTTGTGTATTATGTTTGGAAACTCTTTTGGGGCTATTGTATTTATGGTTGTATGGTATCTTTTGTTGAGCCATAAGTGTTTTCATGTATGTTGCTTATGGAATAATTTTTTTTTTTTTAAGTTGTGAGTGAAATGAAGTTTTTGTTTCTTTCTTTGGTTTGTGGTTGATTAGCCTTATTCACGATGGTGAATGGCGGTAATACTGTTTGGTTAATTAAATCCGTTGCGCTAATTACTGGGTTAAGTTATGTTTAGGTCTTAATCTAGTGATTATAGCCTGGGGGTGTTACAGTTTTGATACCAGAGCAAAACGAGGTTGGAGTTGTTTAGAATTGGAAGTAAGTGATCGTAAGAGATTAAGAATAATGTATGAATTATAGGAAATTTGTTTTAAGTATGGAAATTGTGTGTTCTTAATGGTTGAAGTGTGTAGTTGAATATATTGGAGGATGCTTGATAAGTCATAAAGTGAATAGGATGTGTGAGTTGGGAGTCAAAGGAAGGAAAAAAAATATAGTTAAGGGAATGAGTTGTGTTAGGAGCATATACTTGCCCATGTTAATATTTGAGTCTTAATTGGGATTGGTGTCTTGAATTGCAATTGGTGTTTAGAATTAAATCCCACGTTCTCGGGTCCAAGAGTAAGAGATTTTATAAGATAGGTGATTATGAGTTTTATTAACCTTAGTTTATTTATTTATGTATGTTTCTCATTTTATTCGCTCCTTTTTGTTTTGATAGATGGCGGATTCGGAAACACCCAATCCTTATGCCAACCTCATGGCACCGCGGGACTTAGTCTCTAGTCACATCTCCCGACTACTGAAAGATTTCGCCATCCTGAGGCAAAATCCACACTCACGATACCATGATGAGGTGGCAAGGGCTCACTGTCTCTTGGTTACCCTCCCCTACGAACAACCATGGGCACATTTTAGAAACAGGTATCATGACTTTATTTACACAGGTAACCCAGGTGTGCATGAGGAGAGGTTCCAAACCCTAGGAGCATGGACAGTTGTTACATTGGAGTTAACCCTTCAAGAGAACGCTGACTATATGGGTATTGCCACCTGGGAGATACCATCTTATTTCATAAACCTTTTGGGACTGCAACCTCCGCAGGAAGTATGAGGAAACCCTCCCCCTCAACCAAACCTAGAGGAAAGTGAGGAAGAAGAAGAACCTATGGAGGAGGAGGAGGAAGTAAACCCGCATCCTTCTCCCGCCCAGTCTCACGAGTCTGACGGAGTGGAGATAGTGCACGATGTTCCGGATCCCGTAATCATTGAGATCAGTTTCGATGAAGAAGAAAGTGAGGAAGAATATGGGTCGAGGGCAGTTCCAAAATCTGAAGAAAACAATGATTCGGATGATGAAGACTACGATCCCACTAAGGATCGTTAAGAATGAACCAAAGAACCTTCTTGGGTGATGTAGTAGTTAGGGCTAACTTATTTTGCTTGATTTATAGTTTGTTGGCTTGTATTTTGTAGTCATGGTGCTTGTATTTTTGTATTTGTGCTTGTAAGAAAGAACTGTAGTAGTCAACCAAACTATGATTAATTGCCGCCCGAGTAAATTTTGGATGAGGGCGAGGTAGATGGTCAGGTTAGCTTCAGTAGTAGTATAAGTAATGGTGGTAAGCAAGTGTTTATATATCTGTTAAACAGGTGGCTCAAGGATTTTGGAGCATCGACAAGAAAGTTGATGTTGTAATCCCAATTTTTTTAGGGAATTGTTGTAAGGGTATATTATAATGTAATGAACGGTCGATATGAAGTTGTAAAATGCAGGGAAATGATTAAATCTTTTGTGTTGTTATGGATTGCGAGTTATGGCATGTGGGAGAATTTAATATATTACTAAACTGGGTATCTTATGTTTGCATTGTAGTATGTCGCACACGTCAGGAAGTGTCATCCACATGAAAATTCTAGGGAAGACCCCAAGTTTAAAGACCCCAAGTTTCCCCACAGGTTGCCTCCAACCCAAGTTCTTCCGCTGCTATAATGCCCCCTTTAAATTCCCCTTACCCGGAGTATTTAGGGCAAATTATTCAGGAACTCTTACGATGTCTTCCAAACCCCAATAACTCCATAAAGAACCCACCAAAAGAAGATAAGTATGCTGATAAGGTAGCAAAGAGGAACCCAAGGAGTTATGCGGTAGGTTTTAATCCAACAGAACTTGAGGAATGGATTCGAATTTATCTTTGAGGTAGTTGGAGTACCCGAAGGAAGAAAAATCTCTATTGGGACTTTTTATTTGACTGGGGAGACTGATATTTGGTGGAGTACGGTGAAAGATAAATACAAGAATGCTGGACTAACTTGGAACAATTTTCTGGAAGACCTCAGGGCTCAATTCTATCCTGCTTCTTTACAACGCCAGAAGGAGAAGGAATTTATGGAGCTAAATATGTTTAACCAAGACATGTCGGTAATGCAATACATGGCTAAATTTAATGAGTTGGCCCGTTTTGCACCCAACTATGTGGCCACAGAGCGAATGAAAATGACAAGGTTTGAAAATGGATTAGCTCCGTATATCATAAGTCAATTAGCAGGATACCCATTCAAAAACATGCAAGAACTATATGAACTGGCAGATGAGGTAGAACGAGTAAGGAAAGAGTTGAAGGTTTTACATCAAGGAAATCAAGGAGGTTCAAAGAGGAAATGGAATGACCGAGGCAATGCAAGTAACCTCAACGAGGCACCATCGAAGAAGCCAACCCCCAACCCAACCAGAAATCGACCTGCACCAACACCAGAGCAGTGCAAGAAGTGCGGTAGGACCAATCAAACGACCAATCAGTGCAGGATAGGGACCGACAAGTGTTTCTGGTGTCGTAGTAGGAAGCATCGAGCAGTCACGTGCCCCAAAAGACTACGGACTGTGGAGTAAGGGACAACAAAACTAGTACGAGTTCCGCGTCCAGCACCCCCTCCACCTAATCAAGCTAATGTAGGTAAAGCCTATACTATAGGGAAGAAAGAAGCGGCAAACTCTTGTACAGTGGTTACTGGAACTCTATTAGTGAACTCTAAACCTGTGTTTGTTTTATTTTATTCTGGTGCTTCACATTCCTTTATTTTTACTCGTATTGTTGCTAATTGGAAATAGATAGCCTTGGGACCTCTACTAAGTATCAAATTAGCTTGCCCAATGGTCAATTTCTAGAATGTGACAAGATCTTTGTGGATGTTCCACTTAGCATAGCTGAAGATATTTTCCCAGTAAATCTTATTCAGATCGTACTAGCTGAGTTTGACATCATTTTGGTTATGGATTGGTTGACAAAGTATGGAGCAAAAATAAAGTGCCATGAAGGAATAGTCGTCTTGAAGAGTAGACTAGGAGGCAAAATCTATTTCAAGGGTGAAGCAGAGAAAGCAAACTGTTCAATAATATCTATTATGAAAGCTAAGAAGCTTTTACAGCACGGGGGTGTAGGGTATTTCTGTTACATATCTGAGGATAGACAGCAAGAGTTGAGTCTTGAGGATATTCCAATAGTAAAAGATTTCCTGGATGTTTTTCCTGAGGAATTTACTAAGCTACCCCCAAGGAGGGAAGTAGATTTTGAGATAGAATTAGTGCCAGGGACGCAACTCATCTCCAAGGCACAAAACAGGATGGCACCCACCAAGTTGAAGGAGCTTAAAGTACAATTGGATGACCTGCTTCAGAAAGGGTTTACAAGACCCATTGTGTCATATAACGTGGTTTTTGTACCCCAGTTTTTATATCGTTCTTCTGGAGGAGCTAGGGGCCTTGGTCATAGAAACTCGGTCAATGGTCGGGATGAGATCGCTAAGGTAAGGATATCGCTTGAAAGGGGTCACAAAGCGAAAACAAAGCTAAGGTCGGTCAAGAATAGAAAATGGGCTTCGGAGGCTTATCGGGATGCAAACGGGGATGAGGAAATGGGTTTTGCAACAAGTGAATAATAAGGAGGGAGAATCAAGTAAAAATTCTGTTAGAAAATACCCACCAAGCTTCAACTTTCGTGGATAGTCCGGATTAACTACCTCAAAGTCCACCACGGACCCAGAGGGTTAATGAAACGGAATTCCCTAGTTAACCTCCTTCCACTTTCATGGGTGAGCATTAACTATCCCATCTCCAACCTTCCAATACAAGTGTTGGATGTATTTGGGAGCTTTCGGACCCAAATACATCCCACTTGAAGGAAGGAAAGGAGTGGGAAATTAATTTCACAACTAATTATTCACTAATATTGATAACCCAAACCTAATCACCAATTCACACCCTTAATTACCCCCTAACCCATAGGGTTTCTAGCCACTAATCATGATAAAAACTAAGCTAACAACATCCTAACCAACCCTAAGCATGATTTCTATCAACAACAAACACAAATCAAGCAAAATAATGAAATAGCAAGCAAGAACAATTAAACAAGCAAGAAAGTAATTAGCAAAGCAATTAATAAAAGAGTTAAGGGAAGAGAATACTTATCAAAATGTTGTAGATGAACAAAGGAAAGCAATAAAAAGATGATCCAACAATTTCTCAATTATTTGAATCCCCAAATCTTCAACAACACCAAATATCACCAAAACCCTATATTAATCCCTCACTAATCTCTCTCTAAAATTCAATAATACAAGGCTGGAAATAAAGTTTAAGTTACTAAGATGGGTTCTCCCAAGATAATCGTAAAAAGGGATATATATACAAGGCAAAACAGTTGGGTAAAACGTCGTCGCACAAGCTGAAAACACACGCAGAAAAAAGGGAGACCGTAGGTACGGTCTAGGAGACCATAGGTACGGTCTAGGAGACTTTAAGTACGGTCTCTATCGGTCCAGGGGAGGTAGCGGGTGCCACCAGTAGGGTGGCGGGCGCTACCCTGCGAAAACTGCCTAGCGATTTTCCTTCGTAAGACCGCAGGTGCGGTCGGGAGACCATGGGTACTGTCTTCCTCGGTCTAGCTGAGGTAGCGGGTGCCACCAATAGGGTGGCGGGGGCTACCCTCGGGTTTTCTTCCCTTTGTTCCTTCCTTCTTTTCAACGCATGTAACGCCCGCTGCGAGGGTCATAGCGGGTGTTACCTCACTAATTGACACTAAAGGTGGGAAAGTGGTCCCAGGTCAACTCCGCCTCGGCTCTCGGTCTGGCTCGGCTCGGGAAATCACCAAAAAGGCTAAAAAATGGCCCGTTTTACATCGTTTTGAGTAAAAACACTAAAACCTACAAAATAACCAAAAACATACTAAAAAGCCATGAAAATAAACACGAAACGAGTCAAAAGCCTAAGAATTAAGGCGCTAAACACCCCCCCACACTTAGACTTTTGCTCGTCCCGAGCAAAACAAATCAAACACAAATAAGAAAAACTAAACACCAACTCCTCTGTCGTTGGAGGAAACGAGTGCATTTGGCGTATGCACCAAGCCCTTTGAACCCCCCGGCAGCCCGGGTGGATGAGATGGACTCGTGAGGGTTTGTAGCGACTATACCCACAAAAGCCAAAGAAAAAGGAGAGTGGGAAAGTGAAAAACAAAACCAAAGGAAACAAAGGAAAAGGGGAAACAACTTCGCTTCAAAGAATCATGCCATCTCAATTAGGAAAACGATATTAATCCTCCAAAAGGAACCGTTATGAGCATCTCCAAACACCTAACCCAAACGATTGTCAATCTTAAAGGTTTTCGATCCCCTACACCTCATGCCAAGCAAAACCCCATGTGCGTAAGTGCTAGTGGGTGCTAATTGATTCCGGTTGACTCCAAAGACTCACACCCGAGCTCATTTAGAAACGAACAAAATTTGGAAAAGAGTTGCCCTCCCCCGCATTTGGTCGCCCTTGGCTTGGTTAGGGCCGCAGGTGATGCAAGGAAAGGCCCCACACTTTATTAACACTTAACTTCCTTTCTTTTTGGGTTGGCTTTGCCAACAAATTCAAATTATTTTAATTAAAAGTCGGGTTAGTTTTGCGGGAATTGCTCGACCCATAATGTGGGGTTTACCCTCCCAACACAGGCTTTTCCAGTCACCTCTTCGTCGCAATGCGATATAGAAGGAGGCTTAAGGAGTATTAGTGTCGTACAGCTAATACCGGCCACGTGTAGGTGGACTAACTTTATGTTGGTTAATGTCGTTCAGCCAACGCCCCCAATAAATTCATTTATTTAACTTTGCTTTCTTTTTCTTTCTTTTGCTCTTGCTTTTGCTTTTCTCTTTTTTTCTTATTTTTTTTCTTTTCTTTTTAGAAGACAAGCTCGGAAATGAATCCCTAGAGTCTCCCAGTTCCAACAAAAACGTGAAAAGAATCGGGGTTCTCGCTAGACACTCAATGAAGGGAATCTAAAATAGGTGAGTCATGAGAATCACCCAAGATAGTGTCGAAAATGCTCAGACCGGTTTCTTTTAAAGAAGCTTAATAACGGCTTCCCAACATTGACAGCAAAATCCAAAAAAAACAAAGCAAAACAAAAACAAAAACAAAAACTTTTAAGGTTTTTCACTCCCTTTCTTCTCCTTTTTCACACAAAAATATTCAAATTTTAGGCAAAACTAAGAAAAATAAAATAGAAGATCTAGGTTGTTTACCCTTGAGCATGAAATGTCTCTCCCCCCCCCCCCCCACACTTAAAGCTTCACAATGTCCTCATTGTGAGAAGGTGTCACAAGAAAAAGGGTAGAGAACCTACAAAAACAACTAGCATATAAAAGTGGTGGCGACTCGAGCCCACACGGCTTCAACAGCAAAATAATCCCAACACAGACACTCAAAGGGACTCGCCACCCCAAAACAAAAATCAAGCATACAACAAGGATCAAGATATACACTTTCAAAGAGTACGGAAAGAGGTTACCTCGTGGTCTTGAATTAAATAACGAAACCAATCCGCGATCCAGGAAAATATCACACTTGAGTTAGAAGTAAACAAGAAAAACATAATAAGTGTGAATGTTCGCATGCATAAAAGAAAAAGAACAAAAAAAAAAAAAACAGGACACTAGAGACTAAAAACTAAAGAAAAGATAAACTATTCACAATATTTACATTGACACTAACTAACCTCAACCCCGAATCTCACTAATTTGCGGCGGGAATTGGGAGTGAAAAAATTCTCATAACCGGACTTACCAATGAAGAAGCAATAGGGGCAGTTGGACACAAATTCAGCCAGGTGGATCAGATCTTGCTCATCAAAACGAACAATAACACACAACACACACGCAGAAAACAATAACAGTACACTTACAATACAAGTGTGTGTGAAAATCGACAAAACTCTTAGTGCAACAAGAGTGTGTGCATGTCTTCAACGGATGAAAAGTAAAAACCAATCATACACAACACCGAGCAAGAACAAACCACTCAAAATCAGCCCACAAACAGAATAAAGAAATCGCACACTAACACAGTGCACAATGTGGATGTGTGTGAAAATTGACAAGAATCCTTAGTACAATCAGCGTGTATGTATTTCATAGATGAAATGCAACCATTAATCGCATAAAACATCAAGCAAGAACAAAGCATTTGAACTTAGCACACAATCAAGGTGAGTATGTAGGAAAATTGAAAGAATCTGACCTAACTCATCAGGAATGACCAACAAATTCAATAAATTATGTGCAGCCAATCACTCAAAATACTAAAGCAAGATCACAACACTCGAATTTAACACACAGCAAGGCAAAATTATGTGCAGAAAATCAATAAATTCAATCCTTAACTCAACATGAGTGACCATCGAATCAAATGCAAGTGAGAAGGGAAAGAATTTCGCATAAAACTCAAAGGATTACCTCCCTTAGCTGTGTAAAACAAATTCTTGAGCAAAGTAGCACACATTGGGATGAATCTGGGCAGAAACTCGAAACCTTGGCAGTGAATTCCGCAGCAGTGAAGAGAAATTAGGGTTTGGGGTCGAAAATGGAAAGAAGTGAGGGTCGAATTGATGATTGAGAGGAAGGATTTTAGTGTAGGTGGTGTTGTTTGCAGTCGCTTAGGACTGTAGAGAGAGATAGAGTCGAGTTTGAGTGAGAAAGGAAATCAGAGAAGTGAGGAAAATCGGGAATTCTAGGCCGAAAGATTTCGCGGACAACATCAGGTCGCGGGGGCGACCGATGCTGTCGCGGGCGCGACATTCTCGTTGGGTCTAGGGAATGCTGGGCGCTTTGGTTGCGGTGCGTCTCTGAATCTTGCTTGCCATCGCTCATTGTTGTAAGGTGACGGGTGCTACACTGAGGTAACACCTGCTACCCCTGCATCATGGCAAAACCTTCAAAAACTCTCCTAAAAACAACCTAACCCCAAAGAAAACTTTCTCCCTTAATTCTTCTATACATCTTCATACTTAATACAAAATTTTCCAACTCTCAAACTCTCTTAACACTCATATTTTTTTTTCAAAACCTCATGTTGGGGAGATCCAAGGGGTAATCCCACTTCAACCAAGGCCAATGGTACACAAGTTAAGTGAGGTTCCATCTTAAAACCAACTGGTGTTAAGAGAGTAGCCCACTTGACTTATATACCATGTGCTTTCTCTTTACTTTTTCGATGTGGGACATTTAATCATGGGTGAATCCCAACAATCTCCCCCTTCACACATGAGTCTCTCCCCCTTGATCGGAAGCCTCTGTTTTTCCCAAGTTTCAAGTCACCATCAGGAGCCCATCATAGCCGCACCTTACTCTACAGAGCCGCACCCTACTCCACTTGAGTCTCATGCCACCACTCTGTCTCAAGAGTCCCAGCCGCACCTTACTCCACAGAGCCGCACCCTACTCCACCCGAGACTCATGCCACCACTCTGAGAATTCAGGAGACCCAGCCGAGCACGCGCTATGGTCCCTGATCCTGTCCACGGTGATCTTCCCGCACCTTGCCTGCGCCCAGCCGAACGAATCATCGGCTCTAATACCACTTGTTGGGGAGATCCAAGGGGTGAGCCCACTTCAACCAAGGCCCATGGTACACAAGTTAAGTGAGGTTCCATCTTAAACCAATTGGTGTTAAGAGGAGTAGCCCACTTGACTTATATATCATGTGCTTTCTCTTTACTTTTTCGATGTGGGACATTTACTCATGGGTGAATCCCAACACCTCACACACTCACACTTCTTCTTTCACTCCAACTTCAATTTTCATATTTTTCAACTCTATCTTTTTATATTTTTTTCACTCATTTTTCCTCTTTTTTTTTCAAACTTTTCTTTTGAACCTAGAACTAATACCTCAAATTACAAAAGAAATAAATAAAGAAAAATTAAAAAGACAAGAAAAATAGAAAAGCCTAAAGAAAAACTAAAAAGAAAAATTAAAAAGAAGAAGAAGAAATAAAATTAGAAAAAATGCAAAAATTGAAAATTTGAAATAAGAAACTCAAAAATTATGGGGTGCCTACCATAGAGAGCTAGTTTTAGGTCCCTAGCTTGACCTAAATACTTACTTGATTCTTGGAATCCTTGGGACACAAACTAAAAACATCATCGACCTTTTCCACCAATTCTTCTTCCTTTTTTTCCAAAGATTCTCAAAAAGACTCGTGGATGTCATAGGACATTTTTCCGGTGGTCTAGTCATCCACCTAGGATATCCGGGTAGCATTTTCCTTGGTTTCCTCCATCGACGCTTCATTCTTCTCTTCCAACACTTCCTAGCCTTGGGTATAAACGATGCTCGCTTCCTCAAGAACTTAGTAGGGTATGAGAATATAGAAGTAGAAAGTAACTTCAATTTGGTGTTTGGTGGTTTACCGGGCCTAGGACTTTTGAAAATCATCTCATTGGCTTTGTTGCACTCAACATAGGTTTCACTTAAGGAAATCTCCTTCCTCCAAGGAATGATCTTAAGAGGGTGATCATGGTAGATGTCCTCAAATTCACTTGGATTTAGATGCGAAGCACTTAGACATTTGATTTCTCCCCAATCATCGGGCTCAACTTGAAGGAAATAAGACTCCTTTTGGGGCTCATCCAAGAAGCCTACCACCGCATTGACCTTAAAATGAGATTCTTTGTGGGATTTCACCCTTAAAGGGTCAATGTAAAAAACAATATGATATCTACCCACATGAAGAGACAAGCGACCTCTTTTCACATCTATGATAGCTCCTACAGTGGCCAATAAGGGTCGACCAAGAATAATAGGAATATTCCAATCTTCCTCCATCTCTAAAATAACAAAATCACAAGGAATGAGAAAACTTCCCACTTGAATTGGGACATCTTCAAGAATCCCTAGTGGCCTTCTAATACTTCTATCGGCAAGTTGCACATTGATTGCCGTGGGGATCAAATCATCGAGATTGAGCCTCTTGCATATAGAGTGTGGCATGATACTCACACTAGCTCCCAAATCACAAAGTGCTTTATCAATTTTCATTTCCCCAATCAAACAAGGAATAGAGAAACTACCGAGATCGGCTAGTTTCTCGGGAGTCTTGCTTCCCATAATAGCGTTGCAACTAACCGTGAGATGAACGGTTGGTGACTCCTTGATTCTTCTCTTGTTTGTCAAGAGGTCATTGAGATGTTTCTTGAATGAAGGGACCTCCGACATGGCATCTAGAAATGGTATATTAACTTGAAGTTTCTTCATCATCAAAATAAACCTGGAAAATTTCTCTTCATTTTTGTGTTGAACCAATCTTCCGAGAAATGCAATTGGTGGTCTATATGGTTTCAATTGACCCGTGGGTTGATCAAGATCATGCTCCTTCACAATCTCCTTGGGTTTCACCAAATCATCTTTCTCCTCATCATTAGGCATCTTAATCACCACATCATCCACTTTCACCTCATCAACGGATTGCTCAACCTCCATATCTTCTCTCTCAATTATATTCTCAATATCTCTCTCATTCTCTCTAGAAGGTTCCTCCTCCACTAAATCGGGTCCCTCAACTTCTTTTCCACTCCGCAAAGTAATAGCATTCACCTCCACCTCTTGAACAGGCTGAGGTTGGATAGGTATAGATTGAGGTTGGTTGACTTGAGCTAATTTAAGTTCGAAACTTCGGATGTAAGCTCGATCTCTCTCTTGATTCTCAATGATTTGCTTAAGCATCAACTCAATAGAGGATTCTTGGGGTGGGGAAGAAATTTGAGGTTGTGAAATATCTTGTTGGGTTTGATGGAAGGATTCTTCTTGAATAGATGAGTGATGTTCATGAGGTTGAGAGGTAGAAGGGTGATGGTTGGTGATGTGATAAGGATCTTGGTTGTCGTGGGGAGAATGGATAGCATTCACTTGCACCAATTGTTGAATTTTTGCACATTGTTGAGTCGAATGTAGACCATAGCAAAACTCACAAATATGAACATTCGGAATAGAAGTTGATGCAAAGGATTGCATTGCTTGGGTAATTCTCAACTTATTTGAAATCTCCACATTCGACTTCTCTTTTTGCATTTCACAAACGGTGGACAAAAGAAACTTTATAATCAGGTTATCCTCCAAGAAATTGCCTCCGTCTCTTGAGCTTGGGCCACTCCCCCAATGAGGAGCGTGTTGTGATACCTCATGTAAGAAAATATTGGCCTCTTCCACGATCTTCTTCAAAGACATCCCTCCGGATGCATTATCAATAGATTCTCTAAGAGAACCACGGAGCCCATGATAAAAATGTTGAAGCAACATCCAATCCAGTAAATTATGATGAGGGCATCGTCTACTCTTAAATCTCCCCCAAGCGTTGAAAAGACTCTCTCCCGGACCTTGCTTGAAAATCAAAATTTCTGCTCGAAGTCGGTGTGTCTCCTCCTCCGGAAAGAAACGATGAAGAAAATCTCCTTTGAGTGCCTCCCATGAAGAATAAAAACCAGGTGGACATGTTTGTAGCCATATCTTCGTTTTCCCCGTAAGAGTGAGAGGAAAGAATTTCAACTTCAAATACACTGATGATATCCTTGGAATATGCATAAAGCTAATCCGGTCTTCGAACTTATCAATATGAGCAACGAGACTTTCAGCAACATTGTCCCCATGAAACGGGTTTCGTTCGAAGACTTAAGGTATGTGCGGTTTAAACTCGAACACAGCATCGGGTGGTAATGGTGGTAATGTGATAGGACTGCCTCCCGTACCCAATGATGGAACGACATATGATAGAAGGGTACGAGGTGAACCAGCTTGAGCTTCACCCATTAGAACGCGAAAACTCCTACAAGAAATGAAGAAGCATCAAATTCATTTGGATTGACACAAACTTATTTCTAGCGTGAAAGCAAACTCAAATAACCAAAAACCAAGAAACTAAAACTAGGGGCGCTAGCTCCCCGCAACGGCGCCATTTTGTGTAACGTGGTTTTTGTACCCCGGTTTTTATATCGTTCTTCTCGAGGAGCTAAGGTCCTTGGTCATACAAACTCGGTCAATGGGCGGGATGAGATCGCTAAAGTAAGCATATCGGTTGAAAGGGGTCACAAAGCAAGAAACAAAGCTAAGGTCGATCAAGAATGGAAAATGGGCTTTGGAGGCATTTCCGGATGCAAACGGGGATGAGGAAATGGGTTTTGCAACAAGGGAATAATAAGGAGGGAGAATCAAGTGGCAATTCTGTTAGAAAATACGCACCGAGCTTCCACTTTCGTAGATAGTCTGGATTAACTACCTCAAAGTCCACCACGGACCCGGAGGGTTAATGAAACGGAATTCCCTAGTTAACCTCCTTCCACTTTCGTGGGTGAGCATTAACTATCCCATCTCCAACTTTCCAACACAAGTGTTGGATGTATTTGGGAGCTTTCGGACCCAAATACATCCCACTTGAAGGAAGGAAAGGAGTGGGAAATTGATTTCCCAACTAATTTGCTAACCCAAACCTAGTCACCCATTCACACCCTTAATTAACCCCTAACCCATAGGGTTTCTAGCCACTAATCATGATAAAAACTAAGCTAATAACATCCAAACCAACCCTTAGCATGATTTCTATCAACAACAAACACAATCAAGCAAAATAATGAAATAGCAAGCAAGAACAATTAAACAAGCAAGAAATAATGAGCAAAGCAATTAATAAAAGAGTTAAGGGAAGAGAATACTTATCAAAATTTTGTAGATGAACAAAGGAAAGCAATAAAAGGATGATCCAATAATCTCTCAATTGTTTGAATCCCCAAATCTTCAACAATACCAAATATCACCAAAACCCTAGATTAATCTCTCACTAATCTCTCTCTAAAATTCACTAATACAAGGTTGGAAATAAAGTCAAAGTAACTAAGATGGGCTCTCCCAAGATAATCGTCAAAAGGGATATATATACAAGGCAAAACAGTTGGGCAAAACGTCGGCGCACAAGCCAAAAACACGCGTAGAAAAAAGGGAGACCGTAGGTACGGTCTCTGTCGGTCCAGGGGAGGTAGCAGGTGCCACCAGTAGGGTGGCGGGCGCTACCCTGCGAAAACTGCCTGGCGATTTTTCCTTCGTAAGACCGTAGGTGCGGTCCGGGAGACCGCGAGTACTGTCTTCCTCGGTCCAGCTGAGGTAGCGGGTGCCACCAATAGGGTGGCGGGGGCTACCCTCGGGTTTTCTTCCCTTTGTCCCTTCCTTCTTTCCAAGGCATGTAACGCCCGCTACGAGGGTCGTAGCGGGTGTTACCTCACTAATTGATACCAAAGGTGGGGAAAGTGGTCCCGGGTCAACTCCGTCTTGGATCTCGGTCCGGCTCGGCTCGGGAAATCACCAAAAAGGCTCAAATATGGCCAGTTTTACCTCGTTTTGAGTAAAATGACCAAAACCTACAAAATAACCAAAAACATACTAAAAAGCCATGAAAATAAACACGAAACGAGTCAAAAGCCTAAGAATTAAGGCGTTATTTAGACACAAAATTGGGTCTAAACATGTCACCTTGCGGAGCACCTATACTTTTTGTCAAGAAGAAAGATTGGAGTCTTAGGTTATGCATAGATTATAGGTAGTTGAATAAAGTTACCATCAAGAGTAAATATCCTCTTCCCCGAATTTATGACTTGTTTGATTAGTTACGAGGAGCCGGTATGTTTTCAAAAATTGATTTGAGGTCAAGATATCATCAGTTGAGGATCAAGCCTGAGGATATACCTAAGACTACTTTTAGAACCCGATATGGACACTATGAGTTTTAGTTATGCCATTTGGGCTTACCAATGTACCGGCAGCATTCATGGATCTTTTGAATCGAGTCTTTAGGTTATATCTGGACAAATTTGTGGTTCTGTTCATTGATGATATTTTGGTTTATTCGAAAAACCGAGAGGAACATGAGCAGCCTCTAAGGTTGGTGTTACAGACTTTGAGAGAACACCAATTGTTCGCAAAATTGTAGAAATGTGACTTTGGGCTAGAAGAAGTGGCATTTTTGGGGCATATTGTAGCTATGGAAGGAATCAAAGTTGATCCAAAGAAGGTCGCTATACTCATGAATTTGGCTAGGCCAACGACCATTATTGAGGTAAGGAGTTTCTTAGGTATGGCGAGATATTATCGGAGATTCATACATAATTTTTCGAAAATCGCCCTTCCATTAACTAATTTACACAAAAAGACCATGAAGTTTGAGTGGACAGCAAAGTGTGAAGAAGCCTTTCAGGAGCTTAAGAGAAGATTCACTTCAGCCCCGGTGCTAACCCTACTTGTTGAAGGAAAAGAGTATGTGATTTATAGCGATGCATCCAAGCGTGGGTTGGGATGTGTGCTGATGCAACATGATAGGGTCATCGCGTACGCTTCTAGGCAGTTGAAACCCTATGAAAGAAATTATCCCACCCATGATTTGGAGTTAGCCGCGGTTGTGTTTGCCTTAAAGATTTGGAGACATTATTTATATGGTGTACCAACTAAAGTTTTTTCATATCACCAAAGTCTCAAGTACATTTTTAATCAAAAAGAGTTAAATTTGAGACAACGTAGGTGGTTAGAGCTTTTGAAGGATTATGATTTAACCATTCAGTACCACCCAGGAAAAGCAAACTCAGTGGTAGATGCATTGAGCAGAAAGATACAACATGGCCTAAGCGCGCCTGTGATATCTCAACTTCAATTGGTACGAGAAATGCAGAAGGCAGGCACAGAGATAGTACATCAAGGAGATGTGATATCAAGGTTGGCTAATCTACAGTTGCAGCCATCCATCCTAGAGGAAATCAAGGCGGAACAGCTGGTGGATCAGGGCTTGTTGTACATTCGTTCCGGGGTAGATAAAGGAAAGATGCCTGGCTTCTTGATTCCCGATGATGGGACCCTTAGGTTTCAAAACCGATTGTGTGTGCCCGAAAGTGGGGGTTTGAAAGAAAGAATTCTTCATGAAGGTCACAATACCTCATACTCTATACATCCAGGAGGTACCAAAATGTATTGGGACCTGAGAGAGAAATTTTTGTGGCCTAACATGAAAAAGGACATAGCAACTTTTGTAGATAGGTGTTTTACTTGCTAAAAAGTAAAGATTGAGCACCAGCGGCCAACAGGTGAACTGAGACCTTTAGAAATACCCACTTGGAAATGGGACTCAATATCTATGGATTTCATCATGAGTTTACCGACGACTGTTACTAAGAAAAATGCGATTTGGGTGATTGTAGATCGTTTGACCAAATATGCTCATTTTATTCATATATATGAGGGTTGGAAGGTGGATAAGTTAACCAACATCTATGTCAAGGAAGTAGTGAGACTACATGGTATTCCTAAGGAAATAGTCTCTGACCGAGACTCGAGGTTTCAGTCTCGATTTTGGGCGGCTCTACAAAAAGCTTTTTGCACTAAACTAAATTTTAGTAGCTCTTATCACCTCGAGACTGATGGTCAAACAGAAAGGGTAAATCAAATCATGGAAGATATGCTGGGAGCATGCGTCTTAGATTTCCCAGGTAGTTGGGAGGAAATATTACCCTTGGTAGAGTTCTCATATAACAACAGTTACCGAGCTACCATCCGAATGGCGCCTTTTGAAGCTCTATATGGTAGAAAATGCAGGACCCCATTATGTTGGAGCGAGCTAGATGAAACCTTAATAGTGGGTCCTGATCTAATTCAAGATATAATAGAGAAAATCAGGGTCATCCAACAACATATCAAGGTCGCGCAAAGCAGACAGAAGAGTTATGTGGACAAAAGAAGAAAACCATTAAACTTTCAGGTAGGCGACAAACTATTTCTTAAAGTCTCACTGACCAAAGGCGTACAAAGATTGAATGTCATAGGAAAATTAAGTCCTCGATATATCGAGCCTTATGAGATAATGTGCTCTGGTAGGCGTACGAAGACTTAATTTTCCTCTGACATTCAAATTTTGGATCGGCGAATCAAACATCTGCGAACCAATGACATTCTTTTGGTAAAAGTGCTCTGGGCAAATCACACCTCTTCTGAATCCACTTAGGAAACTGAAGAGGATATGAAAAACAAGTACCCTCATTTAGTTTGAGGTAATTTCTAATGTGCAAAGTTAATGTTTTCAAAGTTTCGGGACGAAACTTCTTTTAAGGGGGATAGACTGTAATAACCAAGTGTTAATTGGACCCTAATACCGTTTAATTAAGCTAACTAATAAAGTAATTAATCAAAGTCGCGCATTTCAATTCTTCTAACTGTGTGTTTTGCAGGGCTTGAACAGCGTAACGACAACAAAACATAGCTATAGTAACACTAATTTAGGTAACATTTTTCATAAGTGTTACAATAGATACTCTGTAATAACGTTTAGAAAAAATGTTACCTAAACTAATACCTAATGCAACATTTGATTATTATATGTTACAATAGAAATCTAATGCAACAGTTAAATATTGTATCTTACGATAGGATTCTAATTTACTTGAATAAAACAACACTATAGATGGGTTTTATACATTAACTCTCGTTTTTTGTTTTTTGTAGGCGCTGAATAATCCTAAAATTTTACATTCCCGGGCAAAGATTGAAAGGAAAGCAAAACTGACACACAAAAGCCAAATCCTAAGGCTCGATTGCTGGCCCTGAATCCTCGCGCTACTCCCAGCTCCTTGCGCTGCTCTTGGTTCTGCTGCTCCTGCTGCTCCTGGTTATCTTCGTCATGCTCGCGTGGCTCCTGGTTCTCTTCCTCACGCTCGCGCTGCTGCACCTCGCACTGAACCAGAATCAAGTTGTTGCTCCTCGCGCTTAACCAGAATCACGGGCAAAGATTGCAGGTATCAATCGCTTGGCCCCCTTTTTTTGTCTCTTACAAATTACTAATGTCACTCCTTGTTATGGTTCCCATCTTACCGTATCACTATTTCTGATTCAAGGCATATTTAGGAATCCTTGTAGTCTTTTGTATTCAATTGAAGCTCTTCTTCATCTGTTTTAGGGGTTTATTGATAGCTATTTGAATGAGGAAGGTTGGAATTATGTAACTAGCACCATTAGAGGAGGGAAGTCGAATTTCCAAATAGCCGTGAGCAACATAAATCCCATCTCTCAAAAAATGCTTAATCAAATGGTACAATTTACACCTTAAGTTGCATCTGTTAAAGTTTTTGTGAAAAAGCCTATATTGCAGTGTTTGTTTGTGTTGGAAAATCCTGAGAAAAGTTATTTGAAATATTCAAACCAACCTTGCATTTTCAATATTTGGGCAGTATGGTGAGAGTTTCAGTAAAATATATGTGAATTTACTCCTCTTGGATAAAGGCAATAATGAATGACTTATTTGGCAACACACCTCTTGAAAAACCAGTATGGTGAGAGCAACACCCCACTATTCCAGGTTGCCACCAGATCTTGTGCTTGTTCTTTTTCACTCCTCTGATTTTATTTTGTTTATTACGTCGCTCTTTTTTACTACTCACTTTATATGCCAGTCCTAATACTGCAGTACTTCTATTGTAAAACTTATACTATGTGACAAAGCTGAGATATTTGTACTGGAAAACAGGCATGAAAAGTTGGAGTACTTCTATTGTAAAACTTATACTATGCCTAGTCCTAGTACTACAGTACTTCTATTGTTATTGTTTTTTGTTTTTCTTTTTATATTTGATGATTGGATATGATATAGTATCATGATAACTTATATAGATTCCATTTGTTGAACCCGATTTATGAGGTGTTGGAGAGGAATCTCGCCAAGGGGAGATACGTCTTGTGCGTTACTTGGTCTATTATATTGGTGGTGTCCCCGGTGGCCTTAGGTATGCCCAGTTTTGCCGATTTCTTGTCCCAGCGATAATATGTTCAATATGTTTCTGCTTTGAACCATGATCTGGCTACGCAGACCTCTCAATGCCCTATTCAGGTTCCAAACTTCTTCTTCCTTCTATTTATTTGCTTTTCTTTTTCTGGGTTCCTGCTTGATTCTTTATTTAGGGTTTTGTTCTTCTTCATTCAATTCATTTGCTCAGAATATTGCAAACAGTAATATGTCAGCTACAGCGCCTGGTTTCGGCCTTACTCTGAGGAAATTGACATTGCTAATGGGTCATCAACCTTAGACTATGTTATGCTGAGAAATTATATGACTGTGCTACCTTAGTACTATTATGGAGATTTTGAAATTCGAGTAGATTCCCAGTGTTGAGATACAATTCTAGATAGTGTAGCTGCTTGATATATGGATATTGGATCTCTAGGGTGACAACTCAGGACCTATGTCCTGGAGGCTAACTCCCACTGAGGTGAGGAGGGTGTTTTGATCTAAGGGTGGACTTCAAACCAGAAGCTGTAGTTGCACAGAACATCCAGAACCGTAGTAGCACTACTAAAGATGCTAAAAGCTCACAGAGCACTTAATGTAAAGCTTGCATTTACAATCAGAATAAGAATGATTTCCAATGCATAAAGTAGTGAAATGTAATCGAAAACAAAAATAGTAATAACAAAAACTATATTTGCACTGTTTTGATTTGCCTCTTGTTATGTTCATGAGTATAGTAGGCCTAGAACCAAAGTAGTGATTTCCCCTCATACTTAAATAATTCTCTTGAGGTTTGGAAGTCAAATCATTTGGGGGTAACGAATTCAATTGTTTGGCCTCTTTTATTTCTGGAAGGGGGTTGTATGGGGCTTCATTAGATAAGTATCTGGGATTAATTGAATACCAGATTAGTTGTGTTATACTGAACTTTTTTTTCTGGGATTCACTTTATGCTTTTCTTCATATAGAATTGTAAGAAAATATACCTAACATTTCCAAGATCTGGTACACTTAGTAGCACATAGAATTGCAGGAAAATATAGGGCCATCAATTGGAGGAACTCAATATAATAGAGAGCAGAGTTCGATTAAAGATGGAGTTGTGTTGTCCGATTTTCTTAATTTGATTCTGAAATGGCCAAATGAGTCATCAAGGCTTGGTATAATTAATGAATCTCAGCTTGCTGGAGAAAGACCTGGAATCTTGGTTGGAGTGGATTTGAATGAGCTTTTCTATGAAGTAAGCTACTGAGCTTTTTTCTAGAGTGGATTTTAATCATTTATTATCAACTTGCCTTTCATTATGGCATCTTATAACATCTAATCATTTTGTAGTCATCTTTAGAACAATGAATTAGCTGGTTCTTGGTAGTCTCCCTTTATATGATCTGTAAGTTTATCATAGTTGATGTTTTTCTTTAATTTCAATGTCCATTTCGTATAAATTTTTGTCAATATGTTTTGGTGATGTTGAGCATGACAGGAATGTTGCAAACATCCACTTTACAGGACAGATACTGCAGGATCTGAAATCAATCCCAAACTGTGTGAGTTGTGCTTCTTATTTTGTTTGTCAAGCTTCTTTTCCGTATGGATTTGGTAGTCCTTTTATTTTTGTACGATATGATGCCAACTCATTCAATGATAGTCCTGCTGCACCATTACCACCATACATCTGCTCCTCCTAGAAGATGGAGTAAGAGAAACCATGACCATTCAGGAGGACATCTTATTTGCCTTATATTTTGTATTACTTATTTACCTTATATTTTGTTTTACAGGTTATTTTGGTTGATGTTGGATATAATATATACAACGCTTTTGGATAATGAAGTTCACGATCAAGTTCAAGTTCAAGTACAATGACAAGTTACATTCATGCCTTTTGTCCATATTTTGCAAACATAAAAAACCATTTTTGATATACTTTTGGGAGATGAAGTACAAATTATTTAAGTATAAACGGTAATTATATTTCGTCTTTTGGGAATGTTAAAATGTTGTATAGTGTTGGATGATTTATAATTGTAATTGTACTCTATTCCAATGTTAGTGTAATGAATTTAATTTTATATATCAAATATAATTTATTATATTTGACAAGTTTTCTTGTAAGAATAGGTCAAAACAACAAATTGTTATCATACGTCAAGAAATTGTGTTGCAATAGACAAGACTCAAAGATTACACATCTTGTAAAGTGTTTTAGAATGTAGTAGAATTGTTGTTTTTGGTAATGCCTATGGCAAAGTTTTTTATTGTATGTGTTGCAATAGCCTAAATACCTAATGTAACATTTTTTTTGAAGTGTTGCAATAGCCTAAGTACCTATGGTAACATTTTTTTAAACAAGTGTTACAATAGCCTAAAAAGTGTTACGATAACCTATTGCCACACACGTCTAATGTAACACTTTGCAAAATGTTGCTATAGACCTAAGCTAACACTATTTGAGCCTCTAGTAACACTTTTGGTGCGTTGCTAAAGCCACATTTTCTTGTAGTGGACCATCGACTCTCCATCACAATAATAATTTTTAATAGATATCTCTCAAATAGTATTACCGGTCCTTCCTAGTAAACCATGAAAATTCTCGTTTGAATTTATTATTATTGAAGAATTAAAGTACTCTTGAGATCTTAATTGGGAAAAATTTCTCTTAGTTAGTCAAGTAGAATTTTATTCGGGAACCCAAATTATTGGTATCGGGTTTAAAAAGAGGGATTAGTAAGTATTTGGGTCAGTTTGTTTTCCTTTCTTCCAGATCAGACCAATAAATTAAGTAATTGGGCCAGCCTTATATGTTAATAATATTACTCCTTTTTAATTTCGAACACCTGATTCAAACAAATCCTCTCCAATTCTCAAGTCTCTCTCTCTCTCTCTCTTTGTCTCTCTCTCTCTCTCTCTCTCTCTCTCTCTCTCTCTCTCTCTCTTCCCTTCAATACGTTCTGCGCCTGTCTCTCTCGTTGTTCCCTGCCTCGCCGACCTCCTCTCCACTACCCCACTGGACGACGGTCGCCGGCCGCTGAGTTGGCCGGCAACTCTTTCTTCCTTCTTCTTCTGTTGAGTTCTTCCTCCCCCAATTGAAGGTAACCTCTTAACCCTCTTCTCTCAAGTTAAGTTCAAGTGAGTAATTGTTATTTGGGTATAAATTTCATTGTTCTAATTAGTTGTCATGAGATATTACTGAGTATGATTATGATGTTTTAGGGTTTTATCGATGATTGATGAGTAAAAATGGTTGGGATTGATGTGAGTCAAGTAAGAAATTATGGAAGTAGGTTTAATTGATGGATTCGGTTGATGCATGTTATTTTCAATAATATTCTAAGATTCAAGAATGCTTGCATGTTAATTAAGTAGAAGTAAAGAGAGTTAAGTGAAATCTTGAGTGAAGAAAAATTAGGGTTTTAGTTAGGATTGCGTTAAATTGTGAAATTAGTGAATGCATGTACTTAGAATGGGATTTGGGTAGTAAGAAATTGCCTTGCATGACTAAGGTCTAAAATGAGGTGTTTTAGTTGTGCTTAATTCTGGGAATTAATGTTTATGCTTGAAAAGTATGTCTTGCAAAGAGATTAGGGGAAAATTGTTAAGCTATAATACTTGCAAATGAATTGGGGAAAGGTCTCTTGGAATCTGATGTCATTCTAGAAATTCCAGGGGACGAAGAGTATGAATTTGTTCTATTTTATGACATGCGGGTAGCCTAAGATGTTAGCTAAACCCCGGATTTTGAACCACGAAAATTTGTTAGGTATATCAAAAGTTATGGCCAAAACCGTGAAGCATCGCATTTCAATAAGAATTCTGGAGTCAGTCTGAAAATTCATGTTTTTCATCTGTTTATAGACATTTTTGGGTTGAGTGTTCAACATGAAAGATTTAGAGGATTCATTGAGCTTTCAAGAAAAATAAATTTCGTAGTTATACAATGTCGGGAGTGAGAGTTATGAGTCCCCGACTATGAGACAGTAATCTGAAATTACCCAGAACTTTATTTTGAATGCTTTGTATTCTTGGCCAAAATCCGACCATTTCCCATGTTCAAATAAATTGGTGATTAAAACAAAAGTTGTTGTATGTTCCGCGAGCTTTCCGAATTGGGTCTTGTGCATTCATTGGGATACCTGAAGAGGAAGTTATGACTCATTCTTTTTAGCTATTCAATTAAATTCTGCCCAGAAACAATGGTGGTCATAGCTTATTCTAGACACTTTTAGGACCTTTTCTAGGGCTTGTATAAGTTTGAGGTCAACATGAGAGTTGTAGTATGCATTTCAAGCTTTCCATAAACTACTCTTGTGTGCTAAAACGGTACTTGGAGATTGATTTATAGGCTTCCGAAACACTACTCCCATACATGTTTCCCCAAGAAAGTTCACTTGTTTATATTATTTCAAATTTCATCTATTCATGTGTTCTTAGTTTAAGCTTTACTTAGGAAGTTGTGAAGCGTAATCCGAACCTTCCAATTCCAAAGTGTCCTCTTTCAAGGCTTTTCCAAGACATATAGGAAATGTTATGTGTTCCAAATATCACGAAAATTCCCGAATTCTCCCAAGTTCATTGTGCGCTTATTTTATTATTTATTCAAGGAAATCTTATCCTCTAAGAACTCAACCTAAATCTTTCCTTTATTATTATCTCAAGTTAACTCCAAGGGTCGTTGCCGCTACCTGTTCAAGTCCGTTCAAGTGCTAATGGTCCTTGGCCAGTCCGGTGCAGCATGCATGTACATGCCACCTTAAAACTCTTTTTATTTGAGTTTGATAAGGAACTGTAGTGATATTGAGAATGGCTAAGGTTACTTGTTTTATCATATAATTATGGCCCCGACCCATTGTTATTCGTGCCTTTGAGCACTCCATAGTAAATATCTGACCTAGTGTCAACCCATCCGGATCTCCCGATCGGTCCGGGTATGCGCATACGGAGGCTTAGACCGATGATCGCAAAGCAAGGGACCATTAAAGATAATAATATGGCAAGCATGTTTATTGTTGTTCATTATCGTTTATTGTTGGTTTATTATTATTTTTAATGTTTGCAAAATGAATTGAAATGCGCTAACTAAAACGAATTACTAACTATTTGACTGTATAGGGGTATGCGTATTGAGTTCATCTCATTTGCAAGGTTCTTATGTTTTGTTTTAGGTGGTCCTTCGCAAAGAAAGTCTTCCAAGGAAAAATCTGCTAAACCACCTTCTGAAGCATAAAAGGTAATCTTCTTGGAGGTAGTAGCTCCTTTGTATTTTTTAATGGGGAACAAAGTTAATTTGGAGTTGTATGAAAACAAAGTTAGG
The DNA here is from genome assembly GCA_029582165.1 of Portulaca oleracea. Taxonomy (NCBI): domain Eukaryota; kingdom Viridiplantae; phylum Streptophyta; class Magnoliopsida; order Caryophyllales; family Portulacaceae; genus Portulaca; species Portulaca oleracea. Next base: position 7,381,255 of record CM055885.1, on the reverse strand, counting down.
GTGAATGGTACTTCTGGAGTCTTAGTTCATGGTTTTCTTGTGTATTATGTTTGGAAACTCTTTTGGGGTTGTTGTATTGATGGTTGTATGGTATCTTTTGTTGAACCATAAGTGTTTTCATGTATGTTGCTAATGGAAGAAATCTTTTATTTTTTTTAAGTTGTGAGTGAAATGAAGTTTTTGTTTCGTTCTTTGGTTTGTGGTTGATTAGCCTTATTCACGATGGTGAATGGCAGTAATACTCTTGGGTTAATTAAATCCGCTATGCTAATCACTGGGTTAAGTTATGTTTAGGTCTTAATCTAGTGATTATAGCGTGGGGGTGTTACAACTGAAGCAAGTAAGCTCTACACACACCACTACGAATGCCAACTCCTAGATAATGAAGTAGATTCAACCCAAATGAGAGTTTGATGGCACTCACAAACGAGAGGCTCAACTAAGGCACTCAGAATGCTACTGAAAATATCACAGATTAATTTGCAAGCTGCTGAATACATCCCTATATATAGCTAATCCTAAACAATTTGATTAGAGATACTTAATTAAAGTAACCTACTAATCTTCCGTCTAATCTAGCTGCTGAACTAAATCAAATACATCATATTACAACTTATACTAGCTAATACAATCCAGATACATTTGAAAATAAAATGAAAAGCAATGTTGGCTTCTGATTGGATCAAAACCCCAAAGGTTGGCAATTCAGACCAATCAGTTGGATGTAATCTCAACAGCTTAAGGAAGGTAGGGAAAGAATTAAATGACCCTCATTGTAGCTGAGCAAAATAACTTGGCCTTGGAACTGAGGTTCTGGAAAAACTGATAACAAACAACTATTGCAGGGTTGCTTGTTCTGAAGCTTGCAACTTAATGCCTCCTTGCTTGAACATGCTGGGACTTGCTTGGAACTTGAAAATTGCATGACAAGGAACAAAATTCTCCTAGGGAACCTTTGTTGAATCTCACTCAATTCAAAGATACAAAATTGAGAAAGATGCTTGTTTGGACTGATGTTGCTGGGAACTGGATTTGACCTGGGTGGCCAAGGCTAGTGGAATGGGTGGCTGTGTTGGCCAGAACATGCCTTACCAAGGTATAGCAAGCCTGGATGGATGATGTTGGTGGGATGTTGGTTGCTGTGGACTCCTTAATTTGTTGCTGAGGATGGGAGCTTGTTGTTTCTGCTGGAATTGCTCCAACAGCTGTTGAGTTTGGCACAACAAGGCTAACTGCTGACAATGCTGCTGCTAAGGGTGCTGGTGTGGCCTCCTTGGGTGATGAAGATGATGTGGAAGATGCTCGTGCTGCTGCTGTGGCCGAATCATCTCCCATCTCCTGGCCAGAACTTGCTGGTGTTGTTTGAGCTGCTGCTGGTGATACAAGATGGTCTCCATCAGTGTTATAATCAGTTTTTATCTTTAATTATGTTAAATAGCCATGAAAATAGGATATTTAGTTTAATCATTTCAACTCACTTCGAATCGAAAGATTGTTGGGAAAGGCCCTAGAAAGATTATAGACCTCGACACTACCAATATTACCTTGAACTAGAATCACTGTTTAATTAATTAAGTTACTAGAATGGACTCCCCTAAACTCCCTTAATCATCCGTTGAAACCACTAAAAGATTAGATCTTTCATGCTTTCTTAGTTTAGTATTTGGATTCATTATTCACACATACTATTTGGACGACCTAGCAACCTTGGTAGTAAACTAGTTTAGTGCGTAGTTGAACACAAGTCCCTGAGAGAGAACGACATTTTATTACTACACAGACCCGTACACTTGTGGTACACAGACCTGATACGTTTAGGGCCTGTCAAGTTTTTGGCGCCGTTGCCGGGGACTTGTTTCCCCAACGCATTAGACGAACGCACTCTGGTTGACTAGGTTTTTATTGCTTTTCTTTAAACCCAAAAATCAAATAAAAATTAAAAAAATTTTAAAATCTAAAAATTATGACAAGACTTTGTATTCCTCAATCCGAACATGAATTATTTTGGCGATTTTTTGAGCAACTAATTGCTGCTCCTGTTTCAGATCATATCACGTTAGGAGAACCTGAAATTCCTTATATTGTTTTTGAAGGTGTGAATGTAGAAACTCGTAATCTTCTGAATTATTTAGGTCTTCGTGATAAACCTTTTGATGAAGCTATGAAATTACTTGAATTGCTTGTAGATGACACCTATAATTTTGAAATTTCTAATTGTCTACCTGAGTACCCCGATCTTTGTGCCTTTCATGCTAATTCCTATATGTAATTTCGTAATTCAATTACTTGTACTTTATGTCATTCTTCTGAGCATGATGATTCTGCTTGCCCTAGGGCTGCTCAATTTGTTGACTTGATGGACTTGTTGCAAGGCAATGACCCTTGTTCTAATTTTAATGATGGAACATGTGATGATAGTATGTTCACTGTCCCTTTAGAGGCCAGTTTAGATAATCCTTCTTATCCTAATTTACCTGAAAACACTACAGATGGTGTTTCTGATTTGCATGATACACCCTTACCTTTTTTTCTCAATCGACGGGGTTTTAGTCATGATTGTATGAATATGATTCTCATCATGATTCATTTGATATTATTAGTGAGGAACCAATCGAGAAGGGTAATAGTGAATTAAATTTGTCAAACAAGGACCCTGATAATATTGTACTCTCTCATTCCAATGATTTATCTCATGCTTCTATTCCTATTTCACTGCCTTCAGTTTTGCCAAAAACCTTTGAGGAACCCATACCTGATGAAAAGACCTTTGATGTTCAAATTAATTTAGGGTATGAGGTTAATTATTGTAATGAAAATAACAATATCAGTGATGGAGACCATCATACAGAACAGTCAACAACAACAACTCCATCAGCAAAGGAGGCTTCCAAGGGATCTTCACCAGCCATTACAGCAATTACAGCAGCAGCAACACAAGGAGGAGGAGTACTTGTTGTTTCACACAACTCAGCAGCTAGGAAAGCCTATCCAGCAGAAACAACAGGCTTCCTAACCCCAGCAAAGACATCAAGTCATCCAGCAGGATTCTCAGCAGTTCCAACTTCCAGCAAGAGGTTCTCAGCATCTACAGCAGCCACCATACACCAACAGCATCCATCCAGGCTTGCTACACCATTGTAAAGCAAGTTCTGGCATCTACAACCACTCAGCCCATCAGCATTGGTCATCCAGACCAATTCCAGTTCCAATGACAACGATCCAGCAGTTGACTTTCTCAATATTGTATCTCTTGATTGAGGAAGTTTCAGCCAATGTTTTCCAGGAGTTTTTTGCTCCTTGCCATGTCCTTTTCAAGTCCAAGCCAGTTCCCAGCATGATCAAGCATGGCATAGTAAGATTCAGAAGACAGAAAAGAGCACTCCTAACAGGGTTGTCTTTTATCAGTTTTTCCAGAACCCCAGTTCTGGGGCTATGTGTTTTGTTTTCTGTCCATAGGGGTTGTTTTGGTCTTTCCAGCATGTTATTAACATGTTGAGATTATTTCCAGGTTAATAGTTGCGCGGGAATTACAACAGTACATCAAGTTTTACCCCCTTAGTTTGGAAAGCTTCTCATTGGTCCATTTTGCCACTCTTTTGGCATTTGGTCCAATCAGAGTTTAGCTCAGTGTTTTCTATTTATTTTCTTACAGTTTGTACTCGAGATCATTAGGATATAATCAACTGTATTTGTTTCAAGCTTTGTAGCTTAGGATAGTCCAGGGAGATTAGGCATAATGCTTATGCTTAAGCAGTTGATAATCAAACTGATAGTTTTCTTTATATTCAGAAGTTTCCTATCAATGAAGATGTCTCAGTGTTCATTCAATAGTATTCTCGAGTGTCTTAGTACCTCTGAAAGTTTGTGAGTATCCTATAACTCTCAATCTTGGTTCTGTCATCACTTTGAAATTGGCAAAATCCAGCAAGTGAAAGCTGAGCTTGATCATCCATGCTTTGGTGTATCTGTAGAGGTATGTGTGTGAGAGTCCATTGCCCTTGATTGCAGTTGTGGTTTGTCTGTATCAGCTGTAAGCAAGCCTATCCCTTTTATTCTGTTATTGGGTTGTCTTCTATTCCAGCTTGTTGCTTTCTATCAGTTAATGTAAGTTCAAGCATCCAGCTGTTTGTATATGTGATTATGTGATGTATAATAGCTCAACACTCTGAACTTGGTGAGTTAGCATACATCATCTTGGTATCAGAGCATTGTGTTCTTCCTTGGGGTGTGTTTGCTTGTTTTAGTAAAATGGTCGGAACTAGTAAAACACCACAGGAAGTCTTAGAATAAACTCTGAAAGAGAAGGAAGAAGTAGAAAAAAAAATGAAGTTTTTGAGTGAGCAGTTGAATTATTATATGAGATTGCATAGACATCAGTTAAATAAGGAGACTGATGATGAGATGGAGGAAGGAGAAGGTGAGAATCCTTTTAGTAGGACAGGGAGAGGAGGTCGAGGTCCTAGGTCTACACCCAGGTGAAGGAGAAGGATTTTTAGATCACCTAGAGTCAGTGAGCCTGAGGAAAGCAGTGAGAGTGAAAGAGAAGTAAGAAGGGAAGATAAGAGGATTGAGAAACTTGATTTCAAGATTGATATACCTGAATATGCAGGAGAACTAGACCCTGATGTTTTCCTAGATTGGTTACAGACAGTGGAAAGAGTCTTTCACTTGAAAGAAGTTTCAGAAGAAAACAAGGTGAAGTTAGTAGCCTTAAAATTAAAAAAATATGCTTATACTTGGTGGACTAATTTGCAGAGAAGGAGAATGGAGATTGGGGAAGCTAGAGTGAGTACCTGGATTGAGATGAGACAGAAGCTGAAGGAGAAGTTCCTTCTAAATAACTATATGAAGGAGAACTACAAGTTGCAACATCTTGTCCAGGGAAGCAAATCTGTGGAAGAATATACAAAGGAGTTTGAGCATTTGCTTTGGAAATGTAACATGCAAGAGAATGAAGTACAAACCTACATCAGGTACCTTGCAGGCTTAAATGAAGGGATCAAGAATGTTGTGAGTTGCAAGTCTATGATTCCCTTGATCAGCTAAGCTCTTTGGCCCACAAAGTGAAATAGCAGAAGAAGTCTAGAGCAAAAGACTACAGCAGCAGCAGATATTCTGCCAAACCCTATGCCCCAGCCAAACCAAATCTCTACAAACCTCACAATCCCCCACAAAGAGCCTATCTACCTCCACCCCCACCCCAAGACAGAAATCCTATCCCAAGACCCCCAAAAAATCAGCCACAAAATCCCCCACAAAGAACCCCAGCCCCTATCAGCAGACCTTATTCAGAAAGTAGATGTTTCAGGTGTCAAGGACTAGGGCACATTGCCTCAGAATGTCCAAACAAGAGAATGGTTACTCTTGCTGAGTATCAGGCAGCTTTATTTGTTGATCCTGAACAAGTGCAGGGAGAAGAACAGGAGTATGAAGAACATGAACATGATCCTATCTATGATGATGAGGTAATAGAAGAAGGTCCAGATGACGGAGAAATGCTTGTGATCAGAAGAGTTTTGAGCAGCTCAGCAGTAGAAGAGGCAGAAGAGCAGAGGGAGAATATCTTTCACACAAGGTGCACTATTGGAGGGAAGGTATGCTCAGTGATAGTAGACAATGGGAGCTGTACCAATGCAGCTTCTAGCACCATGGTGAAGAAGCTAAGCTTGGCAACCAAGCCCCACCCAGCTCTATACACCATCCAGTGGCTCAGTTCAGGCAAAGGTATCAAAGTTTCTACTAGGTGCCTTGTTGCTTTTTCAATTGGTCAGTCATACAAAGATGAGGTCTGGTGTGATGTCTTACCTATCGATGCATGTCATTTGCTTTTGGGTCGACCTTGGTTGTATGATAGATCAGTAAACCACTATGGAAGAGCTAATACCTACACCCTGACCCTAAACCACAGAAAGATGGTCCTAGCCCCTATGAAACCCTCACAGTTAACCAAAAAAGCCAAAACCCTATGTCTTGAACCTAGTTTTGATGTGTTGCTCTTATCTGATCATCATGAGTTTAGCACACAGAAAGACTAGATCCTTTTAGACCTTGAAGAACCCTCAGCACCACAAATTGACTTAGTGCCTGGATCAGTGTTACCTAATTAGCCAGCTTATAGGATGACACCAGCAGATACCAATGAATACAGAGGCAGGTTGATGCATTATTGGAGAAGGGAATGATTAGGGAGAGTTTAAGTCCATGTGCAGTCCCAGCCTTGTTAGTGCCTAAGAAAGATGGAAGCCAAAGAATGTGTATTGATTGTAGGGCTATTAACAAGATTACTATCAAGTATAGGTACCCTATACCTAGACTTGAAGACATGTTGGATGAATTACATGGGTCAGCAGTCTTTTCTAAGATTGATTTAAGGAGTGGATACAACCAGATAAGGATATATGAGGGAGATGAGTGGAAAACAGCATTTGAGACCAAGAAAGGTTTGTTTGAATGGTTGGTCATGCCTTTTGGACTGACTAATGCCCCATCCACATTCATGAGAATCATGAATCAAGTCCTTAAGCCACTCATAGGCAAGAGTGTTGTGGTATACTTTGATGATATTCTTGTCTATAGCAGGTCTGAGCAAGAGCATGTCAAGCATTTGCAGAAGGTTTTAACCGTTTTGAGCAGGGAGTAGTTATTTGGGAATCTCAAGAAGTGTCACTTCTTTACATCCCAAGTGAACTTCTTGGGGTACATTGTTACAGCAGTAGGTATTCAGGTTGATAATTAGAAGATTCAAGCAATCAGGGAGTGGCCTGTGCCCACTTTTATTCATCAAGTCAGGAGTTTTCATGGCTTGGCTTCATTTTATAGAAGATTTGTCAAGAATTTCAGCACCATCTTGGCACCAATGACTGAAGTGGTGAAAGGGAAGTCCTTTATTTGGACAACAGCAGCCCAGAAAGCTTTTGAAGAAATCAAGGAAAGGCTCACTTCAGCACCAGTCCTAGCACTACCCAGCTTCAGCAAAGTTTTTGAAGTAGAATGTGATGCCTCAAGAGTTGGCATAGTGTAGGACCCTGGGAAAAGTGACCCTTTTCCCGTGATGCGCTACTTGGGTGATCGGGAGCCGACTAAGGTTGCTTAATCCTTAAATAGGGATATTTTTATTTTAGTAAATTCATTTTCGGGATGGTGAAATTTTATTTATTTTACAAATCCGTTTTTTATTATTTAAATACTTGAAATTACACAAAAATATATTAATAATGATTCAAAATCGGCCCACACCATATTCTTGTGGGGGAAATGACGATTACCCCCACAGATTTTGTTATGATCACTGGTCTTCCTTGGGGTGGGCGTGACATAGTCTTTAGTGCTGAGATCCCACCGATGGTTCTGGACTTGCTGGGTCCAGTGTCACCGTGTTTAGGCCCAAGTCTGATTGTCACTGCCATTCGTTGGTGCGAGGTTAGGAACAACTACTAGTATGGTGGTAGTCCTGTTATTGTTGTGACGGCCAGACCAAGTAAGGAATGCTATATCATCCGACTCATCTTTCTCCATCCATTCTGTCTCTGAATGCTCGTGCTCATCATCCTCGTCGCTGTCCCAAATACCATGAATGAGTAGATCTTCGTGGAACCCAACTATTCCGGGGACAGGTTGACCGGTTTCTACAATCAAAGCAGAGGTGTCGAAGCTTAAATCCCCACATAAAATAGCGTTTGCATGCTCTGGCATAGGATTACTTTGATTGTTTGGTTTCTTGGCAGCTTTTGGCATTGGCAACGTCCCTACCCTTATCATATCCTCTATCTTGTTCCTTAAAGACCAGCATTTCTCGGTGTCATGACCTCGACAACGGTGATAGCAGCAAAATTGGTTGGAATCCCAATTTCTGCCCATGATTTCTGGTTCTTCCTTTGGTAAGGGCAAAACTAGGATACCTTTCTTAACCAGACGGTCGAGAGCCTGAGAATAAGGAACGTCCAATGGCGTATAAGTCTCATATTTCGGTACATAAGGCCCCTTGCGCTGGATAGAGTTAGTCTCCATGATTTTAGAAGGGTGGCTAGCCGCACTAGTAGCCCTCCTGTTGGAGCCGGACCCTTTCCATCCAGGCGAAGTTGTCTTATCGTTCTGCATGGCTTCTATTTGGACACAGATATCTTTCAGATAATCAAAGTCTTTGACGACATGTTACCCAAGTGTTTGGATAGGCTACTCTTGAGTCCTTGCTTGAAGGTGGATAACTGCAGACGGAGAGGAATTGCCTCGTTGATGTGGGACAATTTTGTGTGCCACCTCTCGAAGTAATCCATAAAGGACTCATCATCCCGTTGCTTCATAGCGGTTAGATCATCCACTGTATCTTGTTTCTTCTGGATGCGTGTATAGTGGTGGATGAAAGCCTTGAACAATTCAGTCTAATTGGCTTTGACTTGGGGCAACAGAGCATGACACCATACCTTTGCTTCTCCATCTAGGGTAGATGGGAAGACGGTAGAGTATAGGTCAGCATCAATTCTGTTTAAAGGTGCCAGCCTCATGAACTCCTCCATATGATGAATAGGGTTCTCAGAAGGTTTGAACCTAATATTTGGCACTTCAACTTTGTCAGCTACCTTCAAGGTCGGTTGAACAGGCAATGGAACCTCTAAGTACTTGTCAGCAAAAGCCGGCACAGAGCTCATTGCCTTGGTGAGGTTTTCTAACTTCTGTTCGAGAGCCTTAACAGCGGGGTCCCTCTTAGGTTTTGCCACTTCAGGTGTATTAACCTTATTCTTAGATATCCCTGTTTCTCCAGAATTTGGGGATACCTTGATGATTTCAGGTTCAGATTCATATCCCTGTATTTCCTCGCCATCCTCCTCAGCATTCAACCCTAACTTAGTGTTGATCTTAGTGATGGCCTGCAGCATGCCATCCATCACCTGTTGTTGTTCATTCAGCCTTTTGCCCATTTTCTGTTCCTGCTCCTGAGAATTAGCAAAGACCAGACCCTGCATCTTGGTGTTGAGTTCGTCCAAATGCTTCGTGATGTTGGCTTCGGCGCTTTTGACCGGGATCTCTTGGAATTGCTCTCCGGACATGGTGCTGTCGCTAGTTGTAGATGGATCGTAATGCGGGTTTGGGATCAAACGACCAGTTCGCGGATCTCGAATGCGGGCTCGGAATCGATCACCAATGATGCCTGCATGGAAATTCAAAATTAGAATACTCAAAGACATACTCTGACACATACTACCCGATGCATGCATGCCCTAAAGACCTATATGATCCTACTGACTCGACACATATATGCTGACACAAGAGACTCACCCACTTTTTGGGAGTGCATGACCTAACTCTATATGGACCTATGGATGAAGCACTATAAAGGGCCGCACAAAGTCATACACAGCGAGCGGGTCGTAAATCGATAGGCTCAAGTCAGTGTTTCTCAATTTGGATGGGCCTAATCCACTGGCCGACCGTTTTAAGGAGAATCCGTAACTTCGGCCTAACAATTCAGACGGCTCAAGTCATAATGACTATTATGTGGACTACAATAATGCTTGACAAAACCGACGACCGAATTTTTTTTTAGTCGAGGGAAACGGATATTATAAAGGATTGAATAAAGTCAACAATAAGCGAGTTATAATTAATTCATGGGCTTAATTGACAAATCCATTATGGTTGGGCCTATCAACGGGCCGGCCATACATGTGATGGATTTATTAATCAAATCGACGAATTAATTTACTCAAGCCTAGTGACTATTATGCAATCTAAAATAGTATCCATTAACTTTGTTGGACTTTTAATTAATTTTGGGACCTTTCGTTAGGAGAATTTTGTAAAGGGCCATATAATATCATCAAAGGCGAGTCAATTTTTTTATTTATTATGTAAAATAATCACCTTGTAAGCATAAATGGACCCTTCCCCTTGGGCTAACCATGATGGTTTTTGGGTTAATTATTTTAATTAATAAATAATCATTTTCTCAACTCAATGAATTTTATATGGACTAGAACAAAATCTCTAAACTAGAGTCGACAAAAGAAGAAAGAAAGGAAGGGGTAGCACATAGCACATAGCATACAACATGAGGGGATACCCTAAACCAAGGTTCTATGTTCACGGATTTTTCTATGGTTGGATTACATGGCCTACCGCACGTCTTCCTCTCCGTACCCCATACCGTTAAGTAAGGAGTGCGAGATATTGCTCAAAGAACTTCAAGGAAGCCCTTTGAGTGTAACGTGGGGAGAACAGAGACCAAATGCTAGGCGATGTAGAGTGCATCACACAAGTAGTGGCCTACCCGCTCTCGAGGGAATCACCTAGGTATAACTTAACCGTCGCCTTTGTGCTAACGTGTCAAAAGACGCGATTAGTGGCCCGGTATGCAAAGGATGCCTACAAAGAATTATAAAATCGTGAAATAAATCAACTTCTCCCTTTTACAATTTCAAATTAATTCGATTTTTTCAAGTCTTACCCTCTTTTTAAGTTTAAGTCCCCAGTGGAGACGCCAATCTGTTGGACCCCGGGAAAAGTGACCCTTTTCCCGTGATGCGCTACTTGGGTGATCAGGAGCCGACTAAGATTGCATAATCCTTAAATAAGGATATTTGTATTTTATGAAATTCATTTTCGGGATGGTGAAATTTTATTTATTTTACAAATCCGTTTTTATTATTTAAATACTTGAAATTACACAAAAATATATTAATAATGATTCAAAATCGGCCCACACAATATTCTGGCCCAAAAGGAAGCACGCGGGCCGGTAGAACCAACAAAACCCGGGCGGGTTTTGATGGCTCTTGGGCCGGGCCGCCTGTTTCCCTCGGGCCAGAGAACATGAGTTTGAAATAACAAAACCCGAGTGAGTTTTATTAATTCCTACGCATTTTCTCTCAATTTTCCACTTTAAATTGGGTGTGAGGAAAGATATTAAATCATTTCTTAATTATTTTTATGTAAATTTCAATTTTAAATAATCAAACGAATTATAAAAAGAATAAAGAGTCGCCAGCCGATTTAAGGAAACCGACAAACCTAAAGAAATAATAAAAGTAACTCCGGTCTACGAAACCCGATTCTAAGCTCGGGGGTAAGGCTACGAATTCAAGAATAATAAAAACTCTTGAATTCGCCCGTTAGAAAACAGACTTTACTAAAATCGACATTAAAATGAAATGAAGCGGGGAGAAGTTTAATTGATTTCGCAAAATTATATTCTCATCATGCAATAAAAAGAGAGGTTTTCAGTTTACAAAATATGCACAAGTAATGAAATTAAAGTATGAATTACATGATTGAAACAAGGACCATAAGGAAGTAATAAATCGAACCTCTTTTGATTTAGGAGCCCGAATGTGCCGGTTGAAACTCTTGACTTCGCCTTGACTTGATGGATGAAAGGATCGAAAATGTGAGGGGATGGAAATATGATATATGGATAGTGGTTTGATGGGAATTTGTTAGAGTGAGGGTATGATAGTATGAGAATGTTTATAGAGAGAGTTTAAGAGAGTGTAGGGATAGTATAATGAGAGTACAATGAGGGTGGATTTTATGAGAGTTCTTGGTTAAATGAGTGGAAGAATGAAGGGGTATTTATAGGTGGTGAGGGTAGTGTTTAGGAGGGAAAATGAGGGAGACACATCCCTTAGATCATGCCATACAATCACGTAGTCAAGGCTAGGGTCAAAAACACATGGGGCTAATATCAAGGGAGGGTGATCAAGGTGATTTTGGCGCCGGAATTTTTTGAAGATAAAACTCGCGCGGGTTTTATAAACCTTCGGCACGGATCGCTGACATGGCAAGCAAAATGGCGCGTTTGGGGACAAGAAAACCCATGCGGGTTTTCTAACGTGGATCGGGGCGCACCTTGGTTCTGGGCTATCTCTTGTTCGCTTAAAACCCTTGCGGGTTTTGTCTCCTCTAGCGGGCCGCTCCTGTTCTGTTTTGTATTGCTTGCTACATTAGCCCAAAAAAAATTCATTCGGCCCTCAATGCTTTGATGAGTCGGGATTATATTGGTGCAAATCCCGGTGTCTACAGAGAGCCCCCACTTTAATCGAGTCCGAATAGGACGAAGGTCAAAGTAGACTTGATGGCTGTCTTGATGCTGGCGGTGCTCTTTTCATATGGTGACTGGTTGATGACGTCGTTGGTAACCTTTAAGTGGCGACCGTTTGGACAACTGTTGCTGTAGATGTCGTTGGAGACCTTTAGGTGGAATCCGTATGGACGACTGCTGCTGTTTGATGAAGAGGTCGTTGGTAACCTTTGGGTGGCAACCGTTGGACGACTGATGCTGACGACATCGTGGATGGCTTTTAGGTAGCAACCGTTGCACGACTGTCGTTGACGACATCGATGGAGGCCTTTAGGTGGCAACCGTTTGACGACTGTCGCTGTTGGTGCTCTTTTGTATGGCAACTTGATGATAGATGGTCCCTTTTTGGCGGCGACCGGGTGATGGTGCTCTTTTATACGACAACTTGCTGGATGGTCCCTTTTAGCGGCGACCGGATGGTGGTGCTCTTTTATGCGGCAACCTGCTGGATGGTGGTATTCCTTTATGTGGCAACCTGTTGAATGGTCCCTTTTAGCGGCGACCGGATGGTGGTGCTCTTTTATACGGCAACTTGCTTGATGGTCCCTTTTAGCGGTGATCGGATGGTGGTGCTCTTTTATGCGGCAACCTGGAAATCGTCAGAAAAACAGATGTTAGTTTTCGCGAAAATACAAGTGGGTTCAGATTTTTACCTGAAGATTGGAGACTCTTTAGGCCGTTGAACTTGGGCCGCTCCAGAAAAATTCTTTGTAGGCAGAAAACCTGTGCGGGTTTTACGATTCCTGCTGGGCCACATCAGCTTGGGTCGCTTGAATTTGATTTTCTTTCCTCCGGGTAGAAAACCCGTGCGGGCTTTCTTATCCTCATTGGGCTGCTACAAAACGTTGAGGCCGCCTGAACTGGGCCCATAGCTCACAAAACCCGCGCGGGTTTTGGCGTTTTTATTTTCTTTTTATTTTCTTTTCTCCTCGTGAAGGGAATCGTGGTGGGGCCCAGGCCTCGTGTGGATGAGAGAGAACCACATGACTTGGTCTCCTCTTTGTGTGGCAAAGAGATGACCTTTGGATTTTCGGCCAATGAAACACAATTGGCATCTCGAGGTGGGTCCTAGAAACGAACGGTTCACATTCATTCTTCATTTCTATAAATGCCAAACCTCATTCATCTCTTTCATTCATACCTTCAACCTCTTCTCATCATCTCCCTAGCTCCTCTTTTCTCTCTCTAGAAAATTGCTTTTTTGGAGATAATGTATCGCAGAAGTCGCATAAATCCTCCTCTTCCACATGCGGCGTCATGGCCTCATGAGATGACTTCGAGGCGCAATTTCATCCAGGGTGCAAATGCGGACCATTCGGATCTCACTATCCAGTCTTGGAAGCATGCTTGGTTCTACCGTTCCCATGGCAAGGTAACCTGTCAAACACTCCTCTTCTTAATAATAAAAAATGAGCAAGCACGGATTTATTTTTCATGCCTTGTCGATTTTTATTATTTTTAGCATGCTTGTATGTCTTCATGATTTATTCGCAACCCATTTTGAGAAACGGACCACACTCGACCCAAAGAAAAAAAAGAAATAGGTTGTATGCATATTCGGCCCAAAAGGAACAAAAACACACGGCCCATTTGAACAGAGAAATCCCGCGCGGGTTTTCTGGACCATATCCCGAAAAAAGAAACTGGGCCTAGATGGGCGGCCCACTTACGGAGTTAAAACTCGTGCGGGTTTTCTGGATCATAAACCCCAAAAGCAAAAGGAAATTGGGCCTGGATGGGCGGCCCACTTGCGGAGCCAAAACCGGTACGGGTTTTAACTCTGCTGGGCCGTTTTATTTGGGCCGGCAAATTCCTTTATCTTGCGGGCCATGGCTGTGGGCCCAGTGTTGGTGCTGGGTCCCGCTAGGGCCCGAAAGACTATGTATGTAGCCAATGCCATAGGTGATCCCCCGACTTTAATTTTGCACTGTTTTGTCGTTAGGAGGACAATCTGAAAACTCCCGGCGTCCTAAAGGATCTCCTTAAAGTAGCTGATTTGATTCCCGGGGATTTCGTTAGCAACACCCTTACTGCAGCAGGACTCATGTCGTTCTGGAAATGCCTGGTGGCTTGGAAAGGCCATACATTTCGCGTGATAGGTCGCGCTATAGCGGAAAGGTTTTGGGACACGGCCAACTCCTTCCATCTACCTGTGGGGGAAATGACGATTACCCCCAAAGATTTTTTTATGATAACTGGTCTTCCTTGGGGTGGGCGTGACATAGTCTTTAGTGCTGAGATCCCGCCGATGGTTCTGGACTTGCTGGGTCGGTCAGCGTTTAGGCCTGTGTCGGTCCGCCCAACCTTGCGCGCGCACTTCGAGGCAGCTATCTGTGATGCCAACTTTCAGAATTTGCCTGTAGATGAACGTCGCTTTATCTTCCTGGCTTATGTTATTTCCACCACCCTTTTTTCTAATCGGGGAGATAACATTACCTTAACCTGGTTCCGGAATCTCCTGGACTTGAACGAGGTTCGGAACTTGAATTGGGGCAAGGGTGCGTATGCGAATTTCCTCCTAAGGCTTCGTCGCGTTGTCAGGCTGACGCTGGACGACGATCCCGTTTATCTCCATGAGTCTCATACTCGCTTTCAGTATGGTCCTTCTTTGTGGAAGGTGCTCGAGGTACGTACCCGAGACTCTCCTCTTTGTAGTCTTGCTACTCTTTTGCTATTTCTTTTGACTTTATAATCATGTAGTCATGGGCATATGAGTATATCCTGTCCTTGGGCATTCGCTCCAAAGAAATAGGACAGTCCCAGCTGCTGAACGCTGGACTGTTGAGGGCATACGAGGGAAGAAATTCCAGTCGGGTAGCCTTGATCATATTCGTCGTGTACTGGATGACCTCACCCCGGTATTTCTTTATGCCTGAAATATTTATCTTATTTTTGCCTCTATCCTTGAAATAACTCTCTATCTTTCACAGGACCACGTGAACTAGCGTCCATGGGCAGGGTTTGACTTGAGTGGGTTGCCCACCCCTTTGAAACAAGTGGAGCACGATACTCGCCTTTGCATCCTGATGGAGGGACCCTCGGGCTTCATATGGTATCTAGGGGAAAGAGCTACAAGGCAGATCCTGGGTGGATATCCTGGCCTTATACCCCGGGATCCTCCAGAGCACATGTTCGAGCCTTGGCGCATCAATCCGGATGTCTTAGGAGATTGGATTCGGGGTCGGGATTTCGACAACTTTGTGCATGACGTTCCTCAGGAGCATTTTAATGAGGAACGCCAAAGCTACTTGAGCCGTCTAGCGCCTCGAGTGGTAGGTATTTCTCGCTTTTCTTTATGTTGTGCCTTTGATCGACTCCTAACCATAAAGTCTTGTAGTTGGGGCCTTATGCTATGGCTGCTGAGGTGGAGGCCCAATCGGCGGGAAAAAAGATTGGCGGTTTCTTGGACGTTGAGACTAGCAATCAGTGCTCCGCGCTCCAAGAGTTTGAGCAGAAACCGGTAATCCCTCATCCTTTGTAGCTTCCTTTTACCTTATGTGCCAATTATGCATGTGTAACCTTTGTCTTTATTGCCTTTCAGCCACGATGGTCTGTCTTCAGGCAAGTGACCAAAGAATGGAGTACTATGTTGAAATACGTCAACCGGTCATTTACGGGCTCAGACAGATACCGTGGTAACACCGCCAGGCATGCTGATATGGAGGCTGACACTGAGTCTGTTCCTCGGGAACCACCTCGACGCTCTACTGCGGGAGTTCCTCGTACCGAGCCCCCACGTCGCTCTTCAGCAGGGGAATATTCTTCCCGGGGTCGATCACGGGAGGAGGTTGGTGGGTCTTCTCGTCCTCCTCTAGCAGCTGTGCCAGAGGGTCGTGGTAAAGGCATCATAGCCGAAGGTCATCATTCTATGGGATCACATCGTAGCGGTTCTGGTAGCAGGGGCCGTCGACCTGTGAACGAAGACATTGCTCAAATGTCCCTGGAAGAGCATTCTGGCCAAGGGGGGTCACATCACAGCGTTGGGTACGGTGGTGATACTCAGCCTCGCTCTTACTGGGTGGAGGATGCTTCAGAATCGAGTGCTACCAACCGGCCGTCTCACTCCCGCCGTACTCCAACTTCAGTGCGTTCTGCTCGTCGTGGACGAGAGATTGTGGTGAGGGACCATGACTCAGGTGCATCCGTAGGGTATCCTGGCGGTCAGGCCCTAGTGGATGACGCTACTTCACGTCCTGCACCATACGACGCCTCCTCCTTTGGTTCTGGCTCTTACTCTGCTGGATGGCCAGTGTCGGCTCCTGGAATGGGTCCTTCATGGCCTGTGGATACGCAAGAGTGGTCTGTACCCCAGCAGTCTTGGCTAGGAGGATCTACTTCTTTTGGTTGGCCAGCCCCCGGTTACGGAATTGGTCCTGTATGGCCTACCCCTTCTGTTGAGTGGCGTGTTCTTGACCATTCATGGCTAGCTGGTTCACGGGAGCATTCCATTTCATCACCGTCGAGCGTGCATCCTTCCAAAGTTCCCTTGTCTGGGCCACCGCAGACAGCACCTGGTTCTGACTATTATTCCTGGGACACCTATTTTGGTACAACTGGTGCTTCTAACACTGGGACTTCTCATGCTGGTGCCGATCTGATTGAGGATAGCGGCGATTCGGGGTCCTTGTGGTGATCAAACCAAAACAAGCAAGACTCTGTGCATCTTTTTTATTTTTATTTTTTTATGCGAAGCTAATTTGTACTATTTTTATTTTAATGCAAGACTTTCATGCATTTTATTTCTTATTTTTATATGCAAGACTTGGTGAACACACAACTTTGTTTTATTGATGCATTGAACGACTCTCTACATGACGGGATTAATCCCAACTTAATCCTGCTTCCCCAAAAAGAAAAGAAAATAAAAGAAAACGAAAGCTTAAGTGTCAGAGTGAACTTGAGCGAAAATTTCAGAACCGAGCATCATCGGGTCAAGATCCAAAACATTAAAACACGAACGGGCCAATTGAATTCCAGAGCCCAACTACAATCAGAAACGAGTGGGCCGAGCTGCGGAAACGCGGCCCATGTCGACGGAAAGCCCGCGCGGGCTTTCTCCTCAGCAGGCCCGGGCCTTGGGCTTGGGCGAGGGTGCAAGCGGACCTGCGCACATCAAAACCCGCGCGGGTTTTGATTTATTTTCTCTTTTTTTTTGTGTGCTAGCCGTTGTTGATGGGCTGAAATCATGAGATATGGAGGGCAACGGCTATGTGATCGCTGCTGGTTGTATTTCTCCATTTTGAGCTTGAATGGGGGTGTATAAATACCCCAGGTTATGCATGTGATCATTACTCATCATCACTTCAAAGTCTTCTTCACATATCCAAAAAAACGCAAAGAATATCCCCCTTTCCTCATGGCGTTCGAGAAGAAACTTGCAACTTGGATGAGCACCCTATCCAAGGAAGAAAAGAAAGAGCTCGGAAGATACAAGTTGACGGGCTTATTGAGTCTTCGCCAAGTGAGGATGAACCACGATTTTCTCCGCGCGGCAGAAACTTTCTGGGATCCAAAAATGCACGTCTTTCGCTTTGCGTGGAAGGAACTCTGTCTCCTCCCGGAGGAATGGTCCTCGATCCTAGGGACAAATCATTTTGCTCGCCCGACATCGCCTCCCATACCAATGGACACTCCCAAGCAATACAAGGAGTTCTTGTGTCTTTCGTCTCGGGTCGTCGGGAGTGTAATATTTGGCGAAAAGGTACACTTCTAAACTATAGTCGAATATTTTCAATCTCCTCACACTTTGGAATTTGGTCCCGTGATACGAGTGCGAGCGCTCGTATTATGTCTCCTTGGCGAGTTTTGTTTTTATCATGGCGGTAAAAGAACTGGACCGGCGAATTTAATCCAAATCGTTGACGACATGTCTCGAGGCTACAATCCCGTGCCCCTAATGTTAGCGGAAACCATGATGGGGTTGGATGATCCGCATCCAGAACATCACTTTCGAGGGAGCCCGCTGCTACTTTAGGTATCCTGTTTGCCACTGTTTGATTTGCTCTCTTTATTTCGCCCTTACTGTTTGCAAAACCCGCGCGGGTTTTCTGTCCTTTTTTTTTTATAGTTTGGGAGAATTGGTGTACAATTTCTAACCCTAGCTAATTTGTGGACAGATCTGGTTAATGGAGCATTTAGGCCTTATTGAAGAACCCCGGAATTCATCGGCGTTGGCGAACTATTGTCAAAGAAAGAGAAAGTACACCGACCTTCGCTCGATAACAGAATAGGTTGCGTTCTTAAAGGAACCTCGGGAGATCATATGGTGGATCGAATGGTGGCACATTTCCGATTATATAACCCATGATTTCCGTAATGCCTATGTGTGTCTCGCCGGCTTGACACACATGACCTTTTATTTTCCTGCGCGAGTGAAACGCCAAATGGGCCGCCAGCAGGACATTCCTGAGCTTGTGTGTGCCCTGACCAACTGATGCTTCGAAGTTTGATGATCGAGTCATGGCTGAAGTATTGGGAAAGAAGACCAACTCTCAAATCTCCGCCAAAAATGCGTGTGTCTTACATCGCCGATGCTAGTTATCATGGATGGCTGATTGCTACCATCGAATCTCGCCGTGATGGGGAGGCGAGACGAAGACAAGCACATGTGAAGGAAAGATTAGGTCCTCGTACCTCAGTGAAAGACCGTCTTGGCACGAGGGACTCGGTAAAAGACAGACTTGGTCCGGGAATTAATACGCGGAAATCAGGCAGGCGGGCCTATAAGCCCAAGGACAAAGAGAAAGCGATTAATGAACCCAGAGACATGGAGATCGACCATGAGACAACTGGCGAAGTAGAGAAGGTGAAACAAGATTAGAAGATGAATGGAGTGAAGGAACTGAAACTGCTTTGCCAGAATAGTCTTTTAGTTAATTATACCTTTTGAATTTTCTTATGTTACAAATAATGTATTTGCATTTTCGATTAATAAAGGAGAAATATTGTTCACAAAGATTGTGTGCTTGCAAACTTTATTTTCCTTATGTACATGAGCGTTTATTAAATATATCCCAAGTGTCTAAAATTTAGTTTTTCAGTTGCTTGGTCATATTAAGCGTAATATCGCTTTAGTTGATCCAAATTCGTGGGCTGAATTATATCTTCTCCATCCATGGTGGCGAGCCGAACTGCCCCTCCTGACAAAATATCCTTAATCATATAAGGACCCTTCCAATTAGGTGCAAATTCTCCCCTTGGATCCTGTATAGGTGCCCTCATCTCCTTAAGCACCAAATCACCTGCTTGAAGTGAACGAATTTTCACCTTCTTATTAAAAGCTCGAGTGATCCTATTTTGGTATACTTGCACATTATGTAGTGCTCCCAATCGCCTTTCGTCCATCAACATCAACTCCTCGAACCTTGCCCTAGCCCATTCTGCTTCTGGCAACTAACTCTCGGCCACTATTCGTAACGAAGGGATCGCTACTTCAATTGGTAGGACTGCTTCCATCCCGTATACCAAGGAATACGGTGTCGCCCCCGTAGCGGTTCGTATAGAGGTTCGGTATCCCCGTAGGGCAAATGCTAATTTGTCTGGCCAATCCTTGTAGGTGACAACCATTTTCTTGATAATTCCTGACACCGTCTTATTGGCCGCTTCCACAGCTCCATTGGCTTGAGGCTGGTATGGCGAAGACCAATGGTGCTGGATTTTGTAAGTGGCGAGCAAGGACTCCACCTCCTTTCGAAAGTGGCTTCCGTTGTCACTAATGATCTCATGAGGCACTCCATATCGACATATGATGTTTTGAAGAATGAATTTGGCCATATGTTTAGATGTAAGTTTCGCAAAAGAGGCTGCCTCCACCCACTTAGTGAAGTAATCAATGGCGACCAATATGTACTCATGTCCTCCGGTTCCGGATGGGTGTATTTTGCCAATGATGTCAATACCCCATACCGAGAATGGCCACAGAGATGTCAAAGTAGTCAGGTATGACGGGGGTTGATGCTGTAGGTTGGCATATTCTTGGCATTTGTTGCATTTTCGAACGAATTCAAAGCAATTTGCCTCCATAGTGGTCCAAAAGTAACCAGCCCTCTGAATCTTCTTTGCTAACATTCGTCCATTCATGTGGGGACCACATTCTCCTCCGTGTACAGTAGTCATGATCTCCTTGGCACTCTTACCATCATTGCACAACAAATTAATGCCCGTAGGTGACTTCTTGTAAAGTCGGTCTTGGATTAAGCGATCTTGTCGCTAAAAACCTCGATCATACGCCCTCGAACATCCAACTCAGCTGGATATTCTCCCTTTCGAAGAAAATTGTATATGTTATAGAACCATTCCTCAGTTTCTTCCTCTTGTGCTTCCAAGTGGCAAACATATGCAGGTTCAGACTGCCTCTCCACTACTACCGGTAATTGTAGCGTGCCTGATGGTATGGATATCATTGAAGACAACTTGGCTAAAGCGTCAGCTAATTCGTTGTGATCCCTTGAGAGGTACTGGAAATTGATTTTCTCAAATTGGTCAGCATGCCCCAAAAGCTTCCGTTGATATTCCATGAGACATTCATTCCGGACCTTCCATGTGTTTTTAGCCTGATTAATGATGAGGCTGGAATCCCCAAAGACTTTTACATGGCGTATGCCTAAGGCCAAGGCGGCTTGCAAACCCCTGATACATGCTTCATATTCTGCAGCATTGTTTGTAGCATCAAAGTCCAACTTCACGGACACAAGGACATGTGCCCCTTCTGGAGAGATCAGCAGTACTGCTATTCCGCAGCCCATTTGGTTAGAAGCTCCGTCGAAATACATTTCCCATGTGATTTCATCAGTGAAAAATACGTCCTCATCCGGGAATTCCAAGTGAGTGCTTGGAGGTTCCTTTGTCGGAGAAGCAGCTAGGAAATCTGAGATAACCCGTCCTTTGATGGATTTCTGAGGCAAGTACAGAAGATTGAACTCCGAAAGCATGACCACGCATCGAGCAATGCGATTGTTGATGGTAGGCTGTTCGATGATAAATTTGATAGGATTATTCTCAGCTATGACATATATAGAGTGTGTGAAAGCATGTAATGTCTCAACTTCTTGGTGGCCCATACTAACGCAAGAGCCATTTTCTCTATGTCTGCATATCGACTTTCGTAATCCAAGAATTTCTTGCTCAAGTAGTAAATGGCACTCTCTTGACCTTTGGCGTTCTAAGCTAGCATAGCCCCCATTGCAGAGCTAGTGACAGTAAGGTAAAGGAGCAGAGGCTCATCTGGTACTGGTGGCATGAGGACTGGAGGATGTTGCAAATATTCCTTGATTTTGTCGAAGGCCGCTTGACATTGATCGTCCCATTCTACCTTGCTTCCCTTCTTGAGTTTCTTGAACAAAGGTTCACAAGTCATGGTGAGCTTGAACCTGCTGATGTATTGGACTCGCCCCAGGAAACCCCTTATCCCCTTTTCTGTTCTAGGTGGCTGCAACTCTTGGATGGCCTTTATCTTCGAAGGGTCAACCTCAGTGCCGCGTTGGCTAACCACATAGCCTAGCAGCTTCCCAGAGGTGACACCGAAGGTGCAATTTGCTGGATTAAGCCGCATCTTATATTTGCGAAGTCGGA
This sequence comes from Portulaca oleracea, assembly GCA_029582165.1. NCBI lineage: Eukaryota > Viridiplantae > Streptophyta > Magnoliopsida > Caryophyllales > Portulacaceae > Portulaca > Portulaca oleracea. The sequence goes on along the minus strand of CM055885.1, from coordinate 7,359,612 downwards.
GGAAAAACTTGCGAAGATTAGGAATGTGTCCTTCCCTTGTTTTTGATTTCATAATCATGTCATCCACATAAACCTATACTTCTACATGCATCATATCGTGAAGTACGGTGTTGGCTGTCCGTTGGTATGTTGCTCCGGCATTTTTGAGACCAAAAGGCATAACCACATAACAGTACGTTCCCCATGGCGTAGTGAATGAGGTTTTCTCCATGTCTTTTTCCGCCATTTTGATTTGGTTATAACCCGCATATCCATCCATAAAGGATAGTAGCTCGTGTCCGCAAGTGTTATCCACTAATACATCGATGTGAGGAAAAGGGAAACTATCCTTGGGACTAGCTTTGTTAAGGTCTCGGAAATCTACGCATATGCGCACCTTCCCATCTTTCTTGGGTACTGGGACAATGTTAGCAATCCATTCGGGATATTGGACTGCTTTGATGAACTTAGTGTTAAGCTGCTTGATCACTTCTTCCTCAATCTTCTTAGCCCATTCAGGCTTGATCCTTCTAGCCTTTTGTCGAACCGGCTTTGCGTCAGGAAGTAAAGGGATGGTATGCTCCACAATTTCCCTATCAATCCCAGGCATATCTTCGTAAGACCATGCGAACACGTCTACAAACTCCTTGAGAAGCTCTGTAAAGGACACCCGTTCTTCTGCCGTGAGCGAGCTTCCTAACTTCAATTCCCGAGGTTGTCCTTCTGTGCCCACATTTATGGTGATGGTGTCTTCCAACACCGCCATCTTATGCTCATGTTCATTAGAAAATTCTTTTAAGGGTTCATTAAATTCCGGATTATTATTGGCGCAGCAGCTCAGGGAAGAGGGGAAAGAAGAATCAGAGTAAGCAGAAAGGTTCATTTTATTGAATGCAGAAAGGAATACATCGCCAGCAGACTCAAGACCAGACTCACTTGACTCTAGACCACTAAAACCTGACTCTATGTCCTTAGGACCAGACTCACCCACAGATAAAGCAAAATTATTCTCCTCAGCGTCGACCCACGAGACCGGTTTAACCTCTCCGTCTTCAGCAATCATAAGACTCGGATCAAAGCTTGGGTTAGATAGCGCAGCAATAACAGCATCAGCTTTAGCTTTCTCCGGGATGGCTTCTTGTCCAAACAACATGCCAAAGATGTTGCTTCCAGCAAGGTGAGTCCATTCTAAGGGAGGCTGTTTGTCCCGAGCGGGAACAAAGACAGTAGCCATATTAATGGAGCAATCATTGAAGACTTCCAGTCCAGCAACTTGAACTCCTTTGTTCTTCAAATAGAATGGCTCAGGAAACCCATAGTAAGGGAAGTCATCACCTTCCTTGACAAATTGTCCATTCAGAGTGAGTGGATAGGGCTTTACTTAGAACAAATTGACCAGTTTATACAATCAAAGCAGAGGGGTCGAAGTTGAAATCCCCACATAAAATAGCATTTGCATGCTCTGGCATAGGATTACTTTGATTGTTTGGTTTCTTGGCAGCTTTTGGCATTGGCAACGTCCCTGCCCTTATCATATCCTCTATCTTATTCCTTAAAGACCAGCATTTCTCGGTGTCATGACCTCATGATGCATAATGAATCAAAAACTAATCCATTATACAAGAAATGAAAAAGGATCTTTCACAAGTAAGAACTTGCAATTGTTGATTTCTCAAACAAACGAATGAACGGAATGATTTAGGTTGAAAATGAATGAAGGCTAAAGGCTTGGACGAGAGTTCTAATGATTATGACATGAATGACAATCAAGAGAAACAAAAGACTAAGCTAAAACGTACCAACCAACGAAGAACAACACGATTTGACGTAGAAACAAGATAGAATTGGCAATGGAAACCTCCTTGATTGATATAGACGCACCACAATCAATTCAATACCAACTCCTCTTTTGCACCATCCAAGATTGCTCCCTCTTGGAATAGAAGAGAAGATTTGATCGAAAACCCCTCAAGGAATTCGAAAATCCTAGCTAGAATGCTAGGAACTAAAGCATGACAACTTTAGAGAGAATTTTGTGTGTTTATTATGATTCAATAGATTGTGTTACAAGGCACCATAAAGGGGGTATTTATAGTAATGGCACCTCCCTTTAGGCGTGGATACATCAAGAAACTAGGCCCTTAAGGCTTACATCACCCAATACAAAAGTGACATCACAAAGATACAAGTGTACATAAGCTAGATTAAAATGATGATAACTAGCTTAATACTTATCCAAACTTAAAGATTCAAAACCCATGATGTAGATCTTCCAAAGCCCTTTAACTTTGATGTAGATGACTCTTCATGGATCTTGTTGTAAGTAGCTCAATAAGCCTCTTCCATAAAAGCTACCATGGACGCCATATGAATTAGAAGCTTGTAGCTCATTTAAGAGAATTGTAAAATCTTTGATAGCTTCTTCATGATGCTTATGATGTGAATATGCATCATTCACCCCTTCTTGAGAAAAGTTTGCCCTCAAACTTGGAATCTCTTCACCTTCTTGATAATAAGGTTTGATATCACTTACATTGAAGGTACAACTTCCCTCATAACCATCATCTAGCTTCAACTTATAAGCATTATCACCAATCTTCTCAATGACCTCAAAAGGACCATCACTTCTTGGTTTCAATTTCCCTTTCCTTCTACTCGGAAATCTTTCTTTCTTGACCTTCTCTTCAAACCTTTCAGTATATCTCATGATCTTTTCACGAACTTCCTCATGTAACTTCTTAATCTCGTCCACTCTCTTACTAGCTTCAAAACTGAATTTAGTTGATGTAGACATAGGAGATAAATCCATAGGCTTGAGAGGATTCTTCCCATACACAACTTCAAATGGAGATAACTTTGTAGCTCGATTTGGACTCCGATTATAAGCAAATTCAGCATGGCTTAGCAAAGTATCCCAACTTTTCTTATCCTTGCTCACCAAAGCTCGTAATAAGGCTCCCAATGTACGGTTGACAACTTCAGTTTGTCCATCCGTTTGGGGATGACATGCCGTGCTAAACTTGAGCTTTGTACCCAACTTCTTCCATAAGGTAATCCAAAAATGACTAAGGAATTTTGAATCTCTATCACTCATCATGGTCTTTGGAATACCATGTAGCTTCACAACTTCTTCAAAGTAGAGATTTGCAACCTTAGTAGCATCATAGGTAGTATGGTAAGGAATGAAGTGTGCCATTTTCGAGAATCTATCAACAACAACCATAATAAAATCTTTCCCTCTTTGAGTCCTTGGTAGACCCACAACGAAGTCAAGACTCACATCTTCCCATGGATGGTAGGGAATAGGTAGAGGCGTGTATAACCCTTGTGGTAAAACATGAGACTTAGCAAGATTACAAGTCCCACATCTTTTTACAATATGCTCAACATCTTTGATCATGCTTGGCCAAAAATAATGATCTCTCATCATCAAATAAGTCTTTTCAATACCAAAGTGACCAGCTAGGGCTCCTCCATGAACCTCCATGATCAATAATTCACAATCTACTCCTTGGGATACAAAGTTGATTTCCTTTGAAAAGAAACCCCTCTTCAATATGAAACATCTCGTGTGGATGCTTCTTTGAGAGCTCAGAAACCTCTTTGAAATCTTGATCATTCTCATACAAATCTTTAATATGATCAAATCCAACAACTTTTGAATCAAGAATATGTGTAAGCAAGTACCTTCTTGAAAGAGCATCGACACCTTTATTCAAATGGTCGGCTTTATGCTTGATCACGAATTGGAAAGATTGCATGAATTCAACCCATTTGGCATGTCTTGGGTTGAGTTTATGTTGCCCTTGGATGTACTTGAGAGCTTCGTGATCACTATGAAGAATAAACTCTCCACTTAGTAGATAATGTCTCCAATGCTCAAGAGCTCTTATAATGGCATAGAACTCCTTGTCATATGTACTATACTTCCTCTTTGCCTCATTCAACTTCTCACTAAAATAAGCAATCGACCTTCCTTCTTGAGACAACACCGCTCCAATACCAACACCACTTGCATCTACTTCAACTTCAAAGATTTTATCAAAGCATGGCAAGACAAGTATTGGTGCATTACAAAGCTTCTCTTTGATTATTTCAAACTCCTTATTTTTCAACAACTCGGTCATAGGAGCCATAATAGTGCTAAAATTCTTGATAAATCTTCTATAGAAAGAAGCTAAACCATGAAATGATCGTACCTCATGGATGGACGATGGCGTAGGCCACTCATGAATAGCTTTGATCTTGCCTTGATCTACTTGAATACCATCTTGTGAAAGCACATATCCAAGGAAGACGACCTTGGGTGAGAAGATGGAGCATTTCTCCATATTGGCGTAGAGCTTCTCTTTCTCCAAAATACACATGACTAGCTATAAATGCTTTACATGATCAAGCTCACTTTTGCTATATACAAGAATGTCATCAAAGTACACTACTACGCATTTGCCAATCAAAGGCTTCAATACATGATTCATTAAACGCATAAATGTGGAAGGTGCATTAGTAAGACCAAATGGCATGACTAACCATTCATATAGCCCTTCCTTTGTTTTGAAAGCCGTTTTCCACTCATCACCTTCATGGATGCGAATTTGGTGATATCCACTTCTCAAATCAATTTTGGAGAAGACTACACTCCCATATAACTCATCAAGTAGATCCTCCAAGCGTGGGATAGGGAATCTATACTTGATAGTTATCTTGTTGATGGACCTACAATCCATGCACATGCGTTGCGAACCATCTTTCTTTGGAACTAGTAACACCGGAATGGCACATAGACTCATGCTAGGCTTTATCAAGCCCTTTTAAAGTAGCTCATCAACCTGTTTTTGTACTTCTTGAACCTCCTTTGGATTCATTCTATATGCCGCTTTATTTGGAAGAATGGCTCCGGGAATGAGATCAATTTTGTGTTCTATCTCCCTTCTCGGTGGCAAGCCTTTTGGCATCTCATTAGGGAACAAATGATTGAACCTCCTTAGGATGGGTTGGAGCCGTGGGTGTTCACGAGTTGGGGCAGCTTGTTCATCTTGCAAATTAGCCAAAATCAACTCCTTTTGCTCATGGAACTCATGTTGATCCGCTTTTAGCAAAGAAACAATATTGGATTCCTTCTCTTGCTCCTTTTGTTGGGGTGGCCGAATGATAGAAGAAGGTGGCATATCTATCAAAAAGCCAAGGTCTTCTTGTTGATGGTGAAGGAATAGGTGTTCATTCGCCCATCATGCGTGACATACCTATCAAAAAGCCAAGGTCTTCCAAGCAAAATATGACACGCATCCATTGGTATGACATCACACCATATTTGATCTTTATAACTCTTCCCAATGGATAAAGATATAAGCACACGTTTATCAATCTTAATGCCCTTCCCATGACTCAACCATTGTATATTGTAAGGAGAGGGATGAGGACTCACTTCTAACTTCAATTTTTCAACCATTATAGTAGAAGCCGCACTAGTACAACTACCACCATCAATAATGAGTGAACATACCTTCCCTTGAACCGTACATCTAGTATGGAAGATAGTTTCACGTTGCTCCAATTCATTTGGTGTAGAAGCCACGCTTAATGCCCTCCTTAACACAAGCAATTCTCCATCATCTGCTTCTTCAACATTCTCCTCTTCACAAACGTCATTTTCCTCCTCAAGTTGCTCTTCTTCATATTCACTTTCATGGCAACTTGGTTCAACATATAAAGCACTTTGATATTCAACAAGAGAAACTACACGTTTGTTAGGACATTCGGATGCAATATGGCCCAATCCTTGGCACCTAAACCATCTTCTTTGAGGCAATGTCCTTGATTCTTGGACATGGGGTTTGGATGGGGGATTTTTTGGGGTTTTGCCGTGGGGTTTTTGGGAGGATGAGGGTTGAATTTGTGGAGTTTTGTATTGCATTTGAGTAGATGGACGTGTGGTATAGGGTTTGGATTGTGTAGGGTACGTTCTCATGGTGTCTTTTCCCCTTTCTTTCCTTTGCCTTTCTATTTTCAAGGCCAAAGTACTTAATTCATCCAATGATTGATAAGAATGTAACTCAACAACATTACGTATCCAATCATTTAAACCAATTAGAAAACGTACCAAAACTTGTGGCTCATTCTCCTTCAAATCACAACGCCAAAGGAGATGTTCATCTTTTCCCCCTTAGTATACTCTTCCACCGATTTGGATCCTTGAACTAGCTTTTGAAGCTTGACATAATTGTCTTGTAGCTTTGGGGTAGAAACTTGCCTTGCAATTTGGACTTCATCTTTTCCCATGAACGAATTTTGTCCTTTCCCTTTGCTTGTCGCTTCTTTTGCAAGTTAGTCAACCAAATAGAAGCATGTTTTCTCAACTTCAATGCTACATACTTCACTTTTAGCTCATCATTAACTTCTTTCAAATCAAACACTCGTTCAACCGTTTGAACCCAATCAAGAAATACCTCCGGATCAAGACTACAATCAAATTCAGGTATTTCAACTTTAAAATCAAAACGTTCACCCCTTCTTCAGAGTGAACTAGGCGTGCCATATGAAGCACCTTCATCAACATTTAAAGACTCCTTTTGTAAAGCACGGTTCAAATCCATATAGGTCTTTAATTGTTTTTGCAAAAATTCAATACACATCTTCATAGCATCAACATCCTTAGGTGAATTGGTTTGAGACTCGTCATTTGCCATTTGATTCAATCTTGATGTCAACTTAGAACTCACGTAGGGTAAGGGACGGATTTGGCTAGGTTTGTGTTTGGGTCTTAGGGTTCTTTGTGGAGCTTAAGGTTCTTGATGAATTCTTGATGAGTTCTTGGAAGAACTCAAGGGTGGCGTGTGAATGTGATAAAAACAAGGTGCAAAATGATGCAAGAAATGAGAGATATCAACAAGCTAAGCTCTGATACCACTTTAGATGCATAATGAATCAAAAACTAATCCATTATACACGAAATGAAAAAGGATCTTTCACAAGTAAGAACTTGCAATTGTTGATTTCTCAAACAAACGAATGAACGGAATGATTTAGGTTGAAAATGAACGAAGGCTAAAGGCTTGGATGAGAGTTCTAATGATTATGACATGAATGACAATCAAGAGAAACAAAAGACTAAGCAAAAACGTACCAACCAACGAAGAACAACACGATTTGACGTAGAAACAAGATAGAATTGGCAATGGAAACCTCCTTGATTGATATAGACGCACCACAATCAATTCAATATCCAACTCCTCCTTTGCACCATCCAAGATTGCTCCCTCTTAGAATAGAAGAGAAGATTTGATCGAAAACCCCTCAAGGAATTCGAAAATCCTAGCTAGAATGCTAGAAACTAAAGCATGACAGCTTTAGAGAGAATTTTGTGTGTTTATTATGATTCAATAGATTGTGTTACAAGGCACCATAAAGGGGGTATTTATAGTAATGACACCTCCCTTTAGGCGTGAATACATCAAGAAACTAGGCCCTTAAGGCTTACATCACCCAATACAAAAGTGACATCACAAAGATACAAGTGTACATAAGCTAGATTAAAATGATGATTCTTCATGGAGATGATTCAAAACCCATGATGTAGATCTTCCAAAGCCCTTCAACTTTGATGGAGATGATTCTTCATGGATCTTGTTGTAAGTAGCTCAATAAGCCTCTTCCATAAAAGCTACCATGGACGCCATATGAATTAGAAGCTTGTAGCTCATTTAAGAGAATTGTGAAATCTTTGATAGCTTCTTCATGATGCTTATGATGTGAATATGCATCACCTCGACAATGGTGATAGCGACAAAATTGGTTGGAATCCCGATTTCTGCCCTTGATTTCTGGTTCTTCCTTTGGTAAGGGCAAAACCAGGATACCTTTCTTAACAAGACGGTCGAGATCCTGAGAATAAGGAACGTCCAATGGCGTATAAGTCTCATATTTCGGTACATAAGGCCCCTTGCGCTGGATAGAGTTAGTCTCCATGATTTTAGGACGGTGGCTAGCCGCACTAGTAGCCCTCCTATTGGAGGCAGACCCTTTCCATCCAGGCGAAGTTGTCTTATCGTTCTACATGACTTCTATTTGGACACAAATATCTTTCAGATAATCGAAGTCTTTGACGACATTATACCCAAGTGTTTGGATAGGCTACTCTTGAGTCCTTTCTTGAAGGTGGATAACTGCAGACGGAGAGGAGTTGCCTCGTTGATGTGGGACAATTTTGTGTGCCACCTCTCGAAGTAATCCATAAAGGACTCATCATCACGTTGCTTCATAGCGGTTAGATCATCCACTGTATCTTGTTTCTTCTGGATGCGCGTCTAGTGGTGGATGAAAGTCTTGAACAATTCAGTCCAATTGGCTTTGACTTGGGGCAACAAAGCATGATACCATACCTTTGCTTCTCCATCTAGGGTAGATGGGAAGACGGTAGAGTATAGGTCATCATCAACTCGGTTTAAAGGTGCCAGCCTCATGAACTCCTCCACATAATGAATAGGGTTCTCAAAAGGTTTGAACCTAATATTTGTCACTTCAACTTTGTCAGCTACCTTCAAGGTCGGTTGAACAGGCAATGAAACCTCTATGTACTTGTCAGCAAAAGCCGGCACAGAGCTCATTGCCTTGGTGAGGTTTTCTAACTTCTGTTCGAGAGCCTTAACAGCGGGGTCCCTCGTAGGTTTTGCCACTTCAGGTGTATTAACCTTAGTCTTAGATATCCCTGTTTCTCTAGAATTTGGGGATACCTTGATGATTTCAGGTTCAGATTCATATCCCTGTATTTCCTCGCCATCCTCCTCAACATTCAACCCTAACTTAGTGTTGATCTTAGTGATGGCCTGCAGCATGCCATCCATCACCTGTTGTTGTTCATTCAGCCTTTTTCTCATCTTCTGTTCCTGCTCCAGGGAATTAGCAAAGACCAGGCCCTGCATCTTGGTGTAGAGTTCGTCCAAATGCTTCGTGATGTTGGCTTCGGCGCTTTGGACCGGGATCTCTTGGAATTGCTCTCCGGACATGGTGCTGTCGCTAGTTGCAGAAGGATCGTAATGCGGATTTGGGATCAAACGACCAGTTCGCGGATCTCGAATGCGGGCTCGGAATCGATCACCAATGATGCCTACATGGAAATTCAAAGTTAGAATACTAAAGACATACTCTGACACATACTACCCGATGTATGCATGCCCTAAAGACCTATATGATCCTACTGACTCGACACATATATGCTGACACAAGAGACTCACCCACTGTTTGGGAGTGCATGACCTAACTATCCACCAGAAAAGGGCTAATAGGTCGAGGCTTTCTCCTCGACACTTTTGGTTAGTGTCAACTAAAAATTAAGTGGGAACTCTCACTGTCAAACACGGTCGACGCTTTTAAACATCGACACGAGTGGTGACTATTATAAGCGTCGAGATACTGTAAATATGTACCGTGAAACTTATCAAATGCCCACCCGCCAAAATAAAAACAAATTAAAAATTTAAAAAATAAAGATAACTAGTAAAATAAAAGGAAATGAAAATCTACTAACACTAAACTAATTAAAAAAATAAAAGGAAACTAAAAACATAAAAAAAAAATTAATTTAACTAGTTTCTTAATTGTCTACAATATCTATACGAAACCCTAGCTTAATTAATTAGTTTCTAAAATCAATCCACAAAAGCCCCCCATTCAAAATTGAAAGTGCAGCAGTACTCTTCTTTCAACTGCATGCGCCCAGCCTTCTTATGCTCTGCCTCGATCGGTCGATTGCACGGCGGATAGTGGACAAGCACGGCGGGCAAATTTTCTCTGGAGAAACTCAGAAGTAGCGACGGTGGTTAGCTATTTGGTCGATTTTCTCCGCCTTCTCTCAATTTTTCGCCCTTTCATCAGTTTCGAACATACCAAAATACAGGTACACCCTTTCTCTAACTCTTAAACAAATTGAACCCAGATGCCCATGATTGATGCAGTTGCGGTAGTATATTGAATTTATTTTTGTTTTTCTTTTGTTATCGTTTGTTGGGGTGAAGTTTGTAGGATGTCATAAATTTTTGGCCAAATTTTCGGTAATTCCGGTGTGTTCTGAAAGATTTAAAACCCGTGAAATCAACGAAATTTTAATGAGTTCAAATCCAATTTAATTCCCCTTAGAGTGCTTAGAATCCAAACTAATTACAAAGACCAGAAGAGAGGCATATAGTTCTATCTGAGCAAATGGATTTGGGATGGCATACCTCTAATTTCCAATATAATTGCAAGATTAAAGTGATACAACAAACAAGGAAGCCAAGTTTCCAAAATGTTAACTCTTTTCAATAGTTAAATTCTCTTGTCGCACCAATATATGTTTTTGTTATGCAATCAGTTATATTGATAATCTCAGTATTAGTCTGTGTATGTCCTCTCTTTCTTTCCCACCAACTTGGTTAATAGCTTGGTTTGTTATGCAATTAACTATGGTTACAAATTAATTCATATGGCTATGATTTTTTGTTTAACACGTACATATGAGTTTTGTTTCAGAACAAATGTTGTCCACTTGTTGCTGTTAGTAGTACTATTATTTGCAATTTTAAAAATTTAGTATTAAGAAAAGGTTTAAAATACAAAGAGAATATCTCAATTTATGAAATTTAGTGGGTAATTGTTATTTTCCTTATCTAGTGATACAATTTCTTAGGATCATATATTAATTTTTTTTTATATGTGTAGATATGGACACAAGTTGGATTGAATTGCCTAATACTCATCCTAAATATCTTGAGGGTGTTGGCAAGTTCATTAAACTTGCCAAAGAAAATCTCGTGGAAGGAAGAACACGATGTCCATGTAACAAATGTAAGCTAGATAAATGGTTACTTGTAGATGACGTTGAGGGGCATCTTTATTTCAAGGGCTTCTATAAGGAATATAAGACTTTCTTCTTCCATGGGAGTACTGATATTCTTGAACATATGAACCATAAAGAAGCCAATAGTACTGAACCCCTTAATAACCCATCGAGTGTATTAGGCGGTGATGATATGGGAGGATTGTTGAGTGCTGCCTTTGGGATAACATTCCTAGAAATAATGATGATGTTGCAAGTGATGACGTGAGTGATCAAGCTGATGATGTGATGGAACCTTGTGACATGTATGATGACGATTTTCCATCTGAACAGTATAATGCATGTCCAAATCCGTCTTTCGATAATGAAGAGAATTCCAAATATGAAAAGCTATTGAAAGCTGCCAACAAGGAACTTTATCAGGGTTGCACTACCTTCTCAAATTTGTCCTTCCTCTTACGCTTATTTCATATGAAATGTACGTTCCATTGGTCAGCTGAATCTTTTACTATGTTGGTTAAACTTCTAGGTGAAGCATTCCCTCAGATATTAGATTTTCCCTCTTCTTACTATGAAGCAAAGAGAATGATTAAAGATTTAGGCCTAGGGTATCAAAAGATTCATGCTTGTGTGAATGATTGCATTTTATATTGGGGTGAGCATTCAGAAGAAAATAAATGCCATGTTTGTGGTGTTTCAAGATGGAAGACAGTGAAAGGTAATGAGGGTAATATCGACGAGGGAAATGCAAATGTCAAAGTAGGAGAACCTGCTAAGGTGATGCGTTATTTTCCTCTAATCCCTAGATTAAAGAGGATGTATATGTCACCTAAAATAGCTGAACAAATGCGATGGCATGATAGAGATAGTGTAAAGGATGGCAAAATAAGACATCCAGCTGATGCTTTAGCATGGAAGGAATTTGATAAAGTGCACTCTACTTTTGCTTCTGATCCTCGCAATGTTAGGCTTGCCATTGCAAGTGACGGTTTTAATCCATACCACCTTATGAATACTAACTATAGTACATGGCCAGTTGTGCTGATATGTTATAATTTGCCTCCATGGTTGTGCATGAAGTCATCATCCTTTATTCTTTCACTGATTATTCCTGGAAAATCAAGTCCTGGAATCAATATTGATGTGTACTTGCAACCACTAATACATGAGTTGAAATTGTTGTGGAACGGTGTTGATGTTTATGATGCTTATGGGAGAGAGAACTTCAAGATGCGAGTAGCACTTAGATGCACCATAAATGATTTTCCTGCTTATGCTATGTTGTCTGCATGGAGTACTAAAGGCTACAAAGCATGTCCTGTATGTGCTAATGACACGCATTCATATAAATTTTGTGGCAAGATATGTTATCTTGGCCATCGAAGATGGTTGCCTCTTGATCATTCTTATTGTTCTGAAAGCCATTTGTTTGATGGGACTGAGGAATTCAGGCCTGCCCCAATTCCTCAGGAAGCGTCAGAAATTGAAAGGCAACAAGATGGAGTTAGTTATGTATATGGCAAGTCTAAAACAACTTCTAAAAGAAAAAGAGGAAAACGACAGGCAAGCTCTTCTAGGGGTGGGCATGGAGATGGATCTGATAAGGACAATGATGATGATGATGATGATCCCATTGATGTTGATGATGTTCATTGGACAAAAAGAAGCATATTTTTTGACTTGCCATACTGGAAGGATAATCTTTTGAGACATAATTTAGATGTTTTGCACGTCGAGAAGAATGTGTCTGATAACTTGTTGGGAACGCTTTTGAACGATAAGAAAAGCAGGGATGATGAGAATGTTAGAAAGGCTCTTGAAGAGCTAGGGATAAATCATCACCTTTGGCTCAAATCTCGTACTGGTCAAAATTCAGTGATGCCCATTGCTCCATATTCCATGTCTTTGGATGAAAAGGACCGGTTTCTGACAGTGTTGCAAAAACTTAAAGTACCTGATGGTTATGGTTCTAACATCTCAAGATGCGTTAATATGAATCATCGAAAACTCTTAAATCTTAAGAGTCATGACAATCATGTTTTAATGCAAGATATCCTTCCAGTAGCTTTACGAGCATCACAGGCAACCAAAATTATTGACTTACTTTCAGACCTGTCTTCATTTTTCAAGTATGTATGCTCTCCAACACTAGATGTGGATGAACTTGATCAAGTCCAATCAAAACTCATTTTAACACTTTGTGAGATGGAGAAGGTTTTCCCCCCAACCTTTTTCACTGTCATGGTTCACCTCATAATTCATTTGGTAGAGGAGGTCAAACTTGGTGGCCCTATTCAATATAGATGGATGTACCCTATAGAAAGGTAAAAAACTCTAACTCCTATAATTAATAATTACATTTCTTAAAATATTTAATTAATTGGAAGTAATAACTTATTAATGATTACATTTTGGAAAAGGTACTTGGCACATTTGAAGTCTTTTGTATCTAATAAGGCACAACCAGAAGGGTCTATGGAAGAAGCTTACCTCCTTGAGGAGACTATTATATTTTGCTCAGCCTTCTTAGAAGGGGTTGAAACCATATTCAATAGGACCAAAAGGAATGATGATTACAATCCTAATATCACATGTTACCTATGTAACTCTGGGGGTCGAGTGGCTCGGATGGAGAAGAAAATTAATCTTGATGAGATGAGTTTAAGGCAAGTACACCGTTATGTGTTGCTTCACTCTGATGAGGTAGAAGAGCTTCTGCAGTAAGTACATAGATTTGAATGATCTCTGCAAGTTGACAATTTCAATTTTGAAAGTCATACTCACATTAGTACTTTCTGCTAATTATATTAGGGAATTCTTACATAAAAAGGAAACAGAGATTCAACAATCATCTGGTTGTGTGGATCTAACCCTGCAAAGCGAGTGGATAATAAAAGAATTTGACCAATGGCTCCTACAGCAGGTTATCTTCTCTGTTTTATAGGTTAGGCCACCAAGGTATAAAGTTAAATTAGGACTTATAACTAACATTATTTGATGAAATTGTATGATATTTTAGGTTCCTCATATTGATACAAGCACTCAAGAAGGCAGGTTGAGAAAAGCCTTAGCAGCTGGTGTGCACAAAGTTGGGAAGAGATTGAACACTTTCCTGATAAATGGATATAAATTTCAAACTGTAGATCGGGAACGTTATCGCAAGACGCAAAATTCAGGAGTTATGGTGGAAGCAGATGGACTAACTTACTATAGGAGACTCACAGACATATATGAATTACAATATAATTATGGGGATTTCAAAGTTGTGGTCTTCCGATGTGATTGGGTTGACATAAATAAGGGTTTGAAAACATTTCCGAATGGCCACGCTTGTGTGAACTTCTCGAAGCTCATGCATACAGGTCAACGTTTACATGATGATCCATTCATTTTTTCATGCCAAGCCAAGCAAGTTTTCTACGTTGAAGATGAAAAACATAAAGGACTATTTCATGTCATAAAGACCAAGCCTAGGGATTTGTTTGACATAGGGGAGCTTGTGTAACAGTTTTTATAGCATTCTTTGTTATTTGGATTTTGTTGTTAGTTATATGGTCGTTTGATTATTTTAGTGATCTTTTATTATTGAACATCATTGTTAGAAAGTCTTACCTCATAGTTTAGTACATCTTTTCCTTGATTTTGTTCGTGGAAGAATAAATGTGCCTTAATACAAGAGGACAACATATATTGATTGAAGTATGTCACTCTGCAACATATCCTAATTGTTTCACTAACTTATTTGTGCATGTTCGATTGTTCAATTAAGAGCTAATCATGTGTTTTCTTGTACTATTATCAGGAATCAAGAGACTATATTATTGAAGTGGATCAAAGATGAGTTACAGGAGCAAGCGAACACTGGAAAAATTGACTGACCAATCTGCTTCTACTATGGAAGTGACAGAGTCAGCAATCCAAAAGCCTACTATGTTCTTGAAAGCTTCTTCGTCACTTTCACCTGTACGTGAACAAGAAAAGGCAAAATCTCAACTCCCTAGTGGTCAACCACAATTCGCTGGGGATGGAATAGGAACAACATCATCTCAGCCTCTTAGCACTCAGTCAGGTAGACAATCTACTGAACCTGGACAAGGAGCCGCCACGTCCCACGCAGCAGGGAGACAACAACCAGTGAGGATTACTAGATCTATGCTACAGAAACGAACACATGTCCAGCATGCTATGCGCACTGCGCATAATACCCCTTCTGTTCTGCCTGGGAATGCTTCTACCCCGGCACAACCACATGGCCATCCTACTGTATCCCACAATATCAAAGTAGAGAAGCCATCGACCCAGCATGGTGCATCTAAAACACCCGCTACTTGGCCATCCATACCATCTGTCCACTCATTACCACCTAATCCTTTAGCATCAGGACAAATCCAACACCCCCATTCTTCTTCTGGACAAGAACTTGGGGTAGCTAAAGCTAAGTCAACATCTTTGGAAGCTATGAAATCAGGTACATAATTGAAGACACTTTTTTGTCAAAACATGATCCATGCTATAAAGTCTACCTTTTTTTTATGTAATATTGAAATTGAAATGTCATTTTGATAAGTACATTTATATAATTTTGTTCCAATGAATGAAGGGCCTGAATTAAGCCAGCCTACAAGCTGCAATGTTGGCTCCCTATCAACTTGGGATTTGTATATAGTTTTTTTTTTTCCCACACATATGCAGAAGCTTAATATATATCCATGTTTCTGCTGAGTTGAAATCTAATTAAGGAGTTCTTCCTTCATGTAGTATGTTGGTATGTACAGGATAGGAAAGAGGCATTTTTAAACGATTAGGTTGTTGATGCTTAATTTTAATAGTTGGGTTTTTTTGGTTGTTTTTGTTTTCGCGTTCGTGACTACTTTTGTAGCTACTGTAATGTGTTACCCTAACTCCCTACACTTTTTTTTTGGCTAAACAAAATTATTTCACTATGTTTGGCTCCCTACATTTTTTTTTCAGAATCATTTCAGGTTCAATCTTCTCATTTTCGGCCACCTCTTGAGGCATCTTCCTTTCCTCCTCTAATGAAAACACATATGCAACCCTTTGGTGTTGTTGGTGCCTCCAATCCAGACTCGACAAGGAAATCACCAATAGAAATTGAAGGTGATCCAGTTAAGTTTCCATGTCACCAGCGGGAGAAGTAGCTCCTGAGAATCCTAGAGCACCATCTCAAGAAAAGGAGTCATCAGGGGGTGCAAGTCCTGATTCACCATCGATTGACACTGACCAACACATAACAAGCAACACTAAGGGTAAATCTACAGATGAAGGAGAAGTTAGAAAACGTAGTCGTTCCGCGACGAGCAAGCCATCAGATGGAGTTCCTGATTGGGATAATAACATAGAATTTAACGACAAAGAACAAGTTGTAACCATTGGTAAGTTTTGTTTCCCTTTTTTTTCCCTTGGAAATGGAAACTGCCTTTTTATTATTCATCTTTTTTCTGTCGTCTTGGTTTCATAGATGAACGAGGGAATGAGGAGGTCATAAATGGAACAATTCTACCTCTAGAGGTCTTGAATCACAAACCTGGGTTAAGAATCCGTGTTTCCTTCAACAATCTCGACCAACCTATCAGAAAAGGAGGCTACATTCTTGTTCGATTTCTAGGATACATTGCGAAGCAAGACAGATTTTGCCCAATTGGAACATTAACATGGCATGAGTTGGATGCGAAGTATAAAGCTGATATAATTCAAATGGTTCGAGTATGTATCTTTACATTTTAACTATTGAATTGTAACCCTAAAATATAATTTTCTTGCTTGTTAATTTTTTCCCTACCAATACGATACAGTCTAAGTTTGAGTATCCAAAGGACAAGATATTCGACAAAGGGGCCTTGAAACATGTCTCCAAGCAATTCAGGCAATATAGACATTACTTGAAGAAAAAGCACTTCAAGCTTGATAAGAAATCAGTGAATGACATATGTGATCTTGTTTCGGAAGGGCACACTGGGTATGGTTGGACAAGATTGGTTAATTATTGGTGTTCACAAAAGAGTAAGGTATGCTCATATTTAATTCATGCTTAAACTTATGTCAACCTTTCTTTTTAACCAGAGTTGAACCTATATTGTTTCTTCTCGTTAATATATGCACAGGATTTGTCCGACATTGGGAAAGATGCAAGGGCTTCGCAAACTCATGTTCATACAACTGGTTCTACCAGTTATGCTGAATTACGAGAAGACTTTGTATGTTTTCTTTCAATACTTTTCCGCTAAAATCATAGGAAATCATGTTATTAATTAATAAACTTCATTACGTCTTGCATATTTTTTGTTGGATGATCACTATAGGTGAAGGAAAATGAAAGAGATCCATCACACTTGGAGTTCTTTAAAAACACACATAACAAAGGCGGTTTGGGCTTCATTGCTGATACTGCTACTGAAGAGTTTCTGGTATAAGTGATGATTGCACTTAAATCAGATTGATGTTTTTTACCTTTAAATGCTTTTAAAAGTTGATAAAATGAGATGCTCTTTTACTTGTCTTTGTTAGTTTGTTTAGTTTCATTAAGAAAATCATAGTATTTATACTTTCCATCAATATGTGACAGGATCGAGCAAATGTAGAGGTTCAAAAGCGACTTGCCAATTCTTCCTCTGATAAGACACAACCTGAAATCGAAAATGAAGTGTTTGATGAACTTATGTATGAAGACGAAGTCCCCTTAAGGCCAGTCGGTTTTGGCTTTGGAGTTGATAGTAGTAAAGTGTTTGGCGTAAACGGCATTTTAAAGAAAAGGGGCTACACCTATCAAACTTGTGAGAGCCAAGAGTTGAAACGTGTGAAGGAGGAGTTGGCGTCACAAAGAGGTATTTCTATCCAACAAAGCACACTATTTAGCCAGCAGACTCCTGCTTATAGGATGGTAATAGAAAAAATGTCACTTGTGCTGGAGGCAGTTCGTAATGGGCAATTAACTCCTGACAACTTGAATGCCGCTGAATCTGCAATAAAGGCTGCTAAACAGGTTAGACAATTGTCTTTCGTTTCTTTTGTGTGTGGTTTTATTACTTGAGTTTGTTGTTGGGTTCTCCAATGTGCATTTGCTGAAACAGAGAGTGTTATACCTGCCTTAATCTCAAACTGAGAGTATTATACTTGCTGCTAGGCTCCTCATCTCTGAAATCTCATTTTTTTGTCTCACTCAACTACCACACCTCAATCTCAATTATTGTTGTTTGTCAATGTTTGGGTTTTTTGAACTTCGACCTTAATTACTGTTGTTTTTTTTTTATTGGTACGGCAAAAGCCATAGAACAAAACGCCCGGCCCACAAGGCCAAAGGCACACCAACAAACAGAAAAACAAAGCAAAACAGTGACAGATGACAGCAGCAAAAACACTTAGGCAAACAAACTCCTTGTTTTGTTTCTAATAGTTTTCTCCATCCACTTGCTAAAACTCCTTGAAGTTGCTTATACTGTCATGATCCGGTGGGACACGTTAATGCATAGAAATTCCTTGAAGGCTTGTTTCTATGAAAGCTTTATTAATGCCCCGTTCCATATCATGATCTGGTGGAACATGTCTCTCCTTTGCAACGGATCGGTTGGTGCTTCCTCTACTCAAAGTTATTTTGAATATTTTGATAAATCGTAGACAATTTAGAATAGACAATAGTTGGAGCCTATCAAATGGAATTTTCCTTTTTTTTATTATATTCAGTTATGTGTACGTACTATGTTTTAAACTTAATTTGGTCATATATATTTTCAGGTTGGGGATGAATATACTGGAAATGATCTAAGAAATGACGCGGGACGGAGTAGTTGGGGGCCTTCAACTTCAAACTCTCAAGTCAATTAATTAGTCATTCAAGCCACTGAAGTCACCCAAGACATTTTTCATCAATATTATCTAGCTAGCTATATGTCACACACTATATTTACTTACGTATTGATTTATTAGTACTTCTATTAGTTTTGCATTTTACATCGTACCAAACCGGGTGTTACTTTTAGTATACTTATTGTAAGTGCGAGGTCAACAATTTCTTTTGCGAATTAAGGTGGTGTGCTTATATATAACATTTGTGCTCTTTTTGATATTTTTTACGTTTCGTTCCCACGTACGTACACAATAAATAAAGAGTTACATATATAATATTATTGAACTAAAGCATATATATATATATATAATATATATATATATATATATAAATATATATATTTGGTATAGTTTTCAATTGAATTATTAATGACAATATATATATGATTATTGACAGTAGAAAGCGTAGATATGTGGTGATAAAATGTAATCTTTAATTGCTGATCACAGGGGCTGTAGACAGTAAAAAGCGTCGACCACTTTACAGTACCGACGACAAGAAGTGTCGAGAGCTCCCATACTTTCCACGCATGAAAGCGTCGCCAAATTCTGACACCCGAATTTTCGACGCCTTTTTGAAGCGTCGACCGCCTTTTGATCTACATACACAAGTGTCGAAAAATGGCTAAATAAGCGTCGAGTTTTCCCTGTTTTTCTAGTAGTGACTCTATATGGACCTATGGATGAAGCACTATAAAGGGCCGCACAAAGTCATACACAGCGAGCGGGTCGTAAATCGATAGGCCCAAGTCAGTGTTTCTCAATTCGGATGGGCCTAATCCACTGGCCGACCGTTTTAAGGAGAATTCAAAACTTCGGCCTAACAATTCAGACGGCTTAAGTCATAATGACTATTATGTGGACTAGAATAATGTTTGACAAAACCGACGACCGAATTTTTTTTTAGTGGAAGGAAACGGATATTATAAAGGATTGAATAAAGTCAACAATAAGTTAGTTATAATTAATTCATGGGCTTAATTGACAAATCCAATATGGTTGGGCCTATCAACGGGCCGGCCATACATGTGATGGATTTATTAATCAAATCGACGAATTAATTTACTTAAGCCTAGTGACTATTATGCAATCTAAAATAGTATCCATTAACTTTGTTGGACTTTTAATTAATTTTGGGACCTTTCGTTAGGAGAATTTTGTTAAGAGCCATATAATATCATCAAAGGCAAGTCAATTTTTTTATTTATTAATTAAAATAATCACCTTTTAAGCATAAATGGACCCTTCCCCTTGGGCTAACCATGATGGTTTTTGGGTTAATTATTTTAATTAATAAATAATCATTTTCTCAACCCAATGAATTTTATATGGACTAGAACAAAATCTCTAAACTAGAGTCGACTCTAAAACAAAAGAAGAAAGAAAGGGAAGGGGTAGCACATAGCACATAGCATACAATATGAGGGGATACCCTAAACCAAGGTTCTATGTTCACGGATTTTTCTATGGTTGGATTACATGGCCTACCGCACGTCTTCCTCTCCGTACCCCATACCGTTAAGTAAGGAGTGCGAGATATTGCTCAAAGAACTTCAAGGAAGCCCTTTGAGTGTAACGTGGGGAGAGGAGAGACCAAATGCTAGGCGATGTAGAGTGCATCACACAAGTAGTGGCCTACCCGCTCTCGAGGGAATCACCTAGGTATAACTTAACCGTCGCCTTTGTGCTAACGTGTCAAAAGACGCGATTAGTGGCCCGGTATGCAAAGGATGCCTACAAAGAATTATAAAATCGCGAAATAAATCAACTTCTCCCTTTTACAATTTCAAAGTAATTCGATTTTTCAAGTCTTACCCTCTTTTTAAGTTTAAGTCCCCAGTGGAGTCGCCAATCTGTAGGACCCCGGGAAAAGTGACCCTTTTCCCGTGATGCGCTACTTGGGTGATCGGGAGCCGACTAAGGTTGCTTAATCCTTAAATAAGGATATTTTTATTTTATGAAATTCATTTTCGGGATGGTGAAATTTTATTTATTTTACAAATCCGTTTTTTATTATTTAAATACTTGAAATTACACAAAAATATATTAATAATGATTCAAAATCGGCCCATACGATATTCTGGCCCAAAAGGAAGCACGCGGGCCGGTAGAACCAACAAAACCCGCGCGGGTTTTGATGGCTCTTGGGCCGGGCCACCTGTTTTCCTCGGGCCAGAGAACATGAGTTTGAAATAACAAAACCCGAGTGAGTTTTATTAATTCCTACGCATTTTCTCTCAATTTTCCACTTTAAATTGGGTGTGAGGAAAGATATTAAATCATTTCTTAATTATTTTTATCTAAATTTCAATTTTAAATAATCAAACGAATTATAAAAAGAATAAAGAGTCGCCACCGATTCAAGGAAACCGACAAACCTAAAGAAATAATGAAAGTAACTCCGGTCTACGAAACCCGATTCTAAGCTCGGGGGTAAGGCTACGAATTCAAGAATAATAAAAACTCTTGAATTCGCCCGTTAGAAAACGGACTTTACTAAAATCGACATTAAAATGAAATGAAGCGGGGAGAAGTTTAATTGATTTCGCAAAATTATATTCTCATCATGCAATAAAAAGAGAGGTTTTTAGTTTACAAAATATACACAAGTAATGAAATTAAAGTATGAATTACATGATTCAAACAAGGACCATAAGGAAGTAATAAATCGAACCTCTTTTGATTTAGGAACCCGAATGTGCTGGTTGAAACTCTTGACTTCGCCTTGACTTGATGGATCAAAGGAATGAAAATGTGAGGGGATGCAAATGTGATATATGGATAGTGGTTTGATGGAAATTTGGAAGAGTGAGGGTATGATAGTATGAGAATGTTTATAGAGAGAGTTTAAGAGAGTGTAGGGATAGTATAATGAGAGTATAATGAGGGTGGTTTTTATGAGAGTTCTTGGTTAAATGAGTTGAAGAATGAAGGGGTATTTATAGGTGGTGAGGGTAGTGTTTAGGAGGGAAAATGAGGGAGACACATCCCTTAGATCATGCCATGCAATCACGTAGTCAAGGCTAGGGTCAAAAACACATGGGGCTAATATCAAGGGAGGGTGATCAAGGTGATTTTGGCGCCGGATTTTTTTGAAGATAAAACTTGCGCGGGTTTTATAAACCTTCGGCACAGATCGCTGACATGGCAAGCAAAACGGCGCGTTTGGGGACAAGAAAACCCGTGCGGGTTTTCAATAAACACTAATTGAGTAGCAAATCTTCAAAAAACACATGAACGATGTTACATGATGTGAAACTAGACCCGAGAATGCTTGTGTCTCACTGTCCATAGCAAGGGCAACCAACAGAGTGTATGACTGAGAGTTAAGGTCTATATAGCTCACTGGGTGTCAACTGCCAAAGATAGGAGGAAATTGAGGGAGAATTACAGACTTTGAGTGAGAGAATTAAGATCAAACAGATAAGCTTGAGGAGACATCGCCGTCATGGGGAAGAAGGAAGGAAATGAAGGGCTTCCATTTGATGAGGAGCAAAATCAATTATGACATTTTCAATGAGACTACTAAAGTAATACCATTGTGACTTATTTTAGGATCACAAATTAATGGTTCATTACAACATTATGCAAATAAAGTAGCAACTATCTCAACTCGAACCAATCACATTGTTGTATGTTGGATGAATCTAATGCATAAATGTATGATACATTACAAATTCTAATAGCAACAACCAAGACCAAAATCAATTATATGATGAGGAATAAAATCAATTATACAAGACAAAAATGGAGTGGGCAGCAGACCTTGGCACCCATATGCTTTGATTCAGCCTTCCTGTAGAACTTGCAGTCACAACATCCTTGGCAAACTAGGCATGGCCTTTTAATTTCCAAGGGATGACTGCACCTGAACCGAAATTCCCAAATAGGCCGAATGGAGATTGGTGAAGTAGGATTACATGGTGAGAGCAAGTCACCACATAGAGATTTTTTATTTTCTTTTACTGGAAGAAGATATGTATTAGTATTAGAAATTAAAAAAAAAAACACTAATGCTTAACTAATACTAGAAATTAAAGTCACCATATTGTTTGATAGTATCAAAAAAAAAGTTAGTAAAGGGCTCAATACACTCATATTGTCAAGGGCAAACGAAGCTGGCAAAGTAATGGACAGAATGGATTCAACACACAATAACTACTTGAGATTCCACATAAGCGCGGTACATCAAGTTAAAGTGCCAAAAAATGTATTTATTTATGGGTACAACTATGATTGCTCGTCCTTAACCAAAGTTTCTATCTCTTGAGGTCTGAGTAATTAAACTTCAAGTGCCCATTTGAAATCACTTGTGTAACTCTCTTTCATTCTCAACTTTAAACAGATCGAATTTGCATAATGAAGTTACAAGTTCAACTAAGTTTCAAGATTATTAGGGGAACACAAGGAAACAAGCAATCCAACAGGTTGGCCATCAAATAACCCTCACGACTAAGATTTGAAGGCCTGTCTTCAAAAGCAAGTTGGTCTAGATGAACAATGGTTGAGAAGCAACATTTTCTTCAATTGTGTACAAAATCTTGTAACATCGTGGGTTTATGTTCATGGGTAGAATCTAATGCCATTGTTGAGTATTTGGAGCCACTCGAAGCAATAATGAAATAGGTATCAAATAAGTTATAGAAGTTTATGACAAGGAAAGGATAGGAGAGATATAATTACCCACTCAGATGCTTCATGACCAAAAACAATTACTTCTTGAATGTCTATAAAACCCTAAAATCAGGGCAAAATCCGAATTCAGCATATTCCACATTCAATTCTGAACAGAAAAGCCAAAATAAAAAACTAAGAGCCAAAATTACTGACCAACCCAAGTGCCATTCTGGTGGGTTCGTGCATCCGATAGTTCTGGTAGGGGGTCGTCGATGACTATGTCGTTAGAGCAAACCAACTATTGGTATTGGGCGTGATTAGTTGGTGGCAGTTCTGGGCTGTAGCGTGGGTGGCGGTTGTCAGGCGTCGGTGGCCAGTGAGAGAGAGATAGAGAGAGAGAGAGAGAGATGGCGGTAACTATCAATTTTCTGGGCTGAGAAACGACGAGGACAAGGGATTTTTTGCGATGAAAGGCTGAGTGAAATAGACGGGTTCCGAGTGGCAGGGTTGACGGCTATTTGATGCGGCTGTGGTAGAGGGTGGAGCATCGGTTTCCGGCGAACGAGACAGTCGCTGGGTCAGAGAAAGCCTAGGGTTCGCGAGTTTGTATGCGCGGACTCATATTCTGGGCAATTGGCATTGACCCTGGGCGACTTGTGGTGGGTAGAAGGTGTAGGATTTAAGTCTCAAAGTTTGAAGTTTGTTTTGTTGGGAACAAGTTGTTGTCCCACATTGGTAGAAAAGTGAGAGTTGTTCTACTTTAAATAGTAGAGCTCTCCAAAGCTATTTGAACTATTTGAGACAAGGGTGGACTTGGTGGTCCACACGCGCGCGCGCGCCGCCGCCGCCCGGTCGGCCGGCGTTGGTTTGGTCACATTTTAAACAGCTTTTATTTTTTCAGTCTCGTTTTTGACAGACTTATTTACTGCGCGTGTTTACGAGGGCATTGGAGCTTGAGACTGATTGTTGGGGTCTCAATGCTTGATTGAGCAGTCTTCCAGATTGCTAGTTTCAAAGCTGCCTTCTTGTTTTCATCTCCCCTCTATTTAAATGCTGCTCTTCTTCTCTTGTTTACATACAGAAAAAATCTCTCTGTGTTTTCATTATATATTTCTCTACTTCTCTTCAAACAGTTTGGGCAATTACTCGTTTACTCCAACTGGTTAATGGAGAATGCACAAAATTAGCCAGACCGTGTAATCCTGGGGAGTGGCCGCCATTGGAGAGTTTGCACCGGTGCTCAGGCGAAATCACTTTCAGGACAGTGGGTTTACCACGCCACGGTGTCCTTTCTCTCGCTCGTATTTTTCAAGTAAGATCTTTCCTGCTGTGATTATTGCTAATTTTCCAACAGAAGGAGCCTTGGTTGTGGCCGATGACTGAACTCCGGTGGTCGGACGTGCAGGCGTAGGTTTTTGTTCTTCAGGCGTAGGCTATTGTTCGAAAAGTTAAAGGAAAGAGTAGGCGTAGGAGGAAAGAGCAGGGTTGAAAATACTAGGAAAAGGAAGATTGTTGAATGGGAATAGGAATTTAGTTTTTTTAATTAAAAATTAAACAGAAAGCTAATAGGAGGGAATGCAAATTTGGGCTGAAAAATTAGGAAAGAATATATAATTAGATAAAAAGAGGGGCGGGGGAATATAATTTGACTGAAAAATTTAATCTTCCCGCCTTTTTGAAAATTATGAAGTGTCTTTTGTAACATTTTAAGTTACTTGCTACAATAGACTCTCCCTTTTGTGGCAAAATTGTATATGCTACAATTGATTCATAACTTTATCACCTATTGTAGCAATTGTAAATTTGCAACAAATAAATTGCCACAAAACAAAGATTTTCTTGTAGTGGGTCTTCCTTATTGTCAAGCAAAATGAGGTGACATTGTTCACTTATCTCATGTTGTTCAGCTGGCAAAACGACAACAACAGTTGGCTCAACGATAAGGTTTTTGGTTCTTTTTGTGAGCTAGGATGGTCTAAGAGGGGTAAGGGTGATTTTCTTGCTACTCAAACAAAGAGAATATGTATTGGGTCTCTCATTATGGTTAACAGACCTGTCATACATCCATAGTCACCCTAATAACAGGTGACAGGCATCCATAGGGATCACATCACACCAAACATCATCTTTATAAGCTGAACCAATTGAAAAATTCTCAAGGCACCTAGAGGAGATTCTGATACCTTTACTTTGGTTCAACCATTGTATGGTGTAGGCTGCTGGATGGGTGCTAGTAGCCAGATTGAGCTTCTTCACCATGGTTTCAGAGGTTTCATTAGTACAACTACTGTAACATGGTTTTGTCTACCCCGGTTTTGTCGTTCTTCTCAGGGAGCAAGGGGCCTGGGCTAAAGGTATTGGTCAAGAACGGGTCTAGATTGCTAAGGTCACAAAAGGTGAGGGTAAGGGTAACTAATCTAAGCAAACACGAAGAAACAAAGACACTAAGGTCAAGTCAAGGGAAAAAATGGGTTTCAGAGGCTTTTCGAGATGCAAACGGGAACAAGGAGACGGGTTTTGCAATCAGAGAGCAACAAGGGAAGAAAATCAAGTGGCATTTCCGTTAGGAAATACCTACTGGGCTTCCTCTTCCGAGGATAGTCCGGATTAACCTCCTCAAAGTCCACCATGGACCCGGAGGGTTAATGAAATGAAATTCCCTAGTTAATCTCCTTCCACTTTTGTGGGTGAGCATTAACAATCCCAACTCCAACCTTCCAACTCAAGTGTTGGATATATTCAGGAGCTTTCGGATCCAAATACACCCCACTTGAGGGGAGGATTGGAGTGGGAAAGTGATTTCCTACCTAGTTACTCACTAAAATTGCTAACCCATTCCTAATTACCTATTCATACCCTTAATAACGGCCTAACCTATTAGGGTTCTAACCACTACTCATCACAACTATCAAACTAGCCTCAACAAAACCAACCTTAAACATGGATTCTAATAAGGAATAAGTAAGACTTAGCCAAAGCAAAAGAAATGGCAACAAGAACAATCAAGTAACAAGGGAACAATTAAAGGAAAGCAATTAAAGAAGCAAGTAGTAACAAAAGAGATTAAGGAAGGAATTCACCCATCAAAGGAGTAATGAACAAGGATGAACAAGAAAAGAAGAACGTCAATCAACAATGCTAATAATCTATACCTTGGGTTTCTTCAAGTGGCTGCTGGTAACTACTATTCTACATAATTCCTTAGGGATATTGGATTCTAATAATCCCTACTATCACAAATTGTATGGCAATAATCCCTACTATCATTTTGGATTCTGATGGTACAAAAAAAATAAAATTGTATTGTAGTAGACAAAATCGAGTGTATACGCTAAATATCATAGATTTTGTGTTGCATTTGATTCAAAACTTTGTATAACACTTTACCACGATTTTTAATGAATTTATAGCATTTCTCCCAATTTTTTTCAATTTGTTTTTCATTTTTTTATGATTTTTTCAATTTTATTCATTTTAAAAAATCATAATAATTGCTCGGAATCTCAAAAAAATAATTTAAAAAATGTTTTAGTAACTACACTTCGTTACCTATCTAGGGGTAGGAACCAAAAAAACAAAATCAATATGGGGTAGGCATGGAAAAAATAAAAAGAATATGGTGATGGATTTGGTACCACTACAATACAATTTTTTTTTTGACCACCAGAATCCAAAATGATAGTAGGGATTATTGCCATACAATTTGTGATAGTAGGGATTATTATAACCCAATTTCCCTAATTCCTTATTGCTATTTATTATATCCACTATAGGCCCTTAAGTTTCAAATTCCCATATCTGTTTTGATTTCTTATCATTTATACTATCCTTACTATTCATTCATCACAATCATCGTTTATTCTTGTTCTAAAGATCAAAAGCTCGCCCCAATACTTTCTTTTCTAAATTAGTTCAGGTTATTTATTCCTTATTGTTTGCCGTGTTTTAGGCATCATTATGCTCACTTTCGATCATTTTTTTTATGAATCATCATTTATCTCCGGCATTTATTTATAATTCGTGGGTTACCCACATTTCATCATGAATTAAAACCACCGTTGTAGACCTTGGCTCCATCATTTCTTTTGACATTCATACATATACTTATCATCAATCTTATCTTTCTATCCTCCCATCATTTTATTTATTCCCCACACCACTTATTTTTTTACGAAAATTATTTCTTTTATTGTCATCAATTTTAGGGGAAGAGTGTTAGCGACCATGAAATGAGATGAATTATGGGGAAGTGAATGTCCTATAAGTAAATTCAATGAAACTTGGGGAGTAAGATACATAGCACTTTATAAGGGGTTTTTGTGATTAATAATGGAAAGTCGGGCAATGTCGGTGATAAGTTTTAAAGAAGAACACAAGGGCCTTTGGTTGTAGACAACTTGAGATTAAGTTATATGTTAATTTAAGAATATATAGTACTTAAAGAGTGCTTTGAGACACACCTTGTGATTCTTACTCTCATACAAAGAAACGAGATGGGTTGATCCAAATAGCCAAATGGATCGAAACCAATGTGTAAGATTATTATTAAAAAACAATAGCTTATTCCAATAGTTATGTAAGAATATGAGTTGCAGTTCCATGAGTTGTCGACTCAATTACTTATCCAAGGATAGTGATATTAAGTATGGTGAGCAACAAAATCATGGCGACGTGCCAAATTATTACCAATTGACAAATTCCCATTGAGAAATTACTTCTATCAAGTTTCGAGGACGAAACTTCCTTTAAGGGGGGTAGACTGTAATAACCCGACCCTAACCCAACGTAATTAAGTTAAGTAATGAGATTAATTAATCAAATCGCGCATTTCAATTCAGTTAACTATTTGTGTTTTTGCAGGACTCGAGCAGAGCAACGACCATCATACATTAGTCTAGTATGTTATGTATATAAAGTACCTATGTGACAATTTTGGTTACTTAAATTACTTTCGGGTTACTTACCTGACCAAATTTTATCAAGTCGGCCGATTCGTCAGTATTATTAATAGTAATAATAGTATTATTGTTATACTATTTTTTATTCTTTAATTTATTTAAATTTCAATTTATTTTCACCTTCCCATTTTGTTTCAAGCCTCCCTCGCATTATTTTAATATTTCTAAAATGCATCCCAAGACTTTACATTAGTATTATTGTGTTTTAATGGGAATAAAATTAGTATTTTAGTTTTGAGAAGGGAGGAGTTAATATGTATATTTGGAGTGTTACGCCAAATAAGTTAGAAACCCCAGTTGCTCTATTTGGTTGTGTTCTCGCGTGCAGTATCAAATGAAAGGACCCATGGCTCTTTCTCTCTCTTCCCCTTAAACTCCTCCCCTTCTCACTGTCCCTCTCTCCCGCTGTGCTCAATCTTTGTTCAGAGTGCCCAGCCGGAGACCACCGCGGCTGTCTTCACCTGCGTCGGCGTTGTCTGACCGACCGGCGCAAATCCAGATGTTCGTCCACCTCCCTCTTCTTGTTGATTTACCTTCTCTTTCCCATTAAAGATAATCCTAAACCATTTCCTATTTCAACTCAGATTCTTTTATTTGTTTTAGTTATAAATTGGGTTAAGTTTTTGTCTAATTGACTTAGTAATTGGAAATATTCAGTAGATAGTCAATTGGGGATTGTTTGGGTATGGAGCAATGAGAGGAATGATAGATTGTGGTGTACAATTATTGGATTAAGTTTGATTGTAGTTTATGATTGTATGCATGTTGATTTTCAGATTTGGAATTCTTATAATGTGGAAAATTGATGCTGTCTCAAGGTTGGTTAGTGTGTAATTGGTGTTGAATGTGAGCAAAATTAAGAAATTAGGGTACTGGAAGGAAGAATCAAGCTTGATGTTCATTGGTTTTGTGTTCAAGGTCTTTGCATGTGGTATCTAAGACAATTGAAGAGTCCCATGACCAAAATATGTTGTGAAAAATAAGCCTTGTGCATTAGCTTTCATATGGTTTTGGAATTTTTGGATTTAGAGTTGTATAAATCGAGTTATGGTCGTTTTACGAAAGGGGTACTGCATAGATACGGAAATGAGGCAGTAAGTTCAAGAGAACTTTAGGACCTTGAAAGTACCTTAATGGCTTATTTAGTCTAAATGAAAGTTTTAGTGCATGTTGCAAGCTTTCCAAAATGGGGTAGTGGGTATTCATTGGAGATCAGGGTTTAGAGATATAAATCCCGGAGGTTGACCTGATATTTATGTCGTATTCTAGCTTCGGAAGTTCGAGTTAAGCCAGTAGGTTCAAGGGACTTTTTCTGTATTAAGGAGGTCTTTTTTGCTAAAGTATTCAACATAAAAGTTATAGTACGCTCCGTAAGCTTTCCGGAATGGGGTTTTATATCTTCATCGAATGCCAGAGTGGAAAGTTATGACCCGCCAAAGTAAGGCTCCCAACCATGTCAAACCAGAATTTTATTCTGTCGAACCTTTTCCAAAGCCACTTTCCAGTGTTTTCCAAACCTTTTCTAAATTTGTGGTCAACATAAGAGTTATTGTATATGATTCAAGCTTTCCATAGATTACTGGCACACGTTCATACGATATATATCCTTTAAGCTATGAATTCTAAAAGTTCTCTTCCTAAATTGGAATTTCTGCAGGACTACCCTCTTGTTTACTTATTTTCAAGCCTTTAAACTCATTTTTAGCCTTAACTCTTAACTAGAGACTTGTAGTACATACTTTTAGCTTTCCGAAAAGTCCTCTTACGAAATTTTTAGAGTTCTATAGAGAAAGTTATGCCTTCCGCAAATTACTATAAAGTTCCAAAAATTCTCCAATCTTTTCATTAAAGTTAACCTTCGTTAAGTTAGTTAGGAGACTACCTCCTTACCAAGAGTCCAACTTAATTCATTTTATTGACCTGTCTCAAGTTTGGTTCAAGAGGTCGTTGCTGCTCCCTGTTCGAGTCCAATCAACTTTCAAGTCGCTTTATTTGCGGGTTCAAAGGTACCATATTGCCTGTACTCTACAAATACTCATTTGAGTTCAAGTAAGTAAGTTTAATAATTGTAATGTAATTGAGTAATGTTTACATGTTTTTCTCACGTAATTATGGCCCCGACCCATGTGATTTGTGCCATAGAGCACTACCACAGTTAATATCTGACCTAACGTCAACCCATCCAGATCTCCCGATCGGTCCGGGTATGCGCATACGGAGGCTAAGACCGATGATTGCAAAGCAGGGGACCATTAAAGATAATAATACGGCAAGCATATTTGTTGTTGTTCATTGTTGTTTATTGTTGTATGGTTTTACTGTTTTATTGTTTGCAAAATGAATTGAAATGCGCGAAATAAAATGAGTTGCCTAAGTTTATTTTACTGTCCAGGAGTATGCGTACTGAGTTTCGACTCATTTGCAAATTGTTTTATGTTTTGTTTTAGGAAGTATGCTAAGGGGTAGCAACCTAATACCAGTAAGAGGTCCGTTTGATGTGAAGGTAAAAAGGTCGTCAGCTGTGCCAGGAAGTCACGTCCTTTGCATTTGATGTCAACTTATTTTCATAAGTTTTTACTTGGGATTAGTGAATATAAGTTTAATTATAATTTTGGCTATGTATAAGGTTATCCTATGGTTTTGCTCTCTAATGGATGTTTATGTGGGTTGTATGCAAGTTTCCTTGGGTTTGATGAGTTGTAATTAGAGTTTATTTATGGTTGTTAAGCCTTGTCCATATTTGTGGACGACGGTAATGCCTTCGGATTATATTTCCGCTTCGCTAATCATTGGGTTGTGAAGTGTTTAGTAATAATCCGGTGTTTATTAATCTGTGAGCGTTACATAGCTAGACTAGATGAAGAATCGATAAGGAATGAAAAGGATAGGCTTATATTCACTCCAATACAGACACACCATAGAATGAAACACAAGGGCAAGGACTTAATTACCTCAGTGACTATAGACACATCAACACAGATGTAATCGGGCTCTACACACACCACTAAGAATGCCAATCCTAGATACTGAAGTAGATTCAACCAAATGAGAGTATGCTGATACTCACAAACGAGAGGCTCAACTAAGGCACTCAAAAGGCTATTGAAAATATCACTGATTAGTTTACAAGCTATTGGATACATGCCTATATATAACTATTCCTAAACAGTTTTAATAGATGCTCTTAATTATAAGAAACCTACTAATCTCCCTTACTAATCTTTAGCTGCTGAACTTAACCTAATACATCACATTACATCTTATACTAGCTAATATAAACCAGATACAATTGAAAACAAAAAGAAAAACCCTACTAGCTTCTGATTGGACCAAAACCCCAAAGGTTGGCAATTTCAACCAATCAGAACCTTTCCCAGATGGGAGGGTAAAACTAAGTTACTATGGTAACTTTCCCGGGCCTTTCATAAGCTGGAAGTAATCTCAACAGCTTAAGGAAGGTCGGGAAAGACCTTATTAACCCTCATTGCTGCAGGAACAAAATAACTTAGCCATAGAACTGTAGTTTTGGAAAAACTGATAACAAAGAACAAATGTAGGATTGTCTGTTATGGTAAAACTTAATGACACCTTGCTCGAAGATGATTGGACATGCCTTGATCTTGGAAAATGCATGTCAAAGAAGAAAAAACCTCCTAGGGAACACTTGCTGAATCTCACTCAATTCAGAGATATAGAATTGAGAAAGATGACAGCTTGGACTGACGTAGCTGGGAGCTGGAATAGCCAATGCTGGTGGAATGAATGGTTTTGCTGGCTAGGTTTTGCTTTACTATGGTGTAGCAAGCCAGAATGGATGTTGTTGGTGGGTTGGTGGCTGCTGAAGTCTCCTTGATCTTATGCTGATATTGGAAGCCTACTGTTTCTGCTGGAATCGCTCCTACAACTGCAAAGTTTTGCATAGCTAGCCTGGCTGTTGGAGATGCTTCCTTGGGTGGTGAGGATGATATAGAAGGTGCTCGAGCTACTGCTGCTGCTGCATTTGCTATTTTTAATTCTGAATCATCTTCTTCTGATTCTCCTTGTGATGCTGCTGGGACTGGTTCTACTGGATGTTCACCATCAATCACAAATGCCAACATATGCCAAATTCCTCAAGGAAATCCTTAGTAACAAAAGGAAGTTAAAGGAACATGAGACTATGACCCTTAATGACAACTGTAGTGCTGCCATACAAAACAAAGTACCCACCAAGGTTAAGGACCCCGGTAGTTTCACTATTCCTTGTGATATTTGCAACTTACACATCAACCACGCACTATGTGACCTAGGATCTAGTCTCAATTTGATGCCCATTTCGATGTATAAGAAGTTAGGGATCGGTGAGTTAAAAGCTACAACCATGTCCCTGCAATTAGCTGACCGTTCCATAAAATATCTAGTAGGTATACTAGAAGACGTACCTATTAAATTAGGCGAGATCTTCGTTCCATTAGATTTTGTTATATTAGAGATGGACGGAGATTTGTGAACACTTATCATCCTAGGTAGACAATTCCTAGCAACCTTTGGATGTTGTATTGACATTAAAAATGGAAAAATGACTTTTGATGTAGGATAAGAAAAGATTGAATTCAACCTGAATGATGCTGTGAAATTTCCTTCTTTGTCTGATGATTGCTATTTGGTAGATTCTATTGGAGAAATTGTTACTAACACATCCCTTAACTATCTGTCAAGTAATCCACTTGAACTATGTCTACTCGATGATTGTTTAATGCAGGATGAGGAGAGCACTATAGCAGCTTATGGTAAGTAGTTGGATGCTGTGCCATAAGTATCAAGTGAACCGAAGAATAGAATAATCTAACCGATAATTCTGGTAGCACGGAGCAAAAAGCTTCTGAAGTAAAGCTGAAACCGCTACCAGACACGCTTTTATACAAGTTCCTCGGGCCTAACTCCACCTATCCAGTAATCGTGAGCTCTACTATAACAAAAGAAGAAACGGCGTCCTAATTAGAAATACTACGGGCTCATCGGAAAGCAATTGGATATGTCATCGACGACTGAAAGGGGATACATCCTTCCTTCTGCATACACAGAATTCTCCTTGAGGAGGACCATAAACCTTTGATCGAGTATCGAAGGAGGCTTACCCCAAATATGAAGGAGGTAGTGAAGAAGGAAATAATGAAACTTCTCAAGGCCGGTATAATTTACTTCATCTCTGATAGTGAGTGGGTCAGCCCTGTTCATATAGTTCCCAAGAAGGGAGGGATGACTGTGATCAAGAACGAAAAGAATGACCTAATCCTAACTAGGACAGTCACTGGATGGAGAATGTGTATTGACAACGGGAAGCTGAACAAAGCCACCAGAAAGGATCACTTCCCGTTTCCATTTGTCGATCAAATGTTGGAACGTCTAGCTAAAAATTCTCATTTTTGCTATCTACACGGCTATTCAGGATTCTTTCATATTCCCATTCACCCCAAGGACCAAGAGAAGACAACCTTCACCTGTCCCTACGGAACCTTCGCCTACAAAAGAATACCCTTCGGGCTGTGCAATGCGCCGGCTACTAGGTGTATGATGACGATCTTTGCCAAATTTATCCAAGACATTGTGGAGGTGTTTATGGACGATTTCTGGGTGTACGGGACTTCATTCGATCTTTGCCTCAAAAACTTGAAACGAGTGTTACAAACATGTGAGGAAGTTAACCTGGTTTTGAATTGGGGAAAATGTCATTTCACAATACAAGAAGGAGCGGTAAGATGATCGGGTTGCCTCCCGTTCCTGATGATGGAACGGAGTATGATTGGAGGGTACGGGGTGAACCAGCTTGACCCTCAGTCATTAGAACTTGAAAACCTCCTACAAGAAATGAAGAAGCATCAAATTCATTGGAATTGAAACAAACTGATTTCAAGCATGAAAAGCAATCTAAACTACTCTTAACCAAAGGAACCTAAAGCTAGGGGCGCTAGCTCCCCGGCAACGGCACCATTTTGCGTAACTTGGTTTTGTATACCCCGGTTTTGTCGTTCTTCTTAGGGAGTGAGGGGCCTTGGCTAAAGTTATTAGTCAAGAACGGATCTAGATCACTAACGTCACAAAAGGTGAGGGTATGGGTAACTAATCTAAGCAAACACGAAGAAACAAAGAAGCTATGGTCAAGTCAAGGGAAAAAAATGGGCTTCAGAGGCTTTTCAGGATGCAAACGGGAACAAGGAGACGGGTTTTGCAATCAGAGAGCAACAAGGGAAGAAAATCAAGTGGAAATTCCGTTAGAAAATACCCACCAGGCTTCCTCTTCCTAGGATAGTCCGGATTAACTTCCTCAAAGTCCACCACGAACCCGGAGGGTTAATAAAACGAAATTCCCTAGTTAACATCCTTTTTCTTTCGGACCCAAATACACCCTACTTGAGAGAAGGATTGGAGTGGGAAAGTGATTTCCCACCTAATTACTCACTAAAATTGCTAACCCATTCCTAATTACCCATTCACACACTTAATTACCCCCTAACCCATTAGGGTTCTAACCACTACTTATCACAACTATCAAACTAGCATCGACCAAACCAATCCTAAATATGGATTCTAGCAAGGAATAAGAAAAACATAACTAAAGCAAAAGAAATGGCAACAAGAACAATCAAGTAACAAGGGAACAATTAATGGAAAGCAATTAAAGAAGCAAGTAATAACAGAAGGAATTCACCTATCAAAGGAGTAATGAACAAGGATGAACAAGAAAAGAAGAACTTCAATCAACAATGCTTCAATCTTCAATACAAAACCCAAATCAAAGTAACAATTTCGATGGAAATCTCATTAATCACTCAGTAATTAAACCCTAATTACTACCTAAAAGCTAACCTAGTCTAACCCTAGACTAACTCCCTCTAAAGAGCCTCCCCCAAAGAAATCGCAACTTGGAGCTTATATAGAAAGCAAAACAGTTGCCTAAAACGCAGCGTACAGCCAGGCAGAAAACACGCAGGAACAGAGAGGTCACGCCCAACAAAACCTGCCCAGGGGATTTTGCGTGTTCGAGAGATAGCGGACGGCATCTTCTAGATAACGGGCGTGACCTCCGCCTGGCTGAGCAAGTCGCGAGTGCGACAATGGACGTGGCGGGGGCGACCTTCTCCCACCTAACAATTCTTGACTGACTTTGAGTGCACGTCGCGGGTGCTACCTTCATCTTCCCAGCCTTCCTTCTTTCCAGGTCGTAGCGCCCGTTACAAATTTTGTAGAGGGTGTTACGAATCTGATTCTATCCAAACTTGAGGAAACTGATCTCGGGCCGACTCCGCTTCAGTTCTCGGTTCGGCTTGGCTCGAGAAAACGCTCGGGATTCCCTTGAAAGCCTCTGTTTAGCTCGTTTTTCATGCTTTTGCTCTAAAAGTGCGAAAACCTACAAAACAACTAAAACACAAGTAAAAACCACGAAAAAGACTTGGAACCGAGCCAAAAGCGCAAGCACAAAGGCGTTATTTAGGCCCAAAATCAGGACTAAACAGCTACCTCCATCAATGATCAAAGAACAAATTTTGCCACCAACTATGCATCTGGTGTGGAAAATATTCTCCCTTTGCTCTGCTGCTTCATGCACTACTCAACTGCTCAAAATTCTTCTGTCACAGGAATTTCTCCTTCATAGCCCTGTTTCAACCTCCTCCTCATCAAATACAGGCTCTCCATGGGGCTTTTCATACTGATCGTCTCCATCAAATGTCTCAAAATCAAGCAAAAGTGCAGCCTGAAACTCAGCCAAGGTGACTACTTTTCTATTTGGACATTCAGATGCTATATGTCCAAGTCCTTGACACCTAAAGCATCTCCTTTCTGGAAAAGCTCTTTCGGTTTGGGCTGGGGTTCTTTGTGGGGCATTTTGTGGCTAGTTTTGAGGTGGTCTTGGGGCTGGATATCTAGATTGAGGTGGGGATGGAGGGGGATAGGCTCTTTGTGGGGGAATGTAGTACTTGCTTTAGGGATTTTGCTTGGTTTGAGCATAAGGCCTAGCTGGATATTTGCAGCTGTACTCCTTTGCTCGAGCTTTCTTTTGTTGCTCCACTTTATGAGCAAATGAGCTTAGCTCATCAAGGGAATCATAAAACTGCAACTCAACAACATTCTTGATATTGTCATTCAAACCTGCAAGCTACCTGACATAAGTTTGCACCTCATTCTCCTGCATGTTACACTTCCAAAGTAGGTGCTCAAACTCTTTGGTATATTCCTCTAAAGATTTGCTTCCTTGAACCAAATGTTGCAGCTTCGAGTAATTTTCTTTCATATAATTAACATGAAGGAACTTTTTCTTTCAGCTTCTCCCTCATTTCAACCCAAGGGCTCCCTCTTTCTTCATCTATCTCCATTCTCCATCTTTGCAGATTAGTCCACCATATGGAAGCATACTTTTTCGTTTTTAAGGCAACAAACATCACCTTATTCTCCTTTGATACTTCTTTCAAATCAAATACCTTTTCTACAGTTTACAACCAATCAAGGAAAATATCAGGATCTAGCTCTCCTACATATTCAGGTATATCTATCTTGAAATCTAGCTTCTCTAGTCTTCTATTCTCCCTTCTTTCCTCCCTTTCATTGTCACTCTTATCCTCTGGTTCACTAAGCCTAGGTGATCTTCTAACATATCTCCTCCTATTGTGAATAGGCCTAGGACCTTGACCTCCTCTTCCTGTCCTACTAAAAGGATTTTCACCTTCTCCTTCTTTAACACTTCTTTAGTATCCCTATTAAGCTCAATTCGATGCAACTGCATATAGTAATGCAAATGATCATTCAGGAACTTCATTTTCTGCTCCATTTCTTCTTTGTCTCTGAAAGCCTGTTCTGCTACCTCTTGAGGTGTCTTACTAGTTCCTGCCATCTCAACAACAAAAACAACTTCCCTCTAATATAGAACACAACTCTGATACATAGATGATGTATGCGAGGTCACAAGATCGGATTATTGATGATGTATGCTAGCTCACAAAGATCAGAGTACTGAACCAGAATACACCATACAACTCCACATACACAGCTGAATGCTTAAAACATAAGAGCTGATTGAAAGCAATTAGCTGTAATAGAAGACAACCCAAGATAAAACATAAAAGATAGGCTTGCTTACAACTGTTACAGATACACCTTCAAATGCAATCGAGGGCAAAGGACTCTCACACACATGCCTCTACAAACATACCAAAGCATGGATGATCAAGCTCAGCTTACACTTGCTGGATTTTACCAATATCCAGTGACGGGAACTAATTGAACCAAGGTTGAGAGCTATAGGACACTCACAAACTTTTAGAGGTACTAAGACACTCGAGAATACTATTGAATGAACACTGAGATGATCTCATTGATAGAAAACTTCAGAATATAAAGAAAGCTAACAGTTTGATCAACAGATGCTTAAGCATAAGCATCCTGTCTAATCTCCCTGATTTGATCTAAGCTACAAAGCTTTAAACTAATACAGCTGATTACATACTAACTATCTTGAGTACATTTTGTAAGAAAATAAAATAAAAGACTGAACTTTGCTCTGATTGAACAAAATGCCAAAAGAGTGGCAAAATGAACCAATGAGAGGCTTTCCTCTCCTAAGGGGTAAAAATAAATTTACTGAGGTAATTCCCGCGCCAATGCTAACCTGGAAGTAATCTCAACAGGTTAATATCATGCTGGAAAGACAAAAATAACCCCTGTGAACAGGAATCAGAACATATAGCCCCAGAGTTGGGGTTCTGGAAAAACTGATAAAACAATCCTGCTGGGATTGTCTGTTCTGACTTCTGAATCTTGCTGTGCAATGCTTGATCATGCTGGAACTTGGCTTGGACTTGAAAAGGACATGGCAAGGAACAAAAAACTCCTAGGAAACATTAGCTGATTCTTCCTCAATCAATTGATACAACATTGAGAAAGTCAGCTACTTGGCCTGTTGTTGCTGGGAACTGGAATTGGTCTGGATGACCAATGCTGGTGAGCTGAGTGGTTGTGGGTGCTAGGACTTGCTTTACAATTGTATAACAAGCCTGGATGGGTGCTATTGGTGGAGTGGTGGGTGCTGGTGATACTGAAAACCTCCTGCTGGGTGTTTGGGCTACTAAGAAGCCTGCTGAGTAACGTGCTGTTTGTGCTGGGATTTGGAAGCCTGCTGTTTCTACTGGAAAGGCTTCCCTAGTTGATGAGTTGTGTGAAACAACAAGAACTCCTCCTTGTGCTATTGTTGCAATTGCTGGTGAAGCTCTGGTAGATGCCTTCTTTGCTGATGAAGTTGCTATTGCTGATTGTTCTCCATGATGGTCTCTATCAATTGACCTCACAATACACCACACAGGATCACACACACACTGCTGATCGTTTAAAACAAAGCTAATTGAATGCAATTAGCTAGACTAGACGACAAACCAATAAGGAATGAAAAGGATAGGCTTATATTCACTCTAATATAGAAACACCATAGAATGAAACACAAGGGCAAGGACTTAATTACCTCAGTGACTAAAGATACACCATCACAGAAGTAATCGGGCTCTACACACACAACTAGGAATGCCAATCCTAGATACTAGATTAGATTCAACCAAATGAGAGTTTGCTGACACTCACAAACGAGAGGCTCAACTAAGGCACTCATAATGTTATTGAAAATATCACTCATTAGTTTACAAGCTATTGGACACATGCCTATATATAACTATTCCTAAACAGTTTGATTAGATGCTCTTAATTATAAGAAACCTGCTAATCTCCCTTACTAATCTTAAGTTGCTGAACTTAACCTAATACATTACATCTTATACTAGCTAATATAATCCAGATACAATTGAAAACAAAAAAAAAAACCAAGCTAGCTTCAGATTAGACCAAAACCCCAAAGGTTGGCAATTTCAGCCAATCAGAACCTTTCCCAAATGGGAGGGTAAATCTAAGTTACTATGGTAACTCTCCCTGGCCTTTCCTAAGCTGGATGTATTCTCAACAACTTAAGGAAGGTCGGGAAAGACGTTATTAACCCTCATTGAAGCTAGAACAAAATAACTTAGCCACATAACAGTAGTTTTGGAAAAACTAATTACAAACAACCAATGTAGGATTGTCTGTTCTGGTGAAACTTAATGACACCTTGCTCGAACATGATGGGAGATGCCTTGATCTTGGAAAATCCATGTCAAAGAACATAAACCTCCTAGGGAACACTTGCTGAATCTCACTGAATTCAGAGATATAGAATTGAGAAAGATGACTGCTTGGACTGACGTAGATGGGTACTGGAATTGACCTGAATGGCCAATGCTGGTGGAATGAATGGCTGTGCTGGCTAGGCCTTGCTTTACTATGGTTTAGCAAGCCAGAATGGATGTTGTTGGTGGGCTGGTGGCTGTTGAAGTCTACTTGATCTGCTGCTGATATTGGAAGCCAGCTGTTTCTGCTGGAATCGCTCCTACATCTGCTAAGTTTTGCAGAGCTAGGCTGGCTGCTGGTGATGCTTCCTTGGGTGGTGAAGATGATAAGAAGGTGCTCGAGCTGCTGCTGCTGCATTTTTTGTTGTTACTTCTGAATCATCTTCTTCTGATTCTCCTTGTGCTGCTACTGGGACTGGCTGTACTGGATGGTCACCATCAATCACAAATGCCGACATATGCCAAATTCCTCAAGGAAATCCTTAGTAACAAAAGAAAGTTAGAGGAACATGATACTATGGCCCTTAATGACTACTGTAGTGCTTCCATACAAAACAAAGTACCCACCAAGCTTAAGGACCCCGGTAATTTCACTATTCCTTGTGATATTTGCAACCTACACATCAACCGCGCACTATGTGACCTAGGATCTAGTCTCAATTTGATGCCCATTTTGATGTATAAGAAGTTAGGGATCGGTAAGTTAAAAGCTATTACCATTGCCCTGCAATTAGCTGACCGTTCCATAAAATACTCAGTTGGTATAGTAGAAGACGTAACTATTAAATTACGCGAGATCTTCGTTCCAGTAGATTTTGTTATATTAGAGATGGACGAAGATTTGTGAACACCTATCATCCTAGGTAGACCATTCTTAGCAACCTTTGGATGCTGTGTTGATGTTAAACATGGAAAAATGGCTTTTGATGTAGGATCACAAAAGATTGAATTCAACCTGAATGATGCTGTGAAATTTCCTTCTTTGTCTTATGATTGCTATTTGGTAGATTCTATTGGAGAAATTGTTACTAACACATCCCTTAACCATAAGTCAAGTGATCCACTTGAACTATGTCTACTCGAAGATTGCTTAATGCAGAATGAGGAGAGCGTTGTAGCAGCTTATGCTAAGTTGTTGGATGCTGCGCCGTAAGTATCAAGTGAACTGAAGGAAGAGTATGATATGACCGATAATTCTGGTAGCACGGAACAAACAGCTCCTGAAGTAGAGCTGAAACCGCTACGTGACACGCTTTGATACGAGTTCCTCGAGCCTAACTCCACCTATCCAGTAATGGTGAGCTCTACTTTAACAAGAGAAGAAACGTCTTCCTTATTATAAGTACTACGGGCTCATCGGAATGCAATTGGATATGTGATCGACGACTTAAAGGGGATACATCCTTTCTTCTGCATACACAGAATTCTCCTTGAGCATGACTGTTTAGACCCAATTTTGTGTCTAAATATCGCCTAAATCCTTAGGCTTTTGACTTGTTTCGTAGTTTAATTAATAACTTTTAATACATTTTTGGTTATTTTGTAGATTTCGGAGTTTTTACTCAAAATATGGTAAAAAAGGCCATTTTGTAACTATTTTGGGAATCCCGAGATTTCCCGAGTCTTGTTCGAGTCATAGGCAAAGGAAGTGGAAAGGCCGGACGTGTCGAGTGGCTCAAAAGTTAGAGAATTTGCTGAAGTTTGCTAAGGCGTAGCCCCCGCCACGGTCGGGGTAGCGGACGCTACCCCCCTATCGTCCTTGGCTGTCACATGCTCCAAGGCATAGCCCCCGTCACCATTTTTGTAGCAGGCACTACGATTAGAACATCAAGAGGCCGTGCTGGACCGTGGCCACGGTCCTGATGACCGCAGCTACAGTGGGTTTAAGGCTCGTCCAGGGGGTGAAGAGGCCGAGCAAGACCGTACCCACGGTCTTAGGAGACCGTAACCACGATGGTGCGAAGGAGCGAAATTTCGCCTGACCTAAATAGCTAGACCGTGCCTACGGTCCAGAAGCACCGTGCCTACGGTGTTGCAAAGAGAAGTGAAGTCTGCATTTCGCTACGCAAGACCGTGGCCACGGTCTCAAAGACCGTGCCCACGGTCCCCTGCAAATACGTTTTTTCTGCTGAGTGAAGTGACGAGTTTTGAGTAACCAACTTTGTTTGTTTATATTGCTATTAGGTCTTTAGCAGATTATCACATACTTTAGCATACATTCTATCATATTCTATCACATTTAGCAACATTTTAGATTTCAATTAGAGTAATTCCTTAGTGATTAGTGAGAGTTTTACTTGGATTATTGTTCTTGCACTGGATTTTATTGGATTTCTATTGAAGTTTTGAAGACTTATCTTATTATTGGAGCATTGAATTATTATTATTCTAGAGCATATTCCTTTGGAATCAAATTAATGAGCATTTCTTAACTCTTACTCTCTTTAGTTCATTATTTACTCTTTAATCTCTGTTTTTGTTATCAGAATTACTTGGTGTTTGTTGATTGTTTTTATTGTTGATTTGAATATCTTCCTAAGTATGAATGAAGTTATTATTGTTGTTAGCATGTTAGATAAGATGATTAGAGGCTAGAACCCTTGTGGGTTAGGGAGAAACTGAGGATGTGAATGGTGTATTTGGATTGGGTTAGCAATTGTAGGAGGTAATTCGTAGTGGAATCAATTTCCCACTCCTATTCTTCCCCCAAGTAGGATGTATTTTGGGTATGAAAGACCCCGAATACATCCAACACTTGAGTTGGAAGGTTGGAATTGGGATAGTTAGTATTGTATTCACAAAAGCGAATAGAAGCTAACTAGAGAGTCCCATTTCTTTAACCCTCCGGGTCCGTGGTGGGCTTGTAGGAAGTTAATCCGGATTATCCTTGAAAAGGGAAATCCGGTGGGTTTATTCTAATGGGATTGTCATTTGATTCTACTATCTTATTGCTTTCTAGTTGCGTTTGTTCTGTTTTCCCATTTGACTGAACCATAGTTGTGTTTGTTCTGTTTTCACCTTAAACCTCTTGTTATCTTGTGATCCTAAACCTCACCTAGAGTCAATTAGTTCTAGCAAAGGCCCCTAGCTCCCTGAGAAAGAACGACAAAACCGAGGTCCACAAACCACTGTTACAAGAAATGGCGTCGTTGCAGGGGAGCAAGCGCACCTAGCTTAGCTCTTTGTCTTTAGGTTGTTTAAGATCATTTCACTTGCTAGAGATTTGTCATCCTTGGTTATTGGGAATTTGATTCTTCTGTTTGTTCCTTTTGTGCATGCGGACTCGATCTCGACAAGGCCAAAGTCCTATAACTCCACCAAATCCGAACTCGTAGAGCATTATTCGCCAAGCTAACGCCAGCTCGAGACGAAAAACACAACAAAGGGAGCGAGAGACGATCGAAATTCCAATGTCTGACGGAGAGCAAGATCCACCCCGTACCTTAGCATCATATTCCTTACTATTGTCGAGTACAGGAGGCGATCCCATTATATTACCTGCATTACCACCGAACGCATCGTTCGGGTACAAGCCATATTTGTTGGAGAAATTCGAGAACACTCCGTACCATGGAGGAGAGCATGAAAATCCTATCGACCACATCAACAAGTTCGAGCAACGCATCGGTTTCGTACAAATGAATGGAGTCTCCGCTGAATACATGAAGCTAAAGTTT
The DNA here is from genome assembly GCA_029582165.1 of Portulaca oleracea. Taxonomy (NCBI): domain Eukaryota; kingdom Viridiplantae; phylum Streptophyta; class Magnoliopsida; order Caryophyllales; family Portulacaceae; genus Portulaca; species Portulaca oleracea. The sequence goes on along the minus strand of CM055885.1, from coordinate 7,316,534 downwards.
TTCCCTCTCACTTTAAAAGGGAAAGCACTATTGTGGCTAAACACGTGTCCGCCGGGAACCTATTCTACATGGGAGGCCCTTAGCCGCGACTTTCTTCAAAGGTTTTTCCCCAATGATGAGACGTATCGGTTGAGGCAAGCCATCATGAGTTTCAAGCAAGAGTCCGATGAATCGTTATTCGAAGCATGGGGGAGATTCAAGGGTCTCCAATGGAGGTGTCCACACCACAATCTTGAGGATTGGCTATTATTGCATCATTTTTATTCCGGACTGAGTAGTTCGTTGCGAGAATCCATTAATCATGCCTCGGGGGGCATGTTCTTCAAGAAGATGGCGGAGGAAGCAAACTTATTTCTCCATGAGTTATCGCAAAACTCTCCATATTGGGGAGGCGGTCGTGGTCCAAGAGATGGTCCTTCTCTAGAAAGCAATCCTACTATTAAATTTCTCATGAATGCCGTTCTAGAGATGCAACAGAAGACGACCTTGGAAGAGACTACGCGGCAAGTAAAGGCAGCTTAAGAAGTACCTATGCTTATTCCGGAAGCCCGAGTTCTTGTATGTGATTTTTTTGGAGGGCCACATTCTGTGAAACGGTGTGAAGAGTATCAAGCCGAGCAAGTGCAAGCTATCTATCCTAACAATAACCTCTCCTATAGCAATCAAAACCCCGTTCGTTCTCGTGGGAATTATGCCTACAACCAACAAGCTCCACCAACGCAAAACCTACCCCCCGGTTTCCCAAATCAAAACCATCACCAATACCACCAAAACCCTCACCAAAGTCAAACTTCCCAAGCACCCAAACCACCACAACAACAAACCATTGAGCAAATCCTACGAAAGATATCCTTATCTCAAGAAAAGATTGTCTTAGCTCAAGATAAAATGTCCTTAGCTCAAGATAGAGACCAAGCACGCATCAAGAACCTTGAGTTACAATTGGCTCAAATGGCACAACAATCTAAACCAATCCAATCTTTTCCTAGCCAACCCCTATCGAATCCTAAAGGGCAACTTAATGCTATTACATTGAGGAGTGGTAGGGAGATTGAGGGCCCTAGGATGGTGGAAGAGGATGTCTTGGGTGACAAAGAGGGTGATGTGGTAGATGTCACGGAGGAGGAAGATTTGATAGAGGAGTGGGAGAGTGAGTTTGTTTTGGGTGAGGGAGTTGATGGAGTTCATGAGGAGGAGTTTGAAGAATCTAGTAAAGAAAGAGAAGAGATAGAGAAGGTAAGAAAGGGAAAGGAAAGATGGTGGAAGAAAAGTCGATCCGAACCATTGAGAAGCCAAAGCAACCGCCGGTTCCTTTTCCCGAGCAGTTAGCAAAGCCCAAGTCCGATGCGAAGTTTTCAAAGTTCATTGGGATGATCATAAAGCTTCAAGTGAACATTCCATTTCTTGATGCTATTTCCGAGGTCCCATCTTTCAAGAAGCATTTGAAGGAGCTTCTCACAAGCAAAAGGAGAATTCAAGAGACATATACGATCCATTTGACAGCGGATTGTAGTGCAATTATTGATAACAAATCACCGGAGAAGTTAGCCGACCCTTGAAGTTTTTCCATTCCTTGCACCATTGGTGATATGTGGATTGGCCGTGCTCTTTCCGATATAGGAGCGAGTGTAAGCGTCATGCCTCATTTGATTTGCAAGAAGTTGAATCTCGACGATCTCACTCCTACAACAATTAATCTCCAATTGGCCGACCGTTCTGTGCGAAGACCTTTGGGAATATTGGAGGACATCTCGGTCCAAGTGGGGCGATTTTTTATTCCGTGTGATTTTGTGATTTTGGAGATGGAAGAGGATAACAACATTCCTATCATTTTGGGAAGGTCGTTCCTTGCCACGGCGGGAGGGATAATTGATGTGAAGCATGAAAGCATGTCATTGAATGTCAGTGATGAAAGCATCATTTTTAACCTTGAGGGGTCATTGAAAGGTTCTTCGTATGGGGACTCATGCTATGCTATCCGGTATGATGGAGCTCCTAGTTGATGAATATATTGAGGACTCTCATCTACTTGAGTCTACTTGCGACGATTCTCAGAGGGCTTGCCTATTGGAATATTTCCAATTTGAGACCTACGACACCGATATTACCTTCTTCACGAACCTTCTTGATTCATCACCCATGCATAAGGAGATTATTATTGACGAGCCTTATATTGAGTACATGGAGATTTAAGATGTGATCTACAAGGGTATGTGTTCTTCTCAAATTAAATCCTCTATTCCTTTAGAGCTTAAACCTCTACCCCCTTCCCTACAATATGCTTTCTTGGATGATGAGAAGTCTTGTCCTGTCATTGTGAATGCGAAATTGCATGATTCTAATTTATCCAAGTTGCTTGATTTGCTTAGAAAACATAGGGGGTGCTTTAGGTTACAAAATAGAGGATTTGAAAGGTTTATCCCCTTCTATATGCATGCATTCAATTGACTTGTTAGAGGATGCAAAACCGATTAGGCAACCCCAGCGTCGGTTAAACCCTAATATGCAAGAGGTAGTTAAGAAGGAAGTAGTTAAATTGTTAGCTGCAGGGATCATCTTCCCCATCGCAAATAGCGAATGGGTAAGCCCGGTTCAGTGTGTACCCATGAAGGGTGGAATGACTGTGATCGAAAATGAAAAGAAATAACTAGTTAGTACTCGGACCATCACCGGTTGGCGGATGTGCATTGATTACCGCCAAGTAAACAAAGTAACAAAGAAACACCATTTCCCTCTTTCCTTTATTGACCAGATGTTGGAAAGGTTGGCAGGTCACTCGTATTTTTTCTTTTTAGATGGGTACTCGGGTTTCTTTCAAATTCCAATCCACCCCGCACATCAAGAGAAAACTACTTTCACTTGCCCGTATGGTACTTTTGCTTATCGTCGCATGCCTTTTGGGTTATTTAATGCACCGGGGACATTTCAACGTTGTATGATGGCTATCTTTAGTGATTTCATTGAAAAATGCATGGAAGTCTTTATGGACGATTTTTTTGTCTATGGTAATACCTTTGATGATTGTTTGCTGAATTTGGAGAAAGTTCTAACCCGTTGTGAGGAAGTTGACTTAGTATTGAATTGGGAGAAATGCCACTTCATGGTGGAAGAAGGTATTGTGTTGGGTCATTTGATTTCTTCTAAGGACATCGAAGTGGACAAGGCTAAAGTTGAGGTTATAGAGCGCCTACCACCCCCAATTTCTGTTAACGGGGTGCGTAGCTTCCTAGGCCATGCCGGCTTCTATCGCCAGTTCGTCAAGGATTTTTCCAAAATCGCTTGACCTTTAACTGATCTCTTGTGCAAGGATGCCCCATTCTCTTTTACTGATGAATGCCTTGAGTCATTTTATAGGTCAAAGCAAGCCTTGATTTCCGCTCTGGTAGTTCAACCTCCGGATTGGACACTACCCTTCGAAATCATGGCCGATGTAAGTGATTTCGCTATGGGAGCGTGTTTGGCTCAAACCATAGAGAAGAAGCCAAGAGTCATCTACTATGCAAGCCATGCGCTTGATAGTGCACAGAAGAATTACACAACCACGAAGAAGGAGCTTTTGGCAATCATTTTTGCTCTCAACAAATTCCGGCAATATCTTATGTTCGACAAGGTGGTGGTTTACACGGATCATGTTGCGATTAATTATTTGATGAGGAAGAAAGAAACGAAGCCAAGGCTTATTCGGTGGGTTTTGCTTATGCAAGAGTTCGATTTGGAAATTCGCGACAAGGCCGACACGAAGAATGTAGTAGCCAATTACCTATGAAGGTTTCTTGTTGATTTGGAGGATACCCAACCGATCGTGGATTCTTTCCCGGATGAGCGACTCATGGCTATCAAGCACTCTCACCCGTGGTATGCCGACATCATAAACTACTTGTCTAGCGAGGTGATTCCTCTAAATCTGACCCCTCATCAAAAGAAGAAGTTCTTTCACGACAAGAAACATTTCTTTTGGGACGATCCGTTCCTATTTCGGCTGTGCCACGATGGGATGTATAGTTGTCTACCCGAGTGCGAGTGAAATATGTTTTGACACATTACCATGAATTCCCGGTTGGAGGTCATGGTGGCCCTCAAAAGATGGTCGCGAGAGTCTTACAAGCCGGTTGGAGGTCATGATGCCCATCTCCATGTCAAAAAATGCGAAAAATGTTGGGAATGTCCCGACAATGTTCGATACACACGGAGATTAAACCAAAGTAATATAGTAATTATATGTCTTGGTGGAGACCTCTATAATTAGTAATTAAATAAGTTTAATTACAACTATATTATTTGGTCCTACTGGGTCACACAAGTCAGTGCCCTGGAACAATGTATGTAACCTAAATGATATTGTATCAAGTTTAGAAAAGTTGGAAACTGATTTCTGTGAAAAATCAGCCCAACACGGACCGAATTGGGTTCAACACGGTCCGTGTTGAGACACCACGATCTGTGGTGTCCGTGGGCCGAATATTTGGACTCTCTGGAGTCCAACACGGACCGTGTTGTTTCAACACGGACCGTGTTGGGCCCAGAAATTGCGCCGTTGTCTTTTTCGGCCCTTTAGGGTTTTGAACCCTTTCCCTAGGTTTTCTAAACACTATATAAAGGGGTCTCTGGGAGAGATTATTCGACACCAACTGCCTTCGATTCTTAGAGAGATACCAAGGTGATTTCATGAGTTCCTCTCTCTTTTAGTTTACAGTTCTAGTTTCAGGGAATACTATCAGTTTCCTGAAACAATCTCACATACATCTTAGATTGAGATTCGTCTCGATCGGGTCGATCTAGCAATCGGGTTCCCGGAGTGCTGCGTGGACTTTTCAGTAGAGGGTTTCAGCTTTGGAATCTGGAAGGTCAACCACTTCTTCACCAGGAATGAGCGATCAAGTATAATTACTAAAGCCTCTGCAATTGTGTTGGTTAATTGTTTATAACTGTTATAATATTCCGCCAATTAATCTGTATCTGTTTAGGAAATAGATAACCTAAAACCTAATAAAAAATGCCAAAGGTCCTGAAATATTTCTTGGAAGAATGAAGCACCATTGAATTTCATCCTTGGGGTAGAGGTTTTCGATATATGGGGGTTAGATTTCATGGGTCCCTTCCCATCATCACGAGGTTTTCAATACATCTTAGTGGCGGTAGACTATGTTTCGAAATGGGTCGAAGCTATCCCATGCGTGAAGTGCGATGGCAAGTCCGTGTCAAGATTCTTGAAGAAGATTTTATTCCAAGATTTGGCATTCCAAGGGTTATATTTAGTGACAACGAATCCCACTTTTTCGAGAAGATGTTTGAGTCCCACCTAGAAAAGTATGGTATCAATCACAAGAAGGGACTCCCCTATCATCCTCAAACGCAAGGGCAGGTAGAGATCTCAAATCGTGCTATCAAGGAGATTTTGGAAAAGACGGTCAGCTCTTCACGGAAGGATTGGGCAGAGAAATTAGATGAAGTCTTGTGGGCGTATCGCACCGCCTTCAAAACACCGATTGGGACTACTCCGTATCGTCTTGTCTACGGGAAAACATGTCATTTTCCCGAAGAACTTGAGCACAAAACAATGTGGGCGATCAAGAAATTGAATTTTGATCTCAAGGGGACCGGAGCAAGTCGTTCATTTCAATTGGAAGAGCTTGAGGAGCTGTGACGTCATGCTTTTGAAAATAATAGGATCTATAAAGAGCGAACAAAAGCATGGCATGATAACAGATTAAACCGTCGCGAGTTTGTGCTGGGTGATAGAGTCCTTATGTTCAACTCAAGGCTCAAACTATTTTCGGGAAGCTGAGATCAAGGTGGTCCGAGCCGTTTGAAATAGTGAGGATTCTTTTCCCCGGGGTGGTTGAACTCAAGAATACACATGGGGATTGTTTCAAGGTTAACTCATCAAAGAATAAGCCATACTTCATGGGCGAGGAGTACGCGGGGACCGTTGTGGTGTACCTCGCCAATTTTGAAGGTTGAAAGCATCAGAGTAAGTCAAGCTAGGACCTAAAACAAGCACCCGGGAGAGGTACAAGCTACATCCCCTACTTTTAGTGTTTTCTTTTATTTTCTACATTTTTTATTTCTTTAGTCTTAGCGTTTTCATTTTTGTTTTGTTAAAGTTTGAGAAAAAGAAGGAAAAAGAAGAAAATAATTGAAAAAGTTGAAAAAAATCGAGAGTGAAAAGAAGATCTATGAAGGAAGATACATGGTGGTTTTGAGTGTTGAAAGGTGTCCTTGAAAGTAGTTGAGTGAGCAAGAAAAGAGGGTGGATAATGAGAGAGTAGAATTTTAGGACTTAACAATTTTTCCAAGTTTTTGAGTCTTGTAGGTGCAGGGAAGAGGCCGAAGTGGACCTTACCCACGGTGAAATTCACCGTAGCCACGGTCAAGATATGCAAAGTTTTCCTAGAATTTTGGTCGAAGGAGACTGTACCCACGGTGGGGTTCACCGTAGCCACGGTCTCAGCGCAACGTTTTTGACCAAGTTTCTCTTCCCGAGTGAGACCGTACCCACGGTCCATAAGAACGTAGCCACGGTCTGTCGAACTGCAGCGCATATGTCGGGGCTTATTCCCTTGTTTCCCTCATTTTTCACTCACTCCTTTCCCTTCTCCCTCATTCGAAAGCTCTTTCTCCCCTCTCAAACCCTAAATCCTTTACCCTAATTGCTCAAATCCTTCACAAATTCCCCTTCCCCACTCTCCATTTTCACGAATTCGTGCCCTAGCTGCGCCACATCTGCGTTTTCACACCATTTTTCGGGGCTCTTCAAGCACAAATTCTGGATTTTTGTTCGCGTTGGGGCTCGAAAGTTTCAGGACAACATCTCTGAGTCCTCCATTCAGGTATCTCGTGTCTTTTGGTGCGTCAAATCTTCGTTTTTCTTGCTAATTTTTTTTGTTTTTGTGCACAACTTATTGGGTTCTTGTTGGATGTTCTGGGTTGAGTTTGGGGGTGTCGATTTGGGTGTTAAACTATTGATTGGAGTGTAATTAGTGAAGTCATTGGTTGAAATATTGTTGTTCTTGGGGAATTTCGGACATTTTTATTTGCTGTGCCTATTGTTGTGGTTGTGTTTCTCTTTGTTTGCTTCAATGGGACGAGCCAAGCGCGCCCGATCTGAGCCAGAACCGACCCTTCCCCCATCCTCTTCAGCAGAGCCTGATAAGACCCGTTACAAGGGTCAACCCGCCTCTTTGGTCCAATGTGACCCGAAGGTGAAGGTCACCTTTAGGGATGATATACATAAGGCGAGGTACGAAAAGTTGAAGCAGCGAAAAATATGTGCTACGGACTTGTATCACGAGGAAACGACAAGGGATGTACATTGCAAACCAATAATGGACTTTTTTTCATCAAGGTGATGGGTTGGGAAATCTTCGCCACCATCAAGGAGCCTATCATCGACCAACCGGTGCTCGAATTCTTGAGTTCTCTAGCGGTTCGGGAGGATGGCGCATCTCAGGCCACTTTCTCTTACATCGTTGCCAAGAAGGAGGTGGACTGTGCGGTTCAAGACCTTTGCAATGCTCAGGGTCTTCCATTGGATGGTCTCTTCTAGGGTGAATGGGTAAACTTTGACGAGCAAGAGGCTATGAGAGCCCTCACTTGTTGGAGGAGACGGTATCCCAAGGTTTGGACTTGTAAACTACAAGTCCATTGCCAAGCAATTCAAAAGCCCGAGACTTTTGCAATCTAAGTGTTCACCTCTTTCACCGGATCATTTCAAGCTCCGTTTTCGGTCGCGACACTGGACGGTCAAGCATTCGCAAGGACGATCTCTTTATCCTCTTCAACGCAATCAATAATCGCCGTGTAAACACCGGCTCATGCATTCTTCACTGTCTTCGGCAGATAAGCCTTGAAACCCGAAACATGAACCTTGGCATGGGGTACATTATTTTTCATTTCCTTAAGAAGCAAGGGTTTGAGTCCTATCTTGCCAAGTGGACTCCACGGTACTTCCGTGACCCAATCGATGGTTTTCGCCTACGGAAAATGGAATTCTTGGAGAAGAACAAAACGCGAACACTTTACCGCCACGGGAACGATTCCCATAGTGTCGTGGTTCATTTGAGTGACGATTATGCCGAAGAGCGGTTAGATGTCACCGATTAACACAATTGGTCGTGTGGCCAAACGTTTGGGAGCCGCTATGTGGTGATTGGTCCTGGGGAGCCCGAGGAGGAAGGTGAAGAAGAAGCCAAGGAAGTTGAAGAAGAGGATGACGAAGAGCAAGGGGAAGAAGCAGGACCAAGCCAAGTAAGGGATGCCACCTTGGAGCCTATTAGTGATAAACTCCAGGAGCTTAACGATGAATTTCAAGAGCAGCGAGAGCTTATTCAAAACCAACGAACCCTGAACGAAAATTTGCAAGGGCTGATTGACACCCAACAAGAGATTCTTGTTAGCATCCAATCGCAACTCCAACCCCAACTTCCTCCGGGAGGATCCGCCTGAGGACTGATTGTAAGCATTCCCGCCCCCACCCGATCTTTGTCACTGTTTTTACATACTTTATTGTGTGAAATATAAGTGTGGGGGGATGCTCCATCGGGTTCGGATGCGAAGGTCTTGTGGTTTTGGTATGTTGGCATCTCGGGTTCTTTTCGCATGTTTTGGGGTTGTTTCTAGGATGCTCGGGCTTGGGTTGTGTTAGTTGTCTTTTGATTGTAGTTGGGGATGTTTTGGGTTGTATGATGATTGATATTTTGGGCTAGGGATGGTTTTTTTTGTCATGCATTGGATGTATTTTGGTCTGTCGCTGGGTATGTACGAAATGCTTTGTTCAAAGTTAATGAAATGAATCGAGTTGTTTTGGTCAGTTTGTATTGAGTTTCACCCTTATTTCCCGCCTTAATGAGTGACATTCGGGGATAAGGTAAGTAATTGTCAATGTAAATATTATTTATAGTTTTATTTTCTTCTTTGTAGTTTTTGTTTCGAAGTCTAGCCAGTTAGTTTTTCTTTGTTTTTGTTTTCGGTCTTGCATGCGAATTTTGTCGTTTGTAAAGTCGTCTTTTGCTCTAATATCATTTTAATTCACTTGAACCACGACTTCTTATCAAAGCTTCAACACTTATGAAGAGCTCGAGGTACTATCTTTCCACCTTAGTCTTTCTTATGTGAATTATCATCATGATCCGTCGCATGCTTGATTTTCTTTAGGGTAGCGAACCCCTTTGAGTGTCTGTGTTGGGAATATTTTGTTGTTGGAGCCGTGTGGGCTGGGGTCGCCACCACTTTGATATGCTAGTTGTTCTTGTTTGTTTGTTTGTTTTTGTAGGTCCTCTACCCTTTTCATGTGACATCTTCCCACAATGAGGACATTGTGGCGTTTTAAGTGTTGGAGGGGGGGGGGAGATATTCTGTTTCAAGGGTAGATCACCTAGGTTTTTTTGGTTTTTGTTTTCCTAGTTTTTAGCCTAAAATTTGAATTTTTTTTTTGTGTGAAAAAGGAGAAAAAAGGGAGTGAAAGCCTTAAAAGTTTTTCTTTCAGTTTTGTTTTCGCTTTGTTTTGCTTTGATTCTTGGATCTTGTTGTTGGAATTGAGAAGCCATTCTTAATCTTCTTTAAAAGTAACCGGTATGAGCATTTTCGACCCTATCTCGGGTTCTAGTCATGACTTACCTTCTTAGACTCCCTTCATTGAGTGTCTAGTGAGACCCCCGATTCCTTTCACGTTCCGATTGGAACCGGGAGATTCTAGGGGTTTGTGTCCGAGCTTGTTTTGTTTTACGATTTAGCAAAAGCAAAAGCAAAAAGTTCAAAAAGAAAGAAAAAGAAATCAAAAGCTACAATAACTGGACAAAGTGGGGCGTGTCGCTGAATGACATCAACCACCATACACTTAGCCAACCTACACGGGCCCGGTATCAGTGGTACGGCACGGATACCCCTTAACCCTCCTCCTATATCGCTTTGCGACGGAGAGGCGAATGGAAAAGATTGTGTTAGGAGGGTAAACCCCATATTTGGCTGTCCAATTCCCAAAAGTAAGGCTAATACCGACTTTAAAAAGAAGAGAAAAAGAGAAAAAGAAAAAGCAATTTCGTTGGTTAAACCAACTAAAAAGAAAAGAAAGTTTTTGCTTCTAAAAGTGTGGGGTCTTTCCTTGCATCACCTACGGCCCTCACTAAGCCAAGGGCGACCAAATGCGAGGAAGGGCAACGCTTCTCCTGATTGTTTCGTTGTTTTTGAGTTAGGACATGAGTTTTTGGAGTCTTTTGTTTTCGGTTAGAACCCATTTGCACATTTGCACATGGGGTTTTGCTTCGCATAAGGTGTAGTGGGTTGAAAATCTTCAAGATTGGCTTTTATTTGAGTTGGGTGTTTGTGAGATGCTCCTAACGGTTCCTTTTGGAGGCTTAATAACGTTTTCTTAATTAAGGTTGCAAGATCCTTTGAATCGAAGCTTTTGTTTCTCTTTCCTTTTGTTTTCTTCAGTTTTATTTTCACTTTCCCTCTCTCCTTTTTCTTTGGCTTTTGTAGGCACAACCGCTACAAACCCTCACGAGTCCATCTCGTCCACCCGGGCTGCCGGGGGGTTCAAAGGGCTTGGTGCATACACTAAATGCACTCGTTTCTATCCCACGACAGAGGAGTTTATGTTAGTTTTTGTCTTGTTTTGCTCGGGACGATCAAAAGTAAAAGTGTGGGGGCGGGGTATTTAGACCCAATGTTGTGTCTAAATACCGCCTAAATCCTTAGGCTTTTGACCTGTTTCTTAGTTTTATTTAATAACTTTTAATACGTTTTTTCTTATTTTGTAGATTTCAGAGTTTTTACTCAAAAAATGGTAAAAAGGGCCATTTTGTAACTATTTTGGGAATCCCGAGATTTCCCGAGTCTTGGTCGAGTCAAAAGTGAAGGAAGCGGAAAGGTCGGACGTGTCGAGTGCCTGAAAAGTTAGAGAATTTGCTGAAGTTTGCTAAGGCGTAGCCCTTTCCACGCTCGGGGTAGCGGGCGCTACCCCCCTATTGTCCTTTGGCTGTCACACGCTCCAAGGCGTAACCCCCGTCAACATTTTTGTAGCGGGCGCTATGCCCAGAACATCAAGAGGCCGAGCTGGACCGTGGCCACGTTCCTGATGGCCGCAGCCACGGTGGGTTCAAGGCCCCTCCAGAGGGTGAAGAGGTCGAGCAAGACCGTACCCACGGTCTTGGGATACCGTACCCACGACGGTGCGAAGGAGCGAAATTTTGCCTGACCTAAATCGCCAAACCGTGCCTACGGTCTCGAAGCACCGTGCCTACGGTGTTGCGAAGAGAAGTGAAGTCCGCATTTCGCTATGCAGGACCGTGGCCACAGTCCCCTGCAGGTACATTTTTTCTGTTGAGTGAAGTGACGAGTTTTGAGTAACTAATTTTGCTTGTATATATTGCTATTAGGTCTTTAGCAGATTATCACATACTTTAGCATACATTCTATCATATGCTATCACATTTAGCAACATTTTAGATTTCAATTAGTGTAATTCCTTAGTGATTAGTGAGAGTTTTACTTGGATTATTGTTCTTGCACTGGATTTTATGGGATTTCTATTGAAGTTTTGAAGACTTATCTTATTATTGGAGCATTGGATTCTTATTACTCTGGAGCATCTTCCTTTGGCATCAAATTAATGAGCATTTCTTAACTCTTACACTCTTTAATTCATTATTTACTTTTTAATCTCTATTTTTTATTAGAATTACTTGGTGTTTGTTGATTGTTGTTATTGTTGATTTGAATATCTTCCTAAGTATGAATGAAGTTATTATTGTTGTTAGCATGTTAGATAAGATGATTAGAGGCTAGAACCCTTATGGGTTAGGGAGAAACTAAGGATGTGAATGGTGTATTTGGATTGGGTTAGCAATTTTAGGAGGTAATTCATAGTGGAATCAATTTCCCACTCCTATTATTTCCTCAAGTAGGATGTTTTTGGGGTACGAAAGACCCCGAATACAATAAACACTTGAGTTGGAAGGTTGGAATTGGGATAGTTAGTATTCTATTCACGAAAGCGAATAGTAGTGATAAGTCATTTCTATATAGAGTTTTTAGGGCTCAAATCATATCAGTTTCATGCCTTTTATATCCGATATGTAGTATTTTTGTGTCAAAATCCGTGATTTATACACTTGTTCGCGAGTTTGGTATGTTTTACAAGAATTGGTGGGATTATATCAAAAAGCATGAAGAATTGGAGAAGAAATAGCAAAAATCATGGAAAATAAAAAAAGAATGTTGAAGAGAAAGAAAGGAAAGATGGAGAACGGCCCAAAATCACACGGCCCAAAACCAATTAGGTCGGAAGAACAAGGCGCAGGCAACGTCTTAGAAACGCGACCCGCGCCTCGTCCAGAAAGTTTGGTTGCCGAGAAATTGGAAAACGCAGCCCGCGTTTCGGAGGCGCAACCAGCGCCCTCCCATGGAGAAATCCGCTACTTCGGCAAAATCTAGCCAGCGTTTGTAAAACACAGGCCGCGTTTTGTGCCCTAATCCAGCTACTATAAAAGGGCTGTCATATCCGCCATTTGGGAGAGCTCGGCAGAGCGATTTTTCCCCAAATTATAATAGTTTTTCGGAGAGATTCTTAGGTAACTTTTAGAGTAGATTTAGATCAAATTACTTACAGTTAATTCCTAAAGATTGTTATTAGATTAGATTATTGTTCGTGATCGAAGAACACGAAAGAGATCGATTCGGGTGACACGAAGAGATCGATTCGCCAATTCGAACACGGTTTATTTCTATTCTTCTTTAATGCTTTCTTGCTGTTATTTAGATTTTGCGATGTTTACTTTTAGCATTATGAGTAGCTAATTTTCTTAGTTTGGGGGATAAACTCGATGTTAAATGATTGAATTTGAATACAATTTCGGTGTTAGGTTATCTTTTTATTCGTTTAATCTGCGTGCAATGTATGTCATGGTAATTTGACAATAGAATGACAGTTTGAGTCTATACGTGGTTTTAGATTCTTGACAATAGAACGACGGTTTGAGTCTTGAATTGGATTGCGTAGATTGAATAGGTAAGAAAATAGTTAGACGTAATGGTTCTTGCCTAGGGTCAATTTATAATTGATGTATGCTAGCTCCCAAAGATCAGAGTATATAACTTGCAATACACCACACAGACACACACTTACAACTGAGGCTTTAAAACAAAGCTAATTGGATGCAATTAGCTAAAATGGATGACAACCCAATAAGGAAATAAAAGGATAGACTTATGTTCAATCTGATACAGACACACCACAGAATGATCACAAGAGCAGGGACTTGGTAACCTCAACAGATACAGACTCACCACCATTGAAGCAAGCAAGCTCTACACACACCACCAGGTTTGGCAACTCCTGGATACTTAAGTAGATTTAACCAACTGAGAGTTTAAGGACACTCACAAACGAGAGGCTCAACTTTGGCACTCAGAATGCTATTGAAAATTCACTGATTGATTCTTAAGCAGCTGGATACATCACTATATATAGCTAATCTAAAGCAATTTGATTAGAGGCACTTAATTTAAGTATCCTGCTAATCTCCCTTCTAAGTTAGCTGCATAACTAAACTAAATACAACATATTACATCTTAGTCTAGCTAATACTATCTGGATACAATTGAAAATGAAAAGAAAGCAATGCTTGCTTCTGATTGGACCAAACTCCCAAGGGTTGGCAATTTCACCCAATCATAAGCTTTCCTAGCTGAGCGGGTAAAAATAAGTTATCTCAGTAACTTTCCTGGGATTTTTTAAGCTAGACATAACCTCCATAGCTTAAGGAAGGCTGGAAAAGACTAAGGTAACCCTCATTGTAGCTGAACCAAAATATGTTACCCACAGGACTGGGATTCTGGAAAAACTTATAACAGGCAACCTTGCAGGGTTGCTTGTTCTGGTGCCTGTAACTTGATGTTTTCCTACTCGATCATGCTGGGACTTGACTTGTCCTTGGAAAATGTATGTCAAGGAACAAAAAACTCCCGGGGAACTTGTGCTAAATCTCACTCAATTCATAGATACAGAATTGAGAAAGATGCCTGCTTAGACTGCTTGTGCTGGGAACTGAAATTGACCTGGATGGCCAATGCTGATGAAATGAGTGGTTGTGCTGGCCAGAACTTGCCTTACCAAGGTGTAGCAAGTCTGGATGGATGAAGTTGGTGGGCTGGTGGTTGCTGTATAACTCCTGAACTGTTTTTGATCTGGATGGAAGCCTGCTGTTTCTGCTAGAATTGTTCCAACAATTGCTGAGTGTGGTTTAGCAAGGCTTAGGACTGTCATTGCTGGTGCTGCGGTTGCTACTTGATCTTCCTTGGGTGATGAAGATGATGAAGAAGTTACTCGTGCTGTTGCTGAATCATCTTCCTCCTCCTGGTCTAAGCTGGCTGGTGACACTTGAGCTGTTCCTGTACTTGCTGGGTGGTCTCCATCATCCTCCCCAGCTTGGGGAAAGTTTTTCCTCAAACTTGGAAGGTCTTCATGGGCTGGAAAGTAGGGCCTTAAGTCTGCTATGTTGAAAGTAGCACTCCCTCCATAGTCTTCTGAAAGATCCAATATGTAGGCATTGTCTCCTATTTTCTCCAGTACTTCAAATGGGCCATCTGCTCTTGGAACGAGCTTTCCTTTCCTTTTTGCTGGGAACCTGTCCATCCTCAGGTGTATCCACACTAGGTCTCCTGGCTGGAAAACCACCTTTCTCCTGTGCTTATTGGCTGATGTAGCTGCTTGCTCAGAGTACTTGATGATTTTCTCTCTAACCTGCTGATGAAGCTTCTTGATTTTCTCTGCATGTGTACCTGCCTCATAACTGAACTTTACAAAATTGGTTAGTGGAGATAAATCCAAAGGAGTGATAGGATTTCTCCCATATACCACCTGAAATGGGGAAAGGCCAGTTGCCTTTGAAGGAGCTCTGTTGAATGCAAATTCAGCATGGGGCAAAAGAGAGTCCCATCCTGTTTTATTTGTGTTTATCAGTGATCTCAATAGAGTTCTTAGTGTCTTGTTGGTCACCTCTGTCTGCCCATCAGTCTGTAGATGGCATGTTGTGCTATATTTGAGCTTTGTGCCCAACTTCTTCCCAAGAGTGACCCAGAAATGACTCAAGAATTTAGTATCCCTATCAAACACCATGCTTTTAGGGATTCCATGAAGTCTCACCACTTCTTGGAAGTATAGCTCACCTACTCTTACTGCATCATTGGTTGTATGGCATGGAACAAAATGTGTCATTTTGCTGAATCTGTCCACCACCACCATCACTGAATCTTTTACCCTTTGTGATCATGGCAGACCAACTATGAAATCCAGGCTCACATCTTTCCAGGGGCTTGTTGGGACTGGCAGTGGGGTGTACAGCCCTTGAGGTAGGCTGTGGCTCTTTGCTACTTGACACACTGCACACCTTCTAACCCAGAGCTCCACATCTTTTCTCATCTTGGGCCAACTGTAATGATCCTTCAGCATGAGAAGGGTTTTCTCAATACCAAAGTGGCCTGCTAGACATCCTCCTTGGATTTCTGAGAGTAGTAACTCCCTGAAACTGCTCCTTAGTATGCACAATCTTGCTCCCTTATAGAGAAACCCTTGGTCTATATGATACAGACTCTGTGGGTGTTCTTGGCACTTCTGGAAAATCTCACCAAAATCCTCATCTTCTTTGTACAAGGGTTTCAACTGCTCAAAGCCAAGTACCCTTGCATCTAGAACCTGCAGTAACAAATATCTCCTTGAAAGTGCATCAGCTCCTTTGTTCAGCTTCCCTGACTTGTGATGGATCATGAAATGGAATCACGCATAAACTCTACCTAGCAAGATGCACAGTGTTGAGTTTGTCTTTGCCGCTGAATAAATTTCAAGGCTTCATGATCACTGTGCAATATGAACTCAGCTCCAATTAGGTAGTGCCTCTAGTGTTGTAGAGCTCTTATGATAGCATAGAACTCTTTATCATAGGTGCTGTATCTTCTCTTGGCATCATTCAATTTATCACTGAAGTAGGCAACAGGTTTGCCTTCTTGGGTCAGGACTGCTCCTATGCCAACACCTGAAGCATCACACTCTACTTCAAAGACTTTAGAGAAGCTTGGTAAAGCTAAAACTGGTGGTGAAGTAAGCTGCTTCTTTACTTCTTCAAAGGCTCTTTGTCTTCTGAGTCCAGAGAAACTTTGCCTTCACTAGCTCTGTCATAGGGGCTAGGATGGTGCTAAAATTCCTCACAAACCTCCTGTAAAATGAAGCTAAGCCATGAAAACTTCTAATTTGCTGAATTGAACTAGGAATAGGCCACTCCCTCATTGCCTTGACCTTTTCCTCATCCACTTGAATATCTCACAGTCATACAATGTAGCCAAGAAAAGAGACTTGGCTTGCAAAGAATTGACACTTCTTTAAATTCCCATATAGTTGCTCCCTGTTCAATATCTCCATTACACATTTTAAGTGGTTAACATGCTCCAATTCAGATTGACTGTAAATAAGTATGTCATCAAAATAGACAACAACACACTTACCAATCAATGGCTTTAGAACCTGATTCATTATCCTCATGAATGTAGATGGTGCATTGGTCAAGCCAAAAGGCATGACTAACCACTCAAATAATCCTCCTTTGATCTTGAAAGTTGTCTTCCATTCATCCCCTTCACATATCCTGATCTGGTAGTAGCCACTCCTCATATCAATCTTGGAAAATACCACTGAACCATGCAGTTCATCAAGCATATCTTCAAGCCTTGGAATTGGATACCTGTACTTAACAGTTATCTTGTTAATAGCTCTACAGTCAATACACATTCTTTGACTGCCATCTTTCTTAGGTACCAATAAGGCTGGTACTACACAGGGTCTGAGACTCTCCCTTATCATACCCTTGTCCAATAACTCATCAACCTGTCTTTGATCTCATTTGTCTCAGCTGGGGTCATTTTGTAGGCAGGTTTGTTTGGCAGGACAGATCCTGGAACAAGATCTATCTTGTGTTGTATGTCTCTCTTAGGGGGTAGGCCTGGGGCATTTCTTCAGGAAAGACATGCTGATAATGGTTTATGATAAGCTAAAAGAGGGGATGGTCATTTTGTGGGGGTAAGTCTTCCTCAATGTCAAGCAAAATGAGTCCACTTTGCTCACTGAACTCATGTTGTTCAGCTGTCAAAAGGACATCAAGAGTAGGCTCAACAATAAGGGTTTTAGGTCTTTTTGTGAGCTGAGAGGGTCTAAGAGGGGTAAGGGTGATCTTTTTGTGGCTTAGGCAAAGGGAATATGTATTAGCTCTCCCATCATAACTAACAGATCTATCATACATACAAGGCTTTCCTAACAATAGGTGACAGGCATCCATAGAAAGCACATCACACCAGACTTCATCTCTATAAGCTGAACCAATTGAGAAATTAACAAAGCATCTAGAAGAAATCTTGATACCTTTACTTTGGTTCAACCACTGTATGGTATAGGGGGCTGGATGAATGCTGGTAGCCAGGTTAAGCTTCTTCACCATGGTTTCAGAGGCTGCATTGGTGCAGCTGCCTCCATCAATGATCAAGGAGCAAATTTTCCCACCAACTGTGCATCTGGTGTCGAAAATATTCCCCATTTGCTATGTTGTCTCATCTACTGCTGAACTGCTCAAGATCCTCCCAATCACAAGCATCTCTCCTTCATCAGGTCCTGCTTCAACCTCCTCTTCATCATACACAGGGTCTCCATGGGGCTCTTCATACTGCTCTTCATCAAAAGGCTCAGGATCAAGCAAAAGAGCTGCTTGAAACTCAGCCAAGGTGACTGCTCTCCTGTTGGGACATTCAGATCCTATATTTCCAAGTCCTTGGCACCTGAAGCACCTTCTTTTTGGGTAGGCTTTGCTAGTAGAGGCTTGGGTTTTTTGTGGGGCATTTTGTGGTTGATTTTGTGGGGGTCTTGGGGCCGGATATTTGGCTTGAGGTGAGGGTAAGGGTGGATAGGCCTTTTGTGGGGGAATATAAGGCTTGCTGTATGGATTGGGTTTGGTTTGAGTATAAGGCTTGGCTAGGTACCTGCTGCTGCTGTAGTCCTTTGCTCCAGCTTTCTTTTGCTGCTCCACTTTATGAGCCAATGAACTCAGCTCATCAAGGGAATCATAGACCTGCAACTCAAAAATGTTCCTGATACTCTCATTCAAACCTGCAAGATATCTGATGTAAGTTTGTACTTCATTCTGTTGCATGTTACATTTACAAAGCAAGTGCTCAAACTCTTTTGTATATTCTTCCACAGTTTTGCTGCCTTGCACAAAATGCTACAATTTGAAGTAGTTCTCTTTCATGTAGTTATCTGGATGGAATTTCTCCTTCAACTTTTGTCTCATCTCCCTCCAAGTACTCACCCTGTCTTCTCCAATCTCCATTCTCCTCTTCTGCAGATTAGTCCACCAAGTAGAGGCATATTTCTTAAGTTTCAAAGCCACTAATTTTACCTTATTCTCTTCTGTAACCTCCTTCAAATCAAAGACCCTCTCTACTGTCTGTAACCAATCTATGAAAACATCAGGGTCTAACTCTCCTGCAAACTCAGGTATTTCAATCTTGAAATCAAGCTTTTCAACCCTCCTATCTTCCCTTCTTATTTCTCTTTCACTTTCACTTTCCTCCTCAGGTTCACTGATCCTAGGTGACCTCCTAACTCTTCTACTTCTTCTGGGTGTAGGCCTAGGACCTCGACCTCCTCTCCTTGTCCTACTAAAAGGATTCTCACCTTCTCCTTCCTCCATCTCATCATCAGTCTCCTTATTCAACTGATGCCTATGCAATCTCATATAGTAATTCAACTGCTCACTCAAAAATTTCATTTTTTGTTCTACTTCTTCCTTCTCTTTCAGGGTTTTTTCTAAGACTTCCTGAGGTGTTTTACTAGTTCCAGCCATCTAAAACAAGTAAACACACTCCAAGAAAGAACACAATGCTCTGATACCAAGATGATGTATGCTAGCTCCCAAAGATCAGAGTATAGAACTTGCAATACACCACACAGACACACACTTACAACTGAGGCTTTAAAACAAAGCTAATTGAATGCAATTAGCTGAAATGGATGACAACCCAATAAGGAAATAAAAGGATAGACTTATGTTTAATCTGATACAGACACCACCGAATGACCACAAGGGCAGGGACTTGGTTACCTCAACAAATACAGACTCACCACCATTGAAGCAAGCAAGCTCTATACACACCACCAGGTTTGCCAACTCCTGGATACTTAAGTAGATTTAACCAACTGAGAGTTTAAGGACACTCAAAAACGAGAGGCTCAACTTTGGCACTCAGAATGCTATTGAAAATTCACTGATTAATTCTCAAGCAACTGGATACATCACTATATATAGCTAATCTAAACCAGTTTAATTAGAGGCACTTAACTTAAGTATCCTGCTAATCTCCCTTTTAAGCTAACTGCAAAACTAAACTAAATACATCATATTGCATCTTAGTCTAGCTAATACTATCTGGATACAATTGAAAATGAAAAGAAAACAAAGCTTGCTTCTGATTGGACCAAACTCCCAAGGGTTGGCAATTTCAGCCAATCAGAAGCTTTCCTAGCTGAGGGGGTAAAAATAAGCTATCTCAGTAACTTTCCCGGGCTTTTCTTAAGCTAGACATAACCTCAATAGCTTAAGGAAGGCTTGAAAAGACTAAGGTATCCCTCATTGTAGCTGAACCAAAATATGTTAGCCACAGGACTAGAATTCTAGAAAAACTGATAACAGACAACCTTGCAGGGTTGCTTGTTCTGGTGCCTGTAACTTGATGTTTTCCTACTCGATCATGCTGGGACTTGACTTGTCCTTGGAAAATGCATGTCAAGGAACAAAAAACTCCGGGGGAACTTGTGCTAAATCTCACTCAATTCATAGATACAGAATTGAGAAAGATGCCTGCTTGGACTGCTTCTGCTGGGAACTGAAATTAACCTGGATGGCCAATGCTGATGGAACGAGTGGCTGTGCTGGCCAGAACTTGCCTTACCAAGGTGAAGCAAGTCTGGATGGATGAAGTTGGTGGGCTGGTATTATCTTGTTACCTGCACCGGATTTGTTGATAATTTGATTAATTGACTAGAGTGGACTCGCCTGAACGCTATTAATTAATTGATAAAACCCTAAAAATTCTTGCTTTCTTAGTTTAATTTAGAAAACTTTACCATATCCTTTGGATTGACCTAGCATTCTTTGTAGCGAACTAGTTTAGTGCGTTGTTGAACACAAATCCCTGAGAGAGAATGATATTTTATTACTTCACAGACCCATACACTTGCGGTACACAGACACCTATATGTTTTAGGTCTGTCATGTTTTTGGCACCGTTGCCGGGGATTTGTTTCTCCAATCGCCATTGGACGAACGCGCTCTGGGTGACTAGGTTACTTAATTTCTGTTATTTTCCTTTATTTTTCTTTATTACGCTTGGTGTTCTTGTTTTTGTCTTTTTCAGGTTTATGCAAAAAGATTTCTCTTTTGAGTACGATCCTGAGATCGAACGAAAACTTCGAGAGAGAAGGAAAAGAGCAAGATTGGAGAAAGAATTTCAAGAAAATCAAGAAACGGGCAAAGAGGAGCTAGAAACGGAATCGAAAAAGAAGAAGAGATGGGAGAACGGCGACCAAAAACATTCGGCCAGTATCTTACTCCCAATATCACTAACCGGCACTCACCAATCAACGTTCCCCCCATCCAAGCAAATGACTTCGAGCTACGACAGTCTTTGATCAACCTAGTGTCAAAATCACCATTCCATGGGTTGACTAACGAAGATCCGAACCGACATCTGCGACTCTTCCGTCAAGCTTGTGACACTTACAAGGCCAACAACGTGTCGAAGGACGCCGTCAAACTACGCCTCTTCCCATTCTCGTTGGAAGGCAAAGCGTGGGAGTGGCTCGACTCACTTCCACCGAATTCAATCACAACGTTCGACGAACTCGCCATCACCTTTTTGGCGAATTACTTTCCTCCAAACAAGCTCACCAGCCTAAGGAATCAGATTTCTACATTCACACAAGAGCCAGATGAGTCACTGTACGATGCTTGGGAAAGATTCAAGGACATTCTCCGACAATGTCCTCAGCATGGATTTGAACCTTAAGTTCCTGTCCAATCCTTCTTCAATGGAGCGAATGAGTCAACAAGAGGAAGCATCCTCTCTACAGCCGGAGGCGATCTTATGGACAAAACTGTGCCTCAAATCACGAGTTTAATCGAGCATCTGGTGAACAATTCATATCAATGGTCTAAACCCCGCCAAAAGGCGGGAGGTAAGTTTAATGTTGAAGCAATTTCTTTATTGCCATCCAAGCTTGATTCTTTAACGCAAAAAATGGATCGATTAAGTTTGCTATCTAACCCTCCGACCTGCAATGTTTGTCAGTCCACCGAACATGAAACTTTTACTTGCCCTACAGGTGGAGTCAGTAATGAACAAGTCCAACAGGCCAATTATATTGGCAATCCTACACAAAATTATGATATGAATTCTAACACTTACCATCCTGGGCTTAGAAACCACCCTAATGTTTCCTATAGGAACGACAATCCCACTGGCCCTCTTCAAGGACAAGGATAGCAAAAGTATGTTACCCCACCTTAAAGGCCACCTCAACAAGGACCTCCCCGAAAATCTAATTTAGAAACCATGATGGAGAGTCTTACCGCAGGACAACAGAAACAAGAAGGTGTTATAAAATACTTAATGCAAAAGGTAGAGGCTTTAGCAACCCACAATAAGATTTTAGAAAATCAGATCGCCAATTCGGCGACTCCCTCTACTAGTTTACCACCTCAACCTGTCCCTAATCCGGGTGCTGAATGTAACGCTATAACCTGCGAGGAAGTGAACCTTGAGTGTGAACCCTTAGGAGAGCATATTTTACATAGGGTAGAATGAACCTAAACCAGACCTGTTAGAGGGAGCTAAAAACCCCTCAATTATGCCTAATGAGGAAGACCTAAGCAGTTTTAGGATCCCTGTCCAATTGGATGGTAGACCCATCAAGTATGCATTGTGCGATACGAGATCTGAGGTGAATGTTTTGCCTATGTCTTACCTAAGGAAATATGAACATAGGGAATTAAGGGTAATTGACAAGATCCTTCGTCTAGCAGGTGAAACCCTTAGAAAACCTCTAGGGATCTTGCATGACACTCCCCTCCAAATAGGAGAGCACATTGTTCCTGTCAACTTCTTGGTACTAGATACAGGAGAAGATCTAGAAGCGGAAATTATTCTAGGGGGGGCCTTCCTTTCGAGTGTCAATTGCAAGATGGATATGAGGAAAGGCACAATGATCATCGAGCTAGGAAAGTCGATGATAGAATACGAAGTACCAAAAGGCAAGTTGATTCAGACACACTTTCCAAAAATAATTTATGATGAAGGAGATCCGGTTCCAAAACGGATGAAGGACCCCGATGAGTAGGGTCCATAACGTCGAGCTAACGACGTTAAATAAAGCAACCCCGGGGAGGTACGCTATTATCTACATATTTATTCCTCCCCACCTTTTTTATTTTATTCAATTATTTTAGCTTTCAATATTTGATCCCTAGCAATTTTAATTTTAATTTTATTTTTTTTCTTTTAGTGTGTAGAGAAAAAAAAGAAAATTCAAGGAATTTATGGCTTTTATTAAAATTATTATTTTTAACCTAATGAGTTTTATGTTGGTAGATGTTTGTAGGTATTTTTGGTATGTCAAATTGTAGGGAAAATAAGGAGCAAACAAAGAAAAAGGGAGAAAACAAGTCAAAAAGTTGCAAAATTAGGAATCGCAGCATTAGGCAGGAAAACGCAGCCAGCGTTTTCCAAGCGCTGGCTGAGTCCCAAATAGAGAGTCAGGTAATCGATTTTTCACAAAACGCAGGCTGCGTTTTGAAAACGCAGGCCGCGTTTTGAAAACGCAGGCCGCGTTTTTCCCTTTTTCCATAAATTTTTGCTCGCCTCTTAGTTTAATCGACCCTCCCCCTTTTTTCTTTCAAAACACAACACTCCCACCTATTTTGCCCTAACACTCCCGACGACCAACCTGCCCCAAATGCTACCTAAGCGCCACCTGCGCCTCCGACCACAACCGTCGCCGTCGACCCTCGCCGGCGCTGCCACCACACACCACTCTCTTCTCTCTTTTCTCTTCTCACTTGCACTCTAACACTTTGAGTCTTCAAATTCCGTTCCTCTTCAAACTCAAGGTATGGAATTCTCAACTCTTCCTCTTGTTCTTTCATTATACACTATGTTCTTGGTATGATTTTGGTTGAATACTTGAGTTTATTGAGTAAATTGTTCAATTTATTCCAATACCTATGTCCTAGATTCAAATTTCTTGATTTAGGTTTGAATTCTTGGATTGATTTCTTGATTAGGGCTTGGGTTTAGTTGGATGATACTTAATCTTTTTGTTCCAGAATTGAGAGAATTATGTTGTTGGATGTGTTTAGAGAGCAATGTGATGATAAAATTGAGGAATTAAGTCTATGTTTTGGTTGTGATTATGTTGTGGTGTTATGCTCTGTTTTTTTTAGCAATGTTTTAGGTTAGATATATGTAGTTTTCAATCCCTGGTATCAAATAAGCATGGGGGGATTGATCTTACTAAGTTTATATGTTATGCACATGCTTATTTGATACCTAGGATTTGTCTTGGTGAATTTACTGATTTTGTGAGTGTTTTTAGATGGTAAGAACTAAGAATCCTAGCTTCTCCGGACCACTGGGAGATGATAACGAAGCCGGAGGCAGCCGGAAGAGAAAAGCCATGGCGGCGGAGAAAGGAAAACAGAAGACCGCGCCTTCAAAAGATTCGAGAGACCCAAACCCCTTCAACTTTGAAGGGGACATCAAGAAAAGGTACAACTCCCTCTCCAAAAGAGCCCTCGTCCCCACCAAATATATGCATGAACCTTTCTTGCGTAGTTGTGGTATGTTGGATGATGTTGATTGGATGTTAGGTCGTTGCCACATTACCAACATAGCTAGGTTAGGAGAGCTAACCTATAGGGGAATTACCCTTGAATTCTTGTCGACCCTAGTTGTAAACCTCCAAGGGAGGATGGGTGTATTCATTTCCATCTTTTGGGGGTAGAGAGGAACATGACCGTATCCCAATTTGCCCGCGCCTTTGGTTTTCCTGAACGCACATGTAGGGATTCATCCCGTATACCCATAGAGTGGGACGGAAGGGGTTTCTTTTTCAGAATTTCTGGTTTTGACAGTCGGGGCCCTAGCAACACCCCCGCGACCTTGATTATGAACCTCGTATTGAGGTATGTCCACCACATACTCTCTTGCGGTATATACGGGAGGCCCGGCAGATCAAACATAGCTGCCCGGGCTGATTGCTACATGTTGCATGCCATGTTGGATACCGACCCTCGTGCCGACCCAGCAGCTCTGCTATCCCACCACTTTCTAGTGTCGCCACCTCAACCAATAAGGGCATTGCCGTAGGGGGCTACATTATGCACCTTGCATGCCAATTCGGCTTTAGGCCACCTAGAAACCCCACTGACCTAGTCCCAGGTAACTTATTCTTGGATGGGGGACAGTGTAATTTCTTTGGCTTGTATAAGTTTGACAAGGACTCGCGTTGTCTCTGGGTCTATCCCATCAATGCAAGGTTTCCCATGCCTAACCCCCACACCTCTCCCCAAGTTGTTGAGAATTTAATGTGGATGCCTCCCTTCCCCGAGTTCGACCCCAAACCAGAACCAGAAATCCACCCTAACCCTGAACCCGAACAACCCCAACCAGACTATAAGGCGCGCTTCCGCGACCTCCAAACCTCTATTGACCGGACCAAACACCGTGTCAATGAGTTGAGCGATAGCTTTGTTGAGTACAGGGGGCAGTGTGACCTGCGATTTGACCGTCTCGGTGAATCAATCGCTAACCTCACCGGCCGTATTCAGGCCATGTTCGATCGAGCCTCACCACCACCAGGACCGAGCCATACCGACCCTTCCCCACCGACCGAGGATCCTTGATCCTTGGCTAACCCTACCCTTTACCATTGTCTTCTGCATTGAGGACAATGCAATATCTAAGCATGGGGGGGGGGGTTGAAAAATATTTCTTCTTGTAAATTTTTCTTCTTATTTCCATGTTTTTCGTTTATTTTTCTGTTTTTTGTTTATTTTGTTTATTTTCGTCTTTCTTTTTCTTGTTTCATCCTTTCTTTTTTCAGTTTTTAGTGTGATTTTCTTATTTTTGTGTGTTTCTTTTATTTCACTTGTTCATAGTTTAGTATGCTTTTTAATTTTTAGCTTGTTTGTTTTCTTTTATTTCGAGTTTCTAGTGTGTTTTTCTTTTGTTTTCTAGTTTTCTCAAGTTTTCCTTTCTAAGTTTTTCTTTTAAAATTGCATCCACCTAGTTTGCAATAGATAGAAGCATGTAGTTTTTCATTTTTCTTTTCCTAGTTTGTTTCTTTTTCTTTTTCTTTCTTTTGCATCCACCTATTCAAAAATCCAAAAAATCAGAAAAATTAGAAAAAACCAAAAAAATTAGAAAAGACAAAACAAAAAAAAATATATAGGATAGAATTAGGATTAAAACCGGAAACACCCTTCGGCGATGATTTGTAAACCTTTCTTACTTTCAGTTTAGCTTGCTTAGCTTAGAAAAGTCTGGATTAGATCTCAAAAGTTTTTGAAACCTTTTCCTTCAAATCTTCTGTTTTGAGACAATTTATAAAAGTTGTATCTTACTGCTTTGGCTATCTTAGAAAGTATAAATGTGCGTGCTGCAAATCTTTGGGCTAAGTTTAGTTGATTGAGCCCCATCCCGTGAGTCCACATTGCCAAAATTTTGAATTGTTCACTTTTATCAATTCCATATTCCCTGAGTGACTCACCCATTAGTTGCATCTCTAGAACTTGCTTTGCATCTTGCTTGAGACTACATACTAGCATTGCACGCTGTGACAAAGTGATTAAGGCATTCGTTTTATTTTGCTAAACTACATAGCCAAATAGCCTACCCTACACTATATTTAACTGATCTTTTTACCCTGCCTAGCCTTTGTTTACCCTTCTTTCATGATTGAACTCTGTCAATGCAAGCCTTGGCCTTTGGTAACCAGTATCCCTTTGCCTTGCTTGGTTGAATGAGAATTTGTCGTTTTTTCGGAAGAAACCGTTAGTTAGGTGTGTTTGGACAAAAATGTGAAGTTAGGGAGAAATTAAAGTCTCACCTTTTGAATAATTAGTGTTCATACATTATCGAAGTTGAAGTTGTAATTTCATAGTTTTTTTTCTCTCCCCGATCACCCACCAAAAAGAAAAAAAAGAGACGTAAAAAATAAAAAAAAAGAGAAAAAGAATTCCAAAAGAAAAAGGTGTTTAGGGAGATTCAATTTAAATTTGTAATCTTTGACTTGGTTGTATTCAGTTTAGATGTTACATATCGTAGAGGGTGAGAGGTGAAATTCCTTGTACTAAGCAAGAAGGTGAGTTTAGAGTGTTATATTCATTGAAGTTCAATCCAAGCATGGCTCTTAATTCCTCAATCCCAAATTTTACCGCTCCTTACCCCTAACCTAAGCCCCGTTACAACCCGATAAAGTCCTTTTGATTGTCACTTGTGCATGCATACAAGTTGTGGACAGCGAGGTTCTTACCAAGCTTATGGTAGTTTGTTTCTATTGGTTTGAGTATGAGAAAACCCACATACATATTGAAATTTGAGAGATTGAGTGATTTTATTCTTTCCTAAGTGAGGTTTGCTCTTTTTGATTGACTTACATCCATAACTAACCGCGCACATTTGCACTATTCTTAAGACTGTTAGCAGGTTTATGCTTCAGAAGTACTTGTTCTCTCCTTTTGGTTTCGAAATTTTCTTCCTTTCTCTTTTAAACTGAGTTTTGATCTTGTCCAGACTGATCTTTGTGATTGCTTGAATGAATTGATGTGTTAGATTGGTTAGCCTGAGGGGGTGTTAAGATTTTGTTTTTGTAATCCTTTCGAAAGCTCTTGCCGTCTCTTTCTCTTCTTTCACTAGGTTTCTCCTGTTTGAGCCCTAACCCTCCTATTTTTAATTCTGACTTGCTTGAGGGCAAGCAAGAGCTATAAGCATGGGGGGATTTGATAAGTCATTTTTATATAGAGTTTTTAGGGCTCAAATCATATCAGTTTCATGCCTTTTATATCTGATATCTAGTATTTTTATGTCAAAATCCGTGATTTATATACTTGTTCGCGAGTTTGGTATGATTTACAGGAGTTGGTGGGATTATATCAAAAAGCATGAAGAATTGGAGAAGAAATAGCAAAAATCATGGAAAATAAAAAAAGAATGTTGAAGAGAAAGAAGGGGAAGGTGGAGAACGACCCAAAATCACACAGCCCAAACCCAATTAGGGTGGACGAACAAGGCGCAGGCAGCGTCTTAGAAACGCAACCGGCGCCTCGTCCAGAAAGTTTAGTTGCCGAGAAATTGGAAAACGCAACCCGCGTTATGGAGGCGCAGCCAGCGCCCTCCCACGGAGAAATCCGCTACTTGGGAAAAATGCAGCCAGTGTTTGTAAAACGTAGGGCGCGTTTTGTGCCCTAATCCAGCTACTATAAAAGGGCTGTCATATCCGCCGTTTGGGAGAGCTCGACAGAGCGATTTTTTCCCTTTTTCCCATTTATATTAGGTTTTCAGAGAGATTCTTATGTAGCTTTTAGTGTAGATTTAGATCAAATTACTTACAGTTGATTCCTAAAGATTGTTATTAGATTAGATTATTGTTCGTGATCGAAGAACACGAAAGAGATCGATTCGGGTGACACGAAGATATCGATTCCGCCAATTCGAACACGGTTTATTTCTATTCTTCTTTAATGCTTTCTTGCTGTTATTTAGATTTTGCGATGTTTACTTTTAGCATTATGAGTAGCTAATTTTCTTAGTTTGGGGGATAAACTCGATGTTAATTGATTGAATTTGAATACAGTTTCGGTGTTAGGTTATCTTTTTATTCGTTTAATCTGCGTGAAATGTATGTCATGATAATTTGACAATAGAACGACAGTTTGAGTGTGTAGCTAGTTTTAGATTCTTGACAATAGAACGACAGTTTGAGTCTTGAATCGGGTTCCGTAGATTGAATAGGTTAGAAAATAGTTAGAGAAATGATTCTTGCCTAGGGTCAATTTATAATCAGTTCTTATCTTTGATTAAGCTAAATAGTTAGAAATAATGTTTAAGTTAATAAATGTAACTCACCTAGGATCGAAAGATCGAAGTGATAAGGCCTAAAAAGATTATAGACCCCGAATTATCTTGTTACCTGCACCGGAATTGTTGATAATTTGATCAACCGACTAGAGTGGACTCCCCTGAACGCTTTTAATTAATTGATAAGACGCTAAAAATTCTTGCTTTCTTAGTTTAATTTATAAAACTTTACAACACCCTTTGGATCGACCTAGCATTCTTTGTAGCGAACTAGTTTAGTGCGTAGTTGAACACAAATCCCTGAGAGAGAACGATATTTTATTACTACACAGACCCGTACACTTGCGGTACACAGACACCTATATGTTTTAGGTCTGTCAAGAAGCTAACTAGAGAGTCCCGTTTCTTTAACCCTCCGGGTCCGTGGTGGGCTTGTAGGAAGGTAATCCGGATTATCTTTGAAAAGGGAAATCTGGTGGGTTTATTCTAACGGGATTGTCATTTGATTCTACTATCTTGTTGTTGTTCAGTTGCGAAACCCTCCTCCTTATTACCGTTTGCGTCCCGAAATCTCCCGACACCCATTGTTTCCCATTTGACTGAACCATTGTTGTGTTTGTTCTGTTTTCACCTTAAACCTCTTGTTATCTTGTGATCCTAAACCTCACCTAGAGTCAATTAGTTCTAGCAAAGGCCCTTAGCTCCCTGAGAAAGAACGATAAAATTGAGGTCCAGAAACCACTGTTACAAGGACCATAAACCTTCGATCGAGCATCGAAGGTGGCGTAATCCAAATATGAAGGAGGTACTGAAGAACAAATTAATGAAACATCTCAAGGCGGGTATAATTTACTTCATCTTTGATAGTGAGTGGGTTAGCCCTATTCATATAGTTCTCAAGAAGGGAGGGATGACTGTGATCAAGAATGAAAAGAATGAGCAAATCCTAACTTGGACGGTCACTGGATGGAGAATGTGTATTGACAACGGGAAGCTGAACAAAGCCACTAGAAAGGATTACTTCTTGCTTCCGTTTGTAGATCAAATATTGGAACGTCTAGCTAAAAATTGTCATTTTTGCTATCTAGACCACTATTCAGGATTCTTTCAGGTTCCTATTCACCACAAGGACCAAGAGAAGACAACCTTCACCTGTCCCTACGGAATCTTCGCCTTCAAAAGAATACCCTTCGGGCTGTGCAATGCGCTGGCTACTAGGTGTATGATGGCGATCTTTGCCAAATTTATCGAAGACATTGTGGAGGTTTTTATGGACAATTTCTGGGTGTACGGGACTTCATTCGATCTTTGCCTGCAAAACTTGAAACGAGTGTTACAAAGATGCGAGGAAGTTAGCCTGGTTTTGAATTGGGGAAAATGTCATTTCATGGTACAAGGAGGAGTGGTCCTAGGACATGTTATATTTAGCAAAGGGATTTTAGTTGACAGGGCTAAAGTTGAAGTGAAAGAAAAGCTACCCCCTCCTGTATTAGTTAAGGGTATCAGAAGCTTTCTAGGGTACGTGGGATACTATATATCGGCGATTTAGTAAGGACTTCACAAAGACTGCAAAACCTCTCACGAATATGCTTGTTAAGGATGTCCCTTTTGAGTTTGATGAAGAATGTTTAGCGACTTTTCAGAAGTTGAAACATGCCTTTGAAATAATGTGTGATCCTGTTGATCACGCCATAGGAGCAGTCTTCGGGCAAAGAGTTGATGGCAAACCTTATACCATCTAATACGCCAGTAAAACACTTGACGGAGCCCAAGTAAACTATGCAACCACTGAAAGAGAATTCTTGGCGGTAGTGTATGCTCTCGACAAATTCTGACCTTATTTAGATAACTCTCAAGTCATTGTCTACACAGACCATGCTGCCATTAAGCACTTGATGTCGAAAGCTGATTCGAAACCTTGCCTAATTCGATGGGTGCTATTACTTCCAGAATTCGACATTGAGATTCGGGATAAGCCTGGCCTTCAAAATGTAGTAGCTGATCATCTTTCACGGCTACAATTGGATCCATCAGCTGACGATGATCTTCTTATTATTGAGTTGTTCCCCCAAGAACAACTTGTTGCCATAGCCCAGCGCCTAGCTCCATAGTTCGCCGATTATGTGAACTATCTTATTTGTGGGATCCTCCCACTTGACCTAACGTATCAGCAGAAGAAGAAATTCCTCTCTGATGTTAAGAGGTACGTTTGGAAAGAACCACTTTTATATAAGCTTTGTGGTGATGGAATCTACAAGGCTGCTTACCTGAAGAAGAAGTGCGAAACGTATTGTTCCACTTACACGCCACCCCCTTTGGTAGGCACTTCGGGCCCGATAAAACTATAGCAAAGGTCCTTCATCCAGGCTTCTACCACCATACCCTTACTAGGGATGTAAGGCGCTACGTTTTATGCTGCGACAAGTGTCAAAGACCGGGAAATATATCCAAAAGAAATGAGATGCCTCAAACTGGAATACTAGAAGTCGAACTATTCGATAAAACCTTTGGCTTCCCTTGTTGGATGTCTCCTTTTCTTTGCAATGGAGACTCAAAAGGTGAAGGATTGAACCTCCATCCTTCAAGTAACATTAAGCGTTGAAGCGCAGCTTGTGAATCATTGAGTCGTTCCACTTGTTGCGTAACTTGCGGTATAGTGAGTTAGGAACTACAGTTGATGAGAGACCCTTCCAAACATTGTAATTGACGTTGGATCGCCGCTTGATAATTCACCATCAAGTTTTGGGTATAATCAAACCAGTTTTGTATATCAAGAATTCCTTGCATGAATTAAGTCATGGTAGGTTCGGGTGGGAGAATAGGGTGAGAGGAAGAAGCTTTTCTTTCGTCGTTTTGACTCGACGAAGAGGGCATTTTGCAGAGCTGTGAGATTTGATGGGCTAAGGTAAAAATGAATGGATGAGGCTTTAGGTTCTTTGTGGTTATGGGAATTTTGTAAATTTTAGAGAGGCTAAAATATTTGTTGGGAAAAAATTGGGTGTTACCGACAATGGGGGATGCACAAATCAATGTCCAACCAATGTTCAAGCAACGACAACAATACCACAAGATTCACTACACAAAGACAACCTTCAAACTCAAAAAAATCAACAATCTCAACCTTTACGGATTGATGGAGGTAGCATGAACATTCACCAAAACCCGAATTTCAACCATCAAGCTCTCTCCAAGAACTCTCCCGAAATCGCAACCCAAATTTAACACTAAACAATGAATTTCTTCAAAATTCACCACCAACAACAACTAGGCATGTATAAGATTCATTTGGGCATCAAAATTCAAAACAAAACTCAACCAAACATGCCAAAATCAACAGGAGTCCAAAAAAAGAGAAAAATTCTCGACTTGAACAACCTCACTAATCAAACTAATACTCAATAAGTACTTGGACGGATATGACAAATATCCCATCCTGACACTCCTAAGACATCAATGGACCAATATCAATCATCAAGAAGAAGTTTTCCATCCATAAACATCAAGAACAATACTGAAATACATAAGAACAAAAACTAGAAAAACCTGGAAAATTTTCACCCTAAACATGAGTTCTAAACCTTGCTCTGTTACCAAATGATCTGAGAAACCTGGGGGTCCTTCGAATTGATAAATACAGGAGGCCAAGGATCCACTAACTACTTAGGGTTTGAGAAAACACCAATTTAGATCTCATAAAACTACAACTAATTTTTAGGGCTTTTGGGAGATTAGGGATAAAATTCAACACGACAACAATAATAATAGAGATATGACTAATTAAATAGTAATCTCACCAACTAACCTAAGAACTGCAAGAAGGTTGCATTAGCACCCACACTTGAAGCTCGAAGACTTTCCACTCAAGAATTGGAAGAAAACACACCAATTCACTTGAATCAAACGAAATTGACTAATTACTCCACCAAGGATTAATCTTAATTACAAGGGTTTCAAATAACGTAAAACTCACAAGGTGTTCTTTGGCTAAACCTAAAACTCCATTGTTCCAAAAACTGGCTCTAAAATGGAGGGGAATACAAAATATATAGAAAAACAGAGGAGAGAAGTAGCGAGGAGCTGCTGAGAAAAGGCCTTGGCGCTGGTAGTGTCTGAGGAGGCGCTACTAGCACCTCATGCAGAAAGTTAATGCGGAGAAACAATATGAGACGCTGCGAGCGTCACCCAGGCGTTGCCAACGCCTATAGTGGCATGCTGACGTCTGCTGACTTTTAACATGCATAACTTCTTCGTTTTAACTCCGATTTGGTCGTATAATATGTCAATGGAAAGCTCTCGATGAGTACTATAAGCTTACCAATGTTCATGTCCATCAGAGTTATGTTGAAGGAGTTATGATTGAAAGAGTGAAGGTACACATTTTGATTGTACCCAATTTTGCCTGACACTTGCATTTTTCTTCAACTTTACGCCTCCAACTTGGACTTGACTCCATCTTATCTTCTTTCTAGCTTTTCTAAGTGGCCAATTTGAGACCTAAACAGTGACCGAACTGGGTTTATAAAAAACTGAGCCCTACCCCTCCGTTGTTATTATGTCCGATGTGAGCGACTCCTACGAATTAGGGATCAGACTCCCCTTTTTGGAGAAGAGTTGTACTCAACTCTTAGGGGTAGATCCCATGGAATTTCTCGTGCATTGCTAGCCCATTATAAAGTAGCCCCTATAAGCTCCAAAATGACCATGCTCATTACTCCATACTTCTTAAAGGTGTAGGAGTTTTTGAAGAAGGGATTATCTTGATCTTTGAAGTACCTCTTCTTCTCAACCCTAGCTCTCATGAGGTGATTGTAGTCCTCAATGTAGTCATCGATCGAGAATCCAGGGATGGGGAAGTGTACCAAGGAGATCCCGACATCATCCTCATCTTTGCATCTCTAGAACTTGCTTTGCATCTTGCTTGAGACTACATACTAGCATTGCACGCTGTGACAAAGTGATTAAGGCATTCGTTTTATTTTGCTAATCTACATAACCAAATAGCCTACCCTACACTATATTTAACTGATCTTTTTACCCTGCCTAGCCTTTGTTTACCCTTCTTTCATGATTGAACTCTGTCAATGCAAGCCTTGGCCTTTGGTAACCAGTATCCCTTTGCCTTGCTTGGTTGAATGAGAGTTTGTCGTCTTTTCGGAAGAAACCGTTGGTTAGGTGTGTTTGGACATAAATGTGAAGTTAGGGAGAAATTAAAGTACCACCTTTTGAATAATTAGTGTTTGGTTATGTTGTTCATACATTATCGAAGTTGAAGTTGTAATTTCATAGTTTTTTTTTCTCTCCCCAATCACCCACCAAAAAGAAAAAAAAGAGACGTAAAAAATAAAAAAAAAAAGAGAAAAAGAATTCCAAAAGATAAAGGTGTTTAGGGAGATTCAATTTAAATTTGTAATCTTTGACTTGGTTGTATTCAGTTTAGATGTTACATATCGTAGAGGGTGAGAGGTGAAATTCCTTGTACTAAGCAAGAAGGTGAGTTTAGAGTGTTATATTCATTGAAGTTCAATCCAAGCATGGCTCTTAATTCCTCAATCCCAAATTTTACCGCTCCTTACCCCTAACCTAAGCCCCGTTACAACCCGATAAAGTCCTTTTGATTGTCACTTGTGCATGCATACAAGTAGTGGACAGCGAGGTTCTTACCAAGCTCATGGTAGTTTGTTTCTATTAGTTTGAGTGTGAGAAAACCCACATACATATTGAAATTTGAGAGATTGAGTGATTTTATTCTTTCCTATGTGAGGTTTGCTCTTTTTGATTGACTTACATCCATAACTAACCGCGCACATTTGCACTATTCTTAAGACTGTTAGCAGGTTTATGCTTCAGAAGTACTTGTTCTCTCCTTTTGGTTTCGAAATTTTCTTCCTTTCTCTTTTAAACTGAGTTTTGATCTTGTCCAGACTGATCTTTGTGATTGCTTGAATGAATTGATGTGTTAGATTGGTTAGCCTGAGGGGGTGTTAAGATTTTGTTTTTGTAATCCTTTCGAAAGCTCTTGCCGTCTCTTTCTCTTCTTTCACTAGGTTTCTCCTGTTTGAGCCCTAACCCTCCTATTTTTAATTCTGACTTGCTTGAGGGCAAGCAAGAGCTATAAGCATGGGGGGATTTGATAAGTCATTTTTATATAGAGTTTTTAGGGCTCAAATCATATCAGTTTCATGCCTTTTATATCCGATATCTAGTATTTTTATGTCAAAATCCGTGATTTATATACTTGTTCGCGAGTTTGGTATGATTTACAGGAGTTGGTGGGATTATATCAAAAAGCATGAAGAATTGGAGAAGAAATAGCAAAAATCATGGAAAATAAAAAAAGAATGTTGAAGAGAAAGAAGGGAAAGGTGGAGAATGACCCAAAATCACACAGCCCAAACCCAATTAGGGTGGAAGAACAAGGCGCAGGCAGCGTCTTAGAAACGCAACCGGCGCCTCGTCCAGAAAGTTTAGTTGCCGAGAAATTGGAAAACGCAACCCGCGTTATGGAGGCGCAGCCAGCGCCCTCCCACGGAGAAATCCGCTACTTGGGAAAAATGCAGCCAGTGTTTGTAAAACGTAGGGCGCGTTTTGTGCCCTAATCCAGCTACTATAAAAGGGCTGTCATATCCGCCGTTTGGGAGAGCTCGACAGAGCGATTTTTTCCCTTTTTCCCATTTATATTAGGTTTTCAGAGAGATTCTTATGTAGCTTTTAGTGTAGATTTAGATCAAATTACTTACAGTTGATTCCTAAAGATTGTTATTAGATTAGATTATTGTTCGTGATCGAAGAACACGAAAGAGATCGATTCGGGTGACACGAAGATATCGATTCCGCCAATTCGAACACGGTTTATTTCTATTCTTCTTTAATGCTTTCTTGCTGTTATTTAGATTTTGCGATGTTTACTTTTAGCATTATGAGTAGCTAATTTTCTTAGTTTGGGGGATAAACTCGATGTTAATTGATTGAATTTGAATACAGTTTCGGTGTTAGGTTATCTTTTTATTCGTTTAATCTGCGTGAAATGTATGTCATGATAATTTGACAATAGAACGACAGTTTGAGTGTGTAGCTAGTTTTAGATTCTTGACAATAGAACGACAGTTTGAGTCTTGAATCGGGTTCCGTAGATTGAATAGGTTAGAAAATAGTTAGAGAAATGATTCTTGCCTAGGGTCAATTTATAATCAGTTCTTATCTTTGATTAAGCTAAATAGTTAGAAATAATGTTTAAGTTAATCAATGTAACTCACCTAGGATCGAAAGATCGAAGTGATAGGGCCTAAAAAGATTATAGACCCCGAATTATCTTGTTACCTGCACCGGAATTGTTGATAATTTGATCAACCGACTAGAGTGAACTCCCCTGAACGCTTTTAATTAATTGATAAGACGCTAAAAATTCTTGCTTTCTTAGTTTAATTTATAAAACTTTACAACACCCTTTGGATCGACCTAGCATTCTTTGTAGCGAACTAGTTTAGTGCGTGGTTGAACACAAATCCCTGAGAGAGAACGATATTTTATTACTACACAGACCCGTACACTTGCGGTACACAGACACCTATATGTTTTAGGTCTGTCAAGAAGCTAACTAGAGAGTCCCGTTTCTTTAACCCTCCGGGTCCGTGGTGGGCTTGTAGGAAGGTAATCCGGATTATCTTTGAAAAGGGAAATCTGGTGGGTTTATTCTAACGGGATTGTCATTTGATTCTACTATCTTGTTGTTGTTCAGTTGCGAAACCCTCCTCCTTATTACCGTTTGCGTCCCGAAATCTCCCGACACCCATTGTTTCCCATTTGACTGAACCATTGTTGTGTTTGTTCTGTTTTCACCTTAAACCTCTTGTTATCTTGTGATCCTAAACCTCACCTAGAGTCAATTAGTTCTAGCAAAGGCCCTTAGCTCCCTGAGAAAGAACGATAAAATTGAGGTCCAGAAACCACTGTTACAAGGACCATAAACCTTCGATCGAGCATCGAAGGTGGCGTAATCCAAATATGAAGGAGGTACTGAAGAACAAATTAATGAAACATCTCAAGGCGGGTATAATTTACTTCATCTTTGATAGTGAGTGGGTTAGCCCTATTCATATAGTTCTCAAGAAGGGAGGGATGACTGTGATCAAGAATGAAAAGAATGAGCAAATCCTAACTTGGACGGTCACTGGATGGAGAATGTGTATTGACAACGGGAAGCTGAACAAAGCCACTAGAAAGGATTACTTCTTGCTTCCGTTTGTAGATCAAATATTGGAACGTCTAGCTAAAAATTGTCATTTTTGCTATCTAGACCACTATTCAGGATTCTTTCAGGTTCCTATTCACCACAAGGACCAAGAGAAGACAACCTTCACCTGTCCCTACGGAATCTTCGCCTTCAAAAGAATACCCTTCGGGCTGTGCAATGCGCTGGCTACTAGGTGTATGATGGCGATCTTTGCCAAATTTATCGAAGACATTGTGGAGGTTTTTATGGACAATTTCTGGGTGTACGGGACTTCATTCGATCTTTGCCTGCAAAACTTGAAACGAGTGTTACAAAGATGCGAGGAAGTTAGCCTGGTTTTGAATTGGGGAAAATGTCATTTCATCGTATAAGGAGGAGTGGTCCTAGGACATGTTATATTTAGTAAAGGGATTTTAGTTGACAGGGCTAAAGTTGAAGTGATAGAAAAGCTACCCCCTCCTGTATTGGTTAAGAGTATCAGAAGCTTTCTAGGGTACGTGGGATACTATATATCGGCGATTTATTAAGGACTTCACAAAGACTGCAAAACCTCTCACGAATATGCTTGTTAAGGATGTCCCTTTTGAGTTTGATGAAGAATGTTTAGCAACTTTTCAGAAGTTGAAACATGCCTTTGAAATAATGTGTGATCCTGTTGATCACGCCATAGGAGCAGTCTTCGGGCAAAGAGTTGATGGCAAACCTTATACCATCTAATACGCCAGTAAAACACTTGACGGAGCCCAAGTAAACTATGCAACCACTGAAAGAGAATTCTTGGCGGTAGTGTATGCTCTCGACAAATTCTGACCTTATTTAGATAACTCTCAAGTCATTGTCTACACAGACCATGCTGCCATTAAGCACTTGATGTCGAAAGCTGATTCGAAACCTTGCCTAATTCGATGGGTGCTATTACTTCCAGAATTCGACATTGAGATTCGGGATAAGCCTGGCCTTCAAAATGTAGTAGCTGATCATCTTTCACGGCTACAATTGGATCCATCAGCTGACGATGATCTTCTTATTAATGAGTTGTTCCCCCAAGAACAACTTGTTGCCATAGCCCAGCGCCTAGCTCCATAGTTCGCCGATTATGTGAACTATCTTATTTGTGGGATCCTCCCACTTAACCTAACGTATCAGCAGAAGAAGAAATTCCTCTCTGATGTTAAGAGGTACGTTTGGAAAGAACCACTTTTATATAAGCTTTGTGGTGATGGAATCTACAGGGCTGCTTACCTGAAGAAGAAGTGCGAAACGTATTGTTCCACTTACACGCCACCCCCTTTGGTAGGCACTTCGGGCCCGATAAAACTATAGGAAAGGTCCTTCATGCAGGCTTCTACCAACATACCCTTACTAGGGATGTAAGGCGCTACGTTTTATGCTGCGACAAGTGTCAAAGACCGGGAAATATATCCAAAAGAAACGAGATGCCTCAAACTGGAATACTAGAAGTCGAACTATTCGATAAAACCTCTGGCTCCCCTTGTTGGATGTCTCCTTTTCTTTGCAATGGAGACTCAAAAGGTGAAGGATTGAACCTCCATCCTTCAAGTAACATTTGGCGTTGAAGCGCAGCTTGTGACTCATTGAGTCGTTCCACTTGTTGCGTAACTTGCGGTATAGTGAGTTAGGAACTACAGTTGATGAGAGACCTTTCCAAACATTGTAATTGACGTTGGATCGCCACTTGATAATTTACCATCAAGTTTTGGGTACAATCAAACCAGTTTTGTATATCAAGAATTCCTTGCATGAATTAAGTCATGGTAGGTTCGGGTGGGAGAATAGGGTGAGAGGAAGAAGCTTTTCTTTCGTCGTTTTGACTCGACGAAGAGGGCATTTTGCAGAGCTGTGAGATTTGATGGGATAAGGTAAAAATGAATGGATGAGGCTTTAGGTTCTTTGTGGTTATGGGAATTTTGTAATTTTAGAGAGGCTAAAATATTTGTTGGGAAAAAATTGGGTGTTACCGACAATGGGGGATGCACAAATCAATGTCCAACCAATGTTCAAGCAACGACAACAATACCACAAGATTCACTACACAAAGACAACCTTCAAACTCAAAAAAATCAACAATCTCAACCTTTACGGATTAATGGAGGTAGCATGAACATTCACCAAAACCCAAATTTCAACCATCAAGCTCTCTCCAAGAACTCTCCCGAAATCGCAACCCAAATTTAATACTAAACAATGAATTTCTTCAAAATTCACCACCAACAACAACTAGGCATGTATAAGATTCATTTGGGCATCAAAATTCAAAACAAAACTCAACCAAACATGCCAAAATCAACAGGAGTCCAAAAAAGGAGAAACAATTCTCGACTTGAACAACCTCACTAATCAAACTAATACTCAATAAGTACTTGGACGGATATGACAAATATCCCATCCTGACACTCCTAAGACATCAATGGACCAATATCAATCATCAAGAAGAAGTTTTCCATCCATAAACATCAAGAACAATACTGAAATACATAAGAACAAAAACTAGAAAAACCTGGAAAATTTTCACCCTAAACATGAGTTCTAAACCTTGCTCTGTTACCAAATGATCTGAGAAACCTGGGGGTCCTTCGAATTGATAAATACGGGAGGCCAAGGATCCACTAACTACTTAGGGTTTGAGAAAACACCAATTTAGATCTCATAAAACTACAACTAATTTTTAGGGCTTTTGGGAGATTAGGGATGAAACTCAACACGACAACAATAATAATAGAGATATGACTAATTAAAGAGTAATCTCACCAACTAACCTAAGAACTGCAAGAAGGTTGCATTAGCACCCACACTTGAAGCTCGAAGACTTTCCACTCAAGAATTGGAAGAAAACACACCAATTCACTTGAATCAAACGAAATTGACTAATTACTCCACCAAGGATTAATCTTAATTACAATGGTTTCAAATAACGTAAAACTCATAAGGTGTTCTTTGACTAAACCTAAAACTCCATTGTTCCAAAAACTGGCTCTAAAATGGAGGGGAATACAAAATATATAGAAAAACAGAGGAGAGAAGTAGCGAGGAGCTGCTGAGAAAAGGCCTTGGCGCTGGTAGTGTCTGAGGAGGCGCTACTAGCACCTCATGCAGAAAGTTAATGCGGAGAAACAATATGAGACGCTGCGAGCGTCACCCAGGCGCTGCCAACGCCTATAGTGGCATGCTGACGTCTGCTGACTTTTAACATGCATAACTTCTTCATTTTAACTCCGATTTGGTCATATAATATGTCAATGGAAAGCTCTCGATGAGTACTATAAGCTTACCAATGTTCATGTCCATCAGAGTTATGTTGAAGGAGTTATGATTGAAAGAGTGAAGGTACACATTTTGATTGTACCCAATTTTGCCTGACACTTGCATTTTTCTTCAACTTTACGCCTCCAACTTGGACTTGACTCCATCTTATCTTCTTTCTAGCTTTTCTAAGTGGCCAATTTGAGACCTAAACAGTGACCGAACTCGGTTTATAAAAAACTGAGCCCGACCCCTCCGTTGTTATTATGTCCGATGTGAGCGACTCCTACGAATTAGGGATCAGACTCCCCTTTTTGGAGAAGAGTTGTACTCAACTCTTAGGGGTAGATTCCATGGAACTTCTCGTGTATTGCTAGCCCATTATAAAGTAGCCCCTATAAGCTCCAAAATGACCATGCTCATTACTCCATACTTCTTAAAGGTGTAGGAGTTTTTGAAGAAGGGAGTATGTTGATCTTTGAAGTACCTCTTCTTCTCAACCCTAGCTCTCATGAGGTGATTGTAGTCCTCAATGTAGTCATCGTTCGAGAATACAGGGATGGGGAAGTGTACCAAAGAGATCCCGACATCATCCTCATCTTTGAAAGCAACTCTGCATGGGGCGAAACAAGCAAACCTAACACCGTAACCATTATCGATGAAGTAGAGCTTGGTGCGAGGCTTGTTTAGTCGGGGTGTGGGACATGGAGTTGTAGTAGGAACATTTAGTGGTGTTTGGGAGCACACATGCTCGTTAGGTTTGGTACAAAGTAAGGACAAAGAAAGAGGTAGCTTGTCCTCACTAGGAGCACTCACCCCCCATGTTTCATTCTTGATGAGGAGGTTTCTCAACTAACTTCCCATCCTAGGTTCGTTTTTTGTGTGGACTAAGGATGATCGTGGCTTCAATGGAAGAGGTAAGATGGGATTTTGGGAACAACACAACTGGTATAGAGGGACACTAATGTAGCAACGGGGTAATGAGGGTGTATTAGCAAAATAACAACCAAGATACACCTTACCACTAACAACGCCATTATAATCAACATGCCAACAAGCAACATCAAACAATCAATGTCTCTCAAAGATCATACATAACTCACCCAAAGACCCCACACCATATCCACCCAAATATGATTCACTGAATTTCGTCGAGGAGTTTTTTATTACCTCACTCTTCGCAAGAGGACGAACTAGATTGCTATTCTCATTGTGAGTGGAGGAGTCAAATACAAAACCTCCATTGGTTTTATTCGGATTCCAGGCCTAAGGCTCCTCAATTTGTCGCAATGTCTTCAATTGCCTCACACAGAATAAGGAAAGCCCCCCTTTTGGGCATAAGATCGATCATTGCTTGCTCAACGTCTACATGCCCATCAAGTATTAAAATGGACTTATGGCTAACCTATGGCTCCCCTTTTTGGATTTCTCCTATTCCGTGGAATGGAGACTCAAAAGGTGAAGGATTAAACCTCCATCATTCAAGTAACATTTAGCGTTGAAGCGCAGCTTGTGAATCATTGAGTCGTTTAACTTTTTGTGTAACTTGTGGTATAGTGGGTCAGGATCTCTAGTCGATGAGTGTTTAGACCCAATTTTGTGTCTAAATACCGCCTAAATCCTTAGGCTTTTAACTCGTTTCGTGGTTTAAGTTCATAGTTTTTAATGTGTTTTAGGTTATTTTGTAGTTATTTGAGTTTTTACCGAAAACGTAGCAAAATGGGCCTTTTTAGAGCATTTTTGGTGATTTCCCGAGCCGAGCTGGACCGGATGCCGAGGCGGAGTTAAGTCGGGATCACTTTTCTCACCTTTGGCGTCAATTAGTGAAGTAACACCTGCTACGACCCTCGGATCGAGCGTTGCATGCTTCGGAAAGAAGGAAGAAAAAAAGGGAAGGAAAGTCAAGGCGTAGCCCCGCCAGGAATGGCGTAGCGCCCGCTACGCCCGGAGCACATTTGAAGCCGAGCTGGACCGTACCCACGGTCCTGGTGACCGTAGCCACGGTGGGTATATGCAGAGGGTCAGGACGACCGAGCAAGACCGTACCCACGGTCTTGGGAGACCGTAGCCACGGCAACGCAAATGAAGAAATCGCCTGGATGTTTTTCTCTCGTCGCGCCCGCGACAGTGGTGGTCGCGCCCGCGACCCCCCTGCTGGGTTGCGATCCTTCGGCTTGAAGTGCTGCGTTTTAGGCAGTTTTTATCACGTGTATAAATAGCTCTTTTGCTGCGATTTTGGGGGCGACTCGATTGATTGGACTTTGGATAGAATTAGATAATTTCCAGCTTTGTATTAGTGACTTTTAGAGAGAGATTAGTGAGAGATTAATCTAGGGTTTTGGAGATTTGTGTTGGTTATTGAAGATTTGGGGATTCAAACAATTGAGAGATTATTCGATCATCTTTTTATTGCTTGTTCATCTACAACACTTTGATAAGTATTCTCGTCCCTTAATTCTTTTATTAATTGCTTTGCCAGTTGCTTTGCTCACTATTTAATTGTTCTTGCTTGTTTATGGTTGTTGGATGTTAGAAATAATGTTTAGGTTTGGTCTGGATGTTGTTAGCTTAGTTTTTATCTTGATTAGTAGCTAGAAACCCTTTGGGTTAGGGGGTAATTAAGGGTGTGAATGGGTGATTAGGTTTGGGTTAGCAATATTAGTGAGTAATTAGTTGGGAAATCAATTTCCCACTCTTTTCCTTCCCCCAAGCAGGATGTATTTGGGTTCGAAAGCTCCCGAATACATCCAACACTTGTGTTGGAAGGTGGGAATCGAGATAGTTAGTATTTTATTCACAAAAGCGAATAGAAGCTAACTAGGAAATTTCGTTTCATTAACCCTTCGGGTCTGTCGATGGACTTTGGGGAAGTTAATCCGTACTATCCTCGGAAGAGGAAGCTCGAGCGGTATTTTCTAACGGAATTGCCATTTGATTCTCCCTTCTTATTATTCCCTTGTTGCAAAACCCATTTCCTCATCCCTGTTTGCATCCCGAAAAGCCTCCGAAGCCTATTTTCCATTCCTTGACTGACCTTAGTTTTATTTGTTGCTTCGTGAGCGCCTCTTTCAACCCATTGCCTTACCTTAGCAATCTCGACCCGACCATTGACCTAGTTTCTATAACCTAGTCTCACAAACCATTGTTACACAAAATGGCGCCGTTGCCGGGGAGCCAGCGCCCATAGTTTTAGTTTCTTGGTTTTTGGTTATTTGAGTTTGCTTTCATGCTAGAAATCAATTTGTGTTAATCCAAATGAATTTGATGCTTCTTCATTTCTTGTAGGAGTCTTTGAGTTCAAATGGGTGAAGCTCAAGCTGGTTCACCTCGTACCCTTTTATCATATGTTGTTCCATCATTTGGTACGGGAGGCAATCCTATCACGTTACCACCATTACCACTCGATGATGTGTTCGAGTTTAGACCGCACTTACTTGAAGTCCTCGGGTTTAAATTCGTCATAATTGATATGAGCATCAGGATTACAACAGTACAAGTGAGTACAAGAAAATAAAAACGACAAAAAATAATGTCAAGTATATATGTATGCAAATCATGAAGAGACGAGAAGGAGAAGAAAAGAGGGAGAAGAGGAAGAAGAAATCACCTAGTGTTAATACTCCTAGGTGATTCGGTGTGTCGAAAAATGATGGGAATGAGGCGATATTTATAGGGGAAATGAAGTGAGGAAACTAGAGCTATGAAATAAAGAGAGGTAGCTGGGCCATTATGATAAGCAGGAGGCCCAATATATTGGAATGAAAGGAAGCAGGCCACAGCGGACCAGCATGTTGGGTTATTTTGGGCTGCCAAATTTCAAACGACCATAAATTTCTCATCCGACCTCCGATTAACTTGATTCAAGTGTCGTTGGAAATCTTGTAATGAGTAATTTTAGCTCCCAAAATTAGAAAACTCATAGAGGTCGGTGGAAAGTCGGTAATTTAAAGAAAAGGCTCAGGTACATGAACAAATGGCTGAGTTTTTGGAATATTTGAACGCGGATGGGCTAGAAATGGAAATGGGCTAATGTGAAAGGCCTTTTTTGTAGAGGAATATTTATTTGGGTTTTTTGTGGATTTTTCATCATTTATGCATTTCAAGAATACTTGGCATTTAATCCTAAAAAATAAAAAACGCTCAAAATAAATTACATAATTACAAAGCTAAACTACGACAAAATTCAGCGTCTACAGCAAGGTAGGAATCCGGATGTGTCCAGTGGTGAGGGAGAAGAGGAGGACAATGAAGAAGAAGGAGAGGATGAAGAAAATGAGGAGAAAGAAGAAGAGTATCTCGGTTATGGCGAAGCTAGTGGAAATGGAAGTCATCCATGGGAAGGTACGCTTGGGCATCTCAACTCTCAATTCAAGCAAATGAGAGTTGATCTTCGAGAACAACGGGCTTTGCTCCCGGGTCAACATAACTTGTTGGAGCCCCAACAAGATCTGATACGCGCCCAGCAGTTCACACATCAAAGGCACAAGGAGTATTTTTAACAACAATACCAGTATTGGGGTGACTGGGGGTATTATCATTACTCCATTGCGAACAATCCCCCAGCGCTATCGGAGTACATAAACCGCCACTATCCCACCTACTTTCCATATCACCCATATCCTCCCCTGAGAGGATCTGAGCAATGATTTGTAAGTGTCCCCGCTCCCACTTTATTGATTTCCTTTACACTATTATTGTTAGATAAGTG
The DNA here is from genome assembly GCA_029582165.1 of Portulaca oleracea. Lineage (NCBI taxonomy): Eukaryota > Viridiplantae > Streptophyta > Magnoliopsida > Caryophyllales > Portulacaceae > Portulaca > Portulaca oleracea. The sequence continues at coordinate 7,272,165 of CM055885.1, read as the reverse complement.
TGGGGGGTTCTTTATGGGAAAAGTTGGGAAAGTGTGATGGTTAGTTTGGTTTTGTTGGGTTCGTTGTCCCCATGGTTTGGTTGTTTCATTTCTGTTGCTTTATCTTGGTAAGGCCGGTCATGAGAGTTGTTTCACCCTCAATTCCCACCTCAAATAAGTGAGATTCGGGGTTGAGGTTAGCTAGTGTCAATATACATATTGTGAATAGTTTGTCTTGCCTTTAGTTCTCTAGTTAGTGTCTTGGATTTATTTTTGTTTTCTTCTTTTTCTTTTATGCATGCGAACATTCACACTAATTATGTTTTTCTTGTTTATTCGTAACCCAAGTGTGATGTTTTCCTGGATCGCGGATTGGTTCTGTTCTTTAATTGAAGATCTCGAGGTAACCTCTTTCCGCACTCTTTGTTGTGTATATATCTCAATCCTTTTTGCATGCTTGATTTTCTTTTTGGGTGGCGAGCCCCTTTGAGTGTTTGTGTTGGGATTATATTTTGTTATGGTGTTTAGACCCATTTTTGGGCCTAAATATCGCCTTTTATCTTGGTCTATTAACTCGTTTCCGGTCTATTTTCGTGTTTTTTAGTATGTTTTTGGTTATTTTGTAGGTTTTGGCGTTTTACAATAAAACGAGGTAAAACGGACCATTTTTTAGTCTTTTTGGCGATTTCCCGAGCCGAGCCGGACCGAGAGCTGAAGCGGAGTTGACCTGGGACCACTTTCCCTTCATTTGGCGCAAATCAGAGAGGTAACACCCACTTTCCCTTCATCTGTGTAGCGGGTGTTACATGCCTTGGAAAGAAGGAAGAAACAAAGGGAAGAAAACAGGAGGGTAGCGCCCGCTACCCTATTGGTGGCAGCCGCTACCTTGGCTGGCCAGAACGAGATAGCACCTGCGGTCTCACGGACAGCACCTGCGGTCGTAAGAAACTCAAAATCGTCTTTGGTTTTGGCTGGGTAGCCCCCGCTACCCCACTGGTGACACCCGCTACCTCCATCTGAAGAAGAGAAAGACTGCGTTGTCCAGACCGCACTGCGATCTCCACAATTCTGCGCGTGATTCTTCTTGGCAAGCTGTGTTTGCCCAAGCTTTTGCCTTGTATAAATATTCCTATTGACGATTTTCTTGTAGAACAGTCTGGGGGATCCTTTTCTAGTTTTAGAATTTATTTTCCAGCTTTGTATTAGTGAGTTTTAGGGAGAAATTAGCTTGGATAATTCTAGGGTTTGTGGTGTTGTTGGAGATTTGGGGATCTAAACAATTGAGAGATTGTTGGATATTCTTTTTATTGCTTTTCCTTGTTCTATTACAGCATTTGATAAGTATTCTCTTCCCTTAAACATTTCATTAATTGTTCTGCTAATTACTTTGCTTCTTCTTTAATTGCTTTACTTGTTATCTTTCATTGTTTTTCTTGTTCTTGATTGTTGATGTTACAAATCATGTTTATGGTTGGTTTGGATGTTGTTAGCTCAGTTAGTATCATGATTAGTGGCTAGAAACCCCATGTGTTAGGGGGTAATTAAGGGTGTGAATGGGTGGTTAAGTTTGGGTTAGCAATATTAGTGAATAATTAATTGGGAAATCAATTTCCCACTCCTTTCCTTCCCTCAAGTGGGATGTATTTGGGTCCGAAAGCTTCCGAATACATCTAACACTTGTGTTGGAAGGTTGGAGATTGGATAGTTAATTCTCACCCACGAAAGTGGAAGGAGGTTAACTAGGGAATTCCGTTTCATTAACCCTCCGGGTCCGTGGTGGACTTTATGGAAGTTAATCCGGACTAACCTCGAAATTGGGTCAACACGACTCGTGTTGAACCCAAGTCGGTCCATGTTGGGCTGATTTCTCACAGAAATCAATTTCCAACTTTTCTAAACGTGATACAATATTAGTTAGGTTACATACATTTTGTTCGAGGACACTGACTTGTGTGACCCAGTAGGACCAAATAATAAAGTTGTAATTAAACATATTTAATTACTAATTATAGAGGTCTCTAGCAAGACATATAATTACTATATTACTTTGGTTTAATCTCCGTGTATATCGAACATTGTCGGGACATTCCCAACAGCTTCGAGGTAATGGTGAGCTTGGAAAGGAACCTGATCTGATATTGAACCCGCCCTAGGAAACCACGAATCTCCTTCTCCGTTCGAGGCGGTGGCATGTCCTGAATAGCCTTGATTTTAGATGGATCGACTTCAATCCCCCGCTGACTGACGATATACCCTAACAACTTTCTCGAGATTACCCAAAATGCACACTTCAGCGGATTCAATCTCATGTTGTACTTGCAAAGTCTAAGGAAAAACTTGCGAAGTTAGGGATGTGGTCTTCACGCCTTATAGATTTGACGATCATGTCATCCTCGTATGCTTCAACTTCCTTGTGGATCATGTCATGGAATAAGGTAGTGACGGTGCGTTGGTAAGGAGCACCGGTGTTCTTCAGCTCAAATGGCATCACAACATAGCAAAAGGTTCCCCACGGAGTAATAAAAAATGTTTTCTCCATGTCTTCTTCAGCCATTTTGATTTGGCTGTAACCAGCATACTGTAACGTGGTTTTGTTGACCTCGGTTTCACATACATCTTAGATTGAGATTCGTCTCGATCGGATCGATCTAGCAATCGGGTTCCCGGGGTGCTGCATGGACTTTTCAGTAGAGGGTTTCAGCGTTGGAATCTGGAAGGTCAACCTCTTCTTCAACATGAATTAGCGATCAGGTATAATTACAAAAGTCTCTGCAGTTGTTTCGATTAATTGTTTATAACTGTTATAATCTTCCGCCAATTAATCTGTATCTGTTTAGGAAATAGATAACCTAAAACCTAACAGTGGTATCAGAGCCACCAATTGCATGCTAAAGTATTTTACTTGTATTCATAATTAATTTTGTCAATAGTTGAATTAAATTATGAATATGCTAGAATAGATTTATGCCTAAAATTTTGAATCATTATGAAAGTTTTAAACTTTATTGTTGATGATAATAAATCTGATATTTTATTGTAAAATTTCATGCTTTGTTATTATTTATTTCTTATTGCCTTTATTTAATCGATTTTATGTTTGTTTAATTGTTAAATACAGCATGAACTCGATTTAATTTTGAATGTTTTAGAAACAATCATGTTTAATATTGTTAAACATTAGGCAATACATGAAATAGGTCTAAATTCGCAAAATAGGGTTTTGTAGAATTAATTTTCTGATTTAGTTTATTTACGGTAAATATGAAAAATCAAAATAAAATATCAAATGAACTCGAACATTTCGGAAATTTTTACTGGAAGTGTCTGGAAGTGTTCAGGACTTTCCATAATTTTTGTAGATTTTTCCCAATCAAAATGGATTTTTAATTGAGTTTTCAGATCTGAAGTGAATTAAAATTCGTTTAATTCTCTGAATTTTATAAATTTGTAGAAATTTGTAAAACTTCTGAAATTTTTTATAGTAGGTTACTGGGTAACCATACTTTTAGGGAATAATTTTTCCGTTAATTTATCCGGTCAAATTATATTTTTTAATTTAGATTTTCAGATCTCAGAGAAATAAATTTGTTGCTTCTCTGAATTTTGTATATTTATAGAAATTTGAAATTTTTTTGAAAATTTTATAGTAGGTTACTAGGCAACCATTCTGTTATGGATAAATGTTTCGTGAATTTTCGAAATCATTTACTAATTTTCCTTTAATTTTGAGATTAACAAAAAAGTATAATTGTTTACTCTTCGGAATTTTATTCTAATTTTCGAAATTTGATAAGAATCTGAAATTTTTACAGTAGCATATTAGATGAACCTAATGTATGGGAAAATTATAATATTTGATTTTTAAACTTATCGGACTATTATTATTTATTTTCCTCTTAAACGGAGAATTAAAAAGTTTAATTCCCTAAATTTTTGCAATCTTTTAGAAATTGTTAAAATTCTGGAAAATATTCATATTGGGTTATTAGATAACACTATGATATGAAATCTTTTAATTCGATAAGTTATGATATTTTTATTTAAGTTTTTTTTCACGAAATTAACCGAAACTCGGAAGCAACACGGACCGTGTTGATCCAACATGGACCGTGTTGCCAGCAGTTTTGGTGATTTCGTGTATATTAGGGTTTCTAATTAAATAATTATTAAATCCTATTACTACTAAATCAGATATTAATGGGCACAAAAATCTATTATTTTGTAAAGTTTAGAAAACCTACAATATCTTTGAAAGATATAGTATCTTTTAGACTCCTTGATTTTAGGAAAGTCAAGTATTTTGTGTGTATAAGTATAAAATCCTGAATCTGTTTAGGTAATTAAGATAAAATTTGGATTTTGTTTATTATATTAATCATGCAAACCTTTTAGGAAATTTTATTTAGTATTTATTTCCTTATGTGTTATATTGCAATTATATATATGCCTTTATAATTTGTTATTTAAGCATGATTTATATTTGATATAATTATTGCAATATTACTTGTTTGCATGTGCTTCTAGTATGGCCATAGATAGTCGGTTTTACCGGTCTGCATACCGGGTTGGGTGAAATACGGCCTGCGTCTCGTCATTGAATTAATTTTGAATTTCAATTTTCAGTTAAGTTTATTTTAATTCATGTAAGGCCTCAATTGTAAGGTCCACTTTGTAAATTTGTTGTATTTGGAGACATAGAGTTGAGTGGGAGCTCAACAACAATGGAGGTGTCGATTCGAGTGGGAGCCTATCCAAGGAAGTTGCAAAATCCAAGAAGAGTTTCTTGAAGACTGTCAAGGCTTAGTTAAATTAGTTTGATTAAGTCTAGGTGGTCATACTAGGGGTTTTATTTATGCATTAAATTCGTTATTGCATGTTGTTTTATTATGCCTTTTACGCTTTTCGAAAGAGTTCACCTAGAATTGCATGCTTAGGATAATAAAACCTACTCTCAAAATGAATTATTGTTCAACCTATCGAAACACCACTTTGATGGATAAATAAACAGAGCCAAAGCGAATTATTTGTCCATCATTAATAAGTAGGGTGGGAGCTAGGTCAATTCAAAATGGTTATCAAAATAGTTTTGGGCCAAGAGCAAAGGAAGAGAAATATTGTATTCGATACAAATATCTTGCCAAGAGTCATTTTGAATGATCGATCATAAGATTATCCACCAAAGATAACATGGGATCGAGTTTTGTTGGGCCAAAGTCCACTTGAGCCCATGAGTCTTGTGAGTCTTGGTAAATTAAAACATTAAATGAGAGTTGATAAAGTGTTTTGTTTTGAAATTAAAATTAGTTTAATTTCTATTGATGAATAATAATTAAAATGAACCAACTTGTCTCATAGAATTATTTATGCCTTTTCACTCAAACATCCACCACTAATAAAATATTGTTTTCTCCTTGAGAAATAGAAAAACAATTACACCAATTCTTTAATTGGCATCGTTATCACAAGATTGTCTTGGAGGCGAATTAAAAGAAACATGTCTTTGATATAACATTGAGCTAGGCATCAATATTAAGAGGTCAATCAAGCCAAATGAATACATGTAATGTCATAGTATTCATACAACTTTAACTTCAAAATATTTGAAGGTTAGAGGAAGGGTTTTCAATATTACCAACTCAAAACCAAGTTCATCGAACTAGTTAGAGTTGATAAATATGAAACCAATAACCAGATAGTCTCGGTTGAGCTAGATAAGAGCCAATTGTTGGCGCTCATGTTCTGAAATAATTTGACTATTTTAAATCATGAGAAACCTCAGATCCTCTTTAGCCAAAAGATTGGCGACCGAAGATAGTCTTTTAGTGAAAGGGAAAATAAGATTTAAGAAATCTATCAAAGACAAGAAGTCAAAGGAAAGGTAAAGACAAACAGTTGTACATACCCAACCAATGACAGCAATCGGTTAACAACCAGATCATGTATGACACTGGCAGCGTGAATAACTATAAGGAAGACTTGAGATATGATTTCAATTCTAGGCAAATGCGTATATGATACACACTACCCTTACTAAACCCACTTTAAGTATAAGACACCGGCTGTGAAACTCGCATTTATGCAAATGTGCAGTATCTACAGCAAAGTAGATGTGCTTTGAAGGATGAGAGTCAGCCTACAAATAGGAACATGCAATTAGTTGTAGTTCCTTATGAAGAGTTGGTTGTTTATCCATTTCCTCAAGACTTATAAGAGAAATATATAGGTGATTCTGTGTTCTCATTATAAGTAGAAATTTGATTTCTTACTCTCAATTAGAGAGAGAGAGGATCTCGGATAAACACACCCAACACATCGAAACCAAAAGGTTTAAAAGGAATAACTCATGTTCAAACATAAAACTTGTAACTATGTACTAAGTCATGCAAATCAGAGCGCATTCAGAAGCTTCACAGTGATAGACTTTTGAATGATAAGACTTTGAAGCATGAGATGTCTGCAAAGCATGACTGTACCTTTTACAAGAAAGGGTGAACGTGCCAACAAACACTCATGCATATGGATGTATGTAGTCCAATTGAGCACAAGTACAAGGGATGAATTACTTCACATCTTCAAAGATGAATAAAATAACACATGGTGATTCATGTCTATGAGATTCATATGAAGTTGGAATGTTAAAATAGTTTGGAAATTTCCAAAATGAAGTAGTCTTGGCGAAACAATGAGAGCACTTAGATACGATCGAAACGATGCTAATGGTTGAGCCAAGAGTTTGAACAAATGACTTAAATGAAACATAAATCTGGCACTATAAGCTTAAGTCATATTAATCAGAAATGTATTCAGAAACTGCATAGTGCAGGATTTTGGAAAACCTAAACTTTGAAAAGTTCAATGTTTTGCGAAGCACGTCTGATGAGTAAGATGACTAAAATCACCTCTTATTGGAATTGGTGAACAAGCTAATGACTTATTAGGATGCATACATACTGATGTATGTGGGCCTATGGGCACTAGTGCTAGAATAAGGTTTACTGTACTATTTCATCACTTTCAGTGACGATTTTTTAGTAGATATGGGTATATCTACTTAGTACGCCACAAGTCCAAATCCTTTGAAATGTTCAAAGATTTTCAAAGTGAAGTACAAAACCAATTTGGCAAGAAAACCAAAACCTTTTAATAAGGTTGAGGAGGTAAGTATTTGAGCCATGATTTGACTGACCATTTAGAGAATGTGGAATTGTTTCATAACTCTCTCCTCTAAGAATACGACATCTCAATGACGTATCTAAGAGCGAGAAATCACACCTTATTATATATGGTTTGATCAATGATGGTTGAGTCAACATTGCCGATTACCTTTTGGGGATACACACAGTTAACCATAGCTCTAATTATTGAATAAAGATTATGTGAAGCACTAGAGAAAAGAGGTTCCTGAACTATGTTCTGAAAGAAAGGAGTATCCTTTCTACAAACTGTTGGAGAGGAAAGTGTTTGTGTCTCAAAATGCTTTCTTCTTAGAGAATATGTTATTCTCTAAAAGAAAGAGTGGGAGAGTTTTGAACTTACCGAAGTTCAATAGACCCAAAATACTATAATCATCACCTAAAACTCCGCTACTTGATCCTAGTTCAAAATTTTCCTACTGGTCGGGAAATTAAGAACAAGGTTGAGGCAGTTGAAGTTCCTCAAAACGTTAAGGAGGAGGTGTCATGAACATTACTCCTAGCAAGGTCAGGTAAACAACTCTGTCAATCACAGAGATCTCGATCTTCTATGGATGAGCGTGAGATGTTACTTTTAGAAAGTAATGACTCTACCTACAACAAAGAAGCTTTAGCAAGTCAAGATTCCATAAGGTCTAAGACGGACTCCATGCATACAACCAAGTTTAGATCTCGGTTGATTTGTCTGATGGTGTGAGCCATCAGGCACGGGAGGGTTTTAAGGCAAAGCATGGGTTCATTAAGATAGACATCAAGACTGACTTCAAAATTAGATTTTGAAGAAAGGTGTGTACTTCACACAACTGAATTGTCTTTTGTTGGAATAACTTGTAAACTTCAAGAGACCATCTGTGGTCTTAAGGAAGCTTCTAGGAGTTGGAATCATTGACCTTCTTGACCAGGATATCAAAAAGGTTTGACATACTGGGAAGTGCCAAAGATAATATTGTGTTTACAAGAAGTTCAGTGGGAGCAATGCATTTTCTGATATTGTATATGATTGACATATTGCCTACTAAGAAGAATATTCCAATGTTGCTTCTACTGAGGTTGACTTGGAAATAATTTTCAAAGTGAAGGATTGGTGGGGCTAAGAATTTTCTTGGAGACAAGAACTATAATGATAGATTAAAGATTTTGATTGTTTGAATAAAAGTTAACTAGGTGTTGAATAGTTCAACTCACTTCGAGAATGGATTCATTTCCAGAAATCATGGCATATCCTTACGGAATTTGATTGCCTCAAAACAATCATAAGTTCTAAGAAGGATGAGACATATAACTCATGCTTCAGGCGTGAGATTAATGTATGACATGAGATGTTCAAAGTCCAACATAACATATAAATTGTATATGTATAAGCAAAACTAAGGATGTGTCCTAAGTCTAAAGTGGTTGATAAAAGCTAAGTGTGAAGAGTTGCATTGATGCTACACTCATGCAGAGAAATATGATTATCTGAAAGGTCAGAGAAAATTATACGATCTGTTTTGAGTGGTATTGAGGTGAACTGGAAGAAGTTCCTAACATCACATGCAGTTAATTCTACAAATAAGACAAGTATGGCACGACTTTAGAAGTTGTGGCAGAAACTGTTAGGATTACGAAGTTCGTTTTTAGAACTGGGTGATGTTTCTAGCCTTGCGAGAGAAATGGAGCCTTGTTGATAGGAGCCATCACTCAAGCAAAGGAACGGAAGCTCACTATGAATCCAAACATGTGTTCCGGAAATATCTTCCTGTATGAAAGGTCATTAGTGAGATGGTATATGTGGGAGGTTCATTGCAAATATTATGTACTAAACCCCTGTTGTAGTTATAGCATGATAGTCATGCATGGGAAATAGGTGTTAAACACATTCTCGAATATTAACAAGTCAAAGTTACATGAATTGTTCATGAATTATGACCTTGTTAATTCATCATTCAGAATAAGATTCCAAAATTTACATCAATTGTGGTTTAGAATTATTTAAATGTCCAAAAAGGTAAGCGCATTCAAAATGGGAAATTGGATGAGGTCCAATTTCTGAAACCCCATCAGTGAACTTGATAACGCTAGTCTTGGTCGACAGTCGACCTGGTCCCTAATTGTATTATCACGTAGAAACAGTGATAATATCAACACAATTAGCATGTAGGATTGAGGTGATGATCAAGTTTCGTGATCATAGTGATGTGATGACATCATAAATCAATCACATGGGTATTGTTGAGAACAAACCGAACTGACCCGCAGTAGGAGCTCTTTAAGTTAGGAATGCCATAAGAGCTCTCGCTACTCAAAATTCTTAAATCCTGAGTTCAATACATAGACTACATGGTCTGCTGTGACTTTGGAGCGCGTCAAACGCCTTTCGTAACAGTAGGCTATTAAGGGGGTGTCTGGGTTACAGTTGGATCATGTGAGAATGTGTGTCTGAACAAGATGGCATTGTCCTTCCTATTAGGGATAGTTGTCTTGTTGGCCACTCGGTGAGATTGGACTGAAAATGCTTGGCCGAGCTCAGTTGAATGAATAGTTGATCGTCTGTTTTTTCAAAGTCTAAACTCAGAGATTGAGGAAAGTTTCGGACCTTACATAAGGATGACATCAGCTTATCTTATCCGAACATGAGACAGTAAGTGACAAAAGAATTCAAGGAATCGAACACTTGTGTGACAAGTGGGAGATTGTTGGGAATGTCCTGACAATGTTCGATATACACGGAGATTGAACCAAAGTAATATAGTAATTATATGTCTTGCTAGAGACCTCTATAATTAGTAATTAGATATGTTTAATTACAACTATATTATTTGGTCCTACTGGGTCACACAAGTCAGTGCCTTGGAACAATGTATGTAACCTAAATGATATTGTATCACGTTTAGAAAAGTTGGAAATTGATTTCTGTGAGAAATCAGCCCAACACGAGCCGAATTGGATTCAACACGGGTCGTATTGACCTAACACGGTCCGTGTTGAGACACCACGGTCCGTGTTGAGACACCACGGTCCGTGGTGTCTATGGACCGAATAATTGAACCTTCTGGAGTCCAACACGGACCGTGTGGGGCCCAGAAAGGCGTCGTTGTTTTAATTCGGCCCTTTAGGGTTTTTGAACCCTTTCCCTAGGTTTTCTAAACACTATATAAAGGGGTCTCTAGGAGAGATTATTCCACACCAACTGCCTAAGACTCTTAGAGAGATACTAGGGTGATTTCCTGAGTTCCTCTCTCTTTCAGTTTGTAGTTTCAGTTTCAGGAAACATTCTTTGTTTCCCGAAACAAATTTTACATACATCTTAGATTGAGATTCGTCTCGATCGGGTCGATCTAGCAATCGGGTTCCCGGAGTGCTGCGTGGACTTTTCAGTAGAGGGTTTCAGCGTTAGAATCTGGAAGGTCAACCTCTTCTTCAGCAGGAATTAGCGATCAGGTATAATTACTAAAGCCTCTGCAGTTGTTTCGATTAATTGTTTATAACTGTTGTAATCTTCCGCCAAATAATTTGTATCTATTTAGGAAATAGATAACCTAAAACCTAACAGAAGCGTGTTGTCAAATTTATGTTGAAGAACATTATCTATAGATATGGGGTGCCACATGAAGTGATCAGAGACAATGGGAGTCATTTCATGGGAGAATTTGCCACTCTTTTGGCTAAGTACAAGATTCAACACCATTATGCTTCTCCTTATCGGCCACAAACAAATGGAGTGGTCGAGGCGGTGAACAAAACTTTGGTAAATATTCATTGAGAAGATGGCAGTCACTTATAAGGATTGGCCTGACAAACTCCTTTTCGCATGGGATATCGAACTTCAATTCGAATTGCAGCTGGGGCTACACCCTACTCTTTGGTTTATGGAATGGAGGTTGTTTTGCCTGTGGAGATCATTGTTCCTTCCCTGAGAATCATTGCTAAAAGCCAAATTCCTAAGGCCGAGTGGGCTCGAGTCATGTATGAGGAGCTAACCTTGTTGGATGAACGATGACTCCGTGCTCTACACAATATTCAGCTCTATCAGAGTCGAATTACTCGCGCACTTAACAAGAAGGTCAAAGACCGGGACTTAATGGAAGGTGACTTGGTGTTGTAAGAAATAAGGTCCGTTCGTCAGGATCCTCGCGGCATGTTTGCCCAGAATTGGATAGGACCTTACGTCATTATGTCCATTAAACTTGGAGGTGCTGCTCGTCGCTTGGCAACACCTGAAGGAGAAGAGCTTATTCAACCGGTGAACTTGGATCAGTTGAAGAGGTATTATGTCTAAGCGACTAAGGGTTGGTACCTCTAACTACTTAAACATATATTACCTTATAAAAGATAGCAACTGAACTGCCAATACTCCACTTGCTTATGAGAGAAACAAAAAAAAAAGAAAAAGGAATAGAAAAGAAAAAGTGAAAAGCTATAAAGTGGCTGACTTGAAAAGCCTTTGGGCAAGTCAGGCAATAGGAAAGTTAAAAAAAAAAAAGAGAGAAAAAAAAGAAAAAGAAAAAAAATGAGGGACTAACTTGAAAATCCTTTGGGACGAGTTAGGTAAAAGGAAAGATTGCAAGTTTTGCTATCGAAGACAAGGATTGACAAGAAGGAGATCTTAGCTCGTGTTAATTCTTGTAAAACAAAATGAAATGTATTACTTCTCATATCAATAAAAGAAGTATACTATTGTTCGATGCATCTTGTTTTATTAATTTTAATAAAGGGAAAGCATCAAATTAAATAAATACATAGTGTACACATTCTTTCCTACATTTATTCCATTTCTTTTATCTCCATCCTACTTACTAGATATGTGTCAAGTTCTAGTTCGAGTCAGAGTCCTTAGACCCGTTAGTGCTCGCTTGACAAGTCTTGCCTGATTTTCTAGCACTAGGGAAAGACCTTTTTTGGTTAGAATCTGATCCCGATTCTCCGGCAATGATAATGCTCTTCAATTTTAGAGCCACTCAAGGAGTTGAGCGAGTGCATTTCTCGCGCCATTGTTTCGCACCAATAGTAGTAGTCAACCAACTTCGGTATTCGTCGGTCAACAAAGAGAAATTGCGATGAGGCAGTGGAACCTCAACTCCCGCTCGTTTATTCAAATATTTAACCCATGATTCGACCACCCAACCTTGGAGATCTGTGAGGTCAGGAATCTCACATGGGAGCAAAAGAATGTCTTATAGGCATCCCATTTGGCGTATAACCCAGTAAGGGAAGTAGTAGGTGAGTTCCCCCTGGCCCAACAAAGTGATATGAGCTGCCTTGCTTGAACGGTTTGAGAAGCATGAGACCTTCAACTATTGAATCAACCATTGAATTTCTTTGTGATCCTTTAGAAAGATCACCCACTTATCGAAGCTACGGCGCGCATCAAACTTCCTTTTACGTTGGCAAAAGTGAGCCAATTCCGATGGAGTTATAGGAGAAAACACCATGCTGAGGTGTTCCATGAGCCATATCTGAAAGGAAGAAGAGATGTAGTAAGTCTCTTTGTTGCAAAAGAAAAAAATATAGAACCAAGGAAAATCGGCAGAGTGATTCCACATGGATTATTCAGATAATTCATGCAAAATCAAGAAACAAAAAAAAAATATACACGTCGATACTTACTTGAAGCGCAAGGGGGCTTCCTCCGAACATTTACTTAGTACTCCAAGAATCGAGGACCAATAGAGTTTCCGCCACCATCATGGGAGCCGGATTGTAGCCACGGGTCATTTCATCGACAATATGGATAAGAGAAAGAGGAGCAAAACCCGAACCACCATGGTAAAATAAAAACTCAGCCAAGATACAAAAACACCAAATCTCGTACACTTGATACCGGTTTGGGTTTAAGCGCTTTCGGTGATTGAAAGAATTCTACCATGGCTTGGAGATTCACCATGTTATTCACCAAAATATGCCCAAGTGCACGATGATTGAAGTTAGTCATCTCTTCAAATCTCTCAATATAGTTAGAAGCCAGAGGGGGAGTTGTTGGCGGAGTGTAGAAATCAAAAGCCGAAAATGCATGGTCATTCTTCAGGGAGAGAGCACAATTGGTTCCACGAAAACCGGAATACGTGAAGCTTCGAATCCTAGAATGTGAAAGCCGCCTTGAGTAAATCCCAATTGATTTCAACTTGTTTCAGGCTCAAAATGAGGGGATAAGTTGTAAAAGGTGAGAATCGGGTTTTGGTAAAGAATTCATCTAAAGGCTTAGTTTCTTTTCTAAAGCTATGATTGAGGGGTATAGAAGATGAGAGCGAAACGACAGGATGCGGTGGAAAGAAACGACAACAAGTCTTGCTTAAATACTGAAAGGAATGCTACGAGTGCACCTTTTGTGCCTCGGGTCTGGCCATGCAAGGGGTGATGGATGACAGGCAGCGACGTGTCAACAGGCGAGGACAGAGTGTCCTCCACTGTGTCATGGCCGGTCGGCCTCCAGCAGGGGGAAATGAATCCTTTGTAATGTTGACACCGTGAACGTGTATGCATGGGAAGAAGACGCGGCTTGGAATCCCTTTAGCGTGTTGGTGTAAAAAAATATGTACATGCAATTGTGTTATTTTCTTTAAATTTAATTTGTAATCTTTAATGTAATTATATCAATAGTATAGAGAACTTATTTTATTTTTCTTTTGAGTTTAATTCTTTGTAGAACAGTCTGAGGTTCACCGATAAATAAAAACATTGGGGCTTGCATGCATTGCATTCGACCGAGTCCAAAAATCATGTTGATAAAAAGAGTCTTCCTGCATTTTCATTTCTAGTTCTCGTACATATGTTTATTCCTCGTACAAAGTAAAAAAAAGAGAGCATAGAATAGCACGAAAAGAAAGAGGCCTTGCCGACAATACCGAAAAAGACTACTAAAGAGGGTCGCCAAACAAGCTTCAAAAGGTCATATCCGTTAAAGAACTAGGGTGAGAATCATCCTAGGTTCCAGAAGGTTCGGGTAAGAACTGGCTGTAAGGTACGCATGTCATATCCTTGATTTTAGCCAGGGGGCTGACAATAAGGAACAATGGACTGAGCAGGTATTGAGGTGTCCATGGACTGGGAACTGTATCCATTGAACCATGGAATCCACTCGATTTCGAGCAATCTTCCACCATGAATTCACGAATGTTGGGAGATCGCTGTCTACCTCCCGAAGAACTAGCATGGGAAAATCGATGTTCCCCCAGCCGATCTTGATCTCTACGTCTAGATGGTCATGCACCTGGATCTCCATGATGAGCTATCCTACTAGTTTCTCCTACCAGGTTGGCATGAGAATAGCGAGGAGGACGCCGTGACAAGCTCTCAGAACGCGGCAAGCTCACATGAGAATGAGCTTCATGGTTTTCTTCACCAACGGCTGGCATAGGACCCTAATATTGGCCATCCACAAAGTTATGGTTGATGAATTCTCGAGCAGTGATTCCTTCCCTTAACAGAAAAAAATCAGCAAAAACAAGCGACCTACCGAGTTGACATCGAAGTACTACAACACTTCGTGATGATTCAGCACGAGTCGAATGAAGCCAAACAACGTGTTCTCGTCCTTCGTATGCTCATGTTCTTTCACATGTTGATCCAAGAGAGGATCGCGGTATCCTCCCAACTGCAGAAAGACAACTTGTAAGCAAGAGGATAAGAATACATCATTTCATAGACCGAAGAAATTCTTTACCCGAGCGAGAGCCAAGCGCCCCCTATGTTGAGTGGTCGCTTCCTCCATGTCATCCACATGAACTATGAAATTAATGGCAGGCTGTCCAATCAACAGTCGAGCCATCTCAGCCTGCGTCAAGGCCTGCCTGTCATAGATACGCTTGGGAGGGTCAACAGGTACCCTGGAAGGCCATTCCTTTGTATGTTGAAAAAAGAAGCGCTCTCCCAGATAGAAGACAAGGCCCGAAGTACCTTCCAGCAACAAATGACTCTCGCTGGCCTCACGTGCCAAGCGAATATCATAATGGAGACCTTCCAAAAGATAGCCATCTCATGGAGACCGGACAATATCCTCCTGAAAAGAACATTATGACCTCAAGAACAGAAAGATGAAACTAGGTAAAATGACGAGTCATACCCGTCGGAGAGTGTCGATGATTCCCCTAAGACCATTCAAATCCTTAAAGTTATAGTTCGAGCGACGGTAGTGCAATGGTTCCGCCCATCAAACAGCGGCAGAGATCCTCAAGTTGACGTCGTTTGTTCCCTCAACTACCCAGAAGAAAATATGCTAAGACCCACACCTGCACACTAAGAAAGATCTTAGTCGAATCAAAGAAAGAATTTTGCACATCACAAAATTTCCATAAGAAAAATATCTTGGAGCATACCTCCAACACTCACCAAAGGCTGCTACCTTGATTGAGCATCTTCAACTCTGTGGCTCTCAGGCGCCCTACCGTGTTGTAGACATTTTTCCTCGCCGTTCGGGCTTTCGAACGTCCACGTTGGATTGGGGTGTGATTCGGTGATTTGTGTTGGGGTTTAACCTTTGAAAACTCTTTAAGGAAATCAATCATACATTTCATGAATAGTATTTTGTAAAATCACTCTCCCTTTACTTGTTCATTTTATGAGTCGTTTAATTAAACCTTTAAGAGTGAACATCCACTTGTTCCAAACTCTTATAAATTTAACCCAATTTGCTCATTTAAATGTTAGGCTCTGAAGAGAGTGATTTATGCAAAATACTATTCATGAAATGTATAATTGATTTCCTTAAAGTGTTTTCAAAGGTTAAACCCCAGCACAAATCACCGTATCACACCCCAATCCAACATGGACGTTCGGAAGCCCAAACGACGAGGAAAAATGTCCACAGGATTTTTTTCGACTCCACTAGGGAATGGATGCTTTGGTCTTGAGAAGAACACTTCCTCGTCATTTGGTGCATTTTAGTCATGCATGGCCTTGGAAAATTACGTGCCATTGGGAATGGACAAGGATAAAGAAGATAAAAGCTTCTCTTTTCAAGGCCGACTGGCCACCAACTCAAGAAAGAATCTTTTGGCTCGTACCACTCAGCTTTTTCCGGCCATGGAGGAGACCATTCAATGCAATTATTGTAGGTGGTTTTGTAGGCCGATCTGCCTTGAATTAGGACCACTGATGAGCTGACACGTGGTAGTGGGAGCTCACTCATTTTGCCTATATGAGGGAGCTTAACTCCAGCATTTGCATTACATTCCAATTCGAGCTCCTCATCTTCAACTTCTTGTTCTCTCTCTAAAGAAATCTCTTTGAGCTTCTTGAATTTTGCTGCAAGAGAATGAATTTCATTCAGAGGGGACGCATATGTTCCACTTAAAAGGCGGTTCAAGAGCGTTCTATAACGTTGTTTTTGAACCCCGGCTTTTGTATCGTTCTTCTCGAGGAGCTAGGGACCTTGGTCATAGAATCTAGGTCAATGGTCGGGATGGGATTGCTAGGGTAAGCATATCGGTTGAAAGGGGTCACAAAGTGAGAAACAAAGCTGAGGTCGGCCAACGAAAGGAAATGGGCTTCGGAGGTTTTTCGGGATGCAAACGGGGATGATGAAATGGGTTTTGCAACAAGGGAATAATAAGGAGGGAGAATTAAGTGGAAATTCCGTTAAAAAATACCATCCGAGCTTCCATTTTCGTGGAAAATCCAGATTAACTACCTCAAAGTCCACCACGGACCCGAAGGGTTAATGAAACGGAATTCCCTAGTTAACCTCCTTCCACTTTCGTGGATGAGGATTAACTATCCCGACTCCAACCTTCCAACATAAGTGTTGGATGTATTCGGGAGCTTTCGGACCCAAATACACTTGAGGGAAGAGAAAGAGTGGGAATTTGATTTCTAAACTAATTACTCATATCACTAATATTACTAACCGAAACCTAGCTAATCACCCATTCACACCCTTAATTACCCCCTAACCCATAGGGTTTCTAGCAACTAATCATGATACTAACTAAGCTAACAACATCCAAACCAACCCTAAGCATGATTTCTAACATCAAACAACCATAAACAAGCATAACAATGGAAATCGCAAGCAAAGCGATTAAAAAGCAATGAAAGTAATTAGCAAAGAAATTAATGAAAGAGTTAAGGGAAGAGAAAACTTATCAAAATGCTATAAAAGAACAAGGAAAAGCAATAAAAAGATGATCTAACAATCTCTCTATTGTTTAAATCCCCTAATCTTCAATAACAAACACAAATCACCAAAACCCTAGATTAATCTCTCACTAATCTCTCTCTAAACCTCACGAATACAAAGCTGGAAAATGAAAGTTTGTGCTATATGCTTCTCCTGTAGGATCCCCCAAAATAATCGTCAATTGGGATATAAATACAAGGCAAAACAGTTGGGCAAAACGCAGCACTTCAAGCCGAAAACACGCGCAGAATTTAAGGAGACCGTAGGTACGGTCTCTGCTTGTCCAGGGTAGGTAATGGGCGCTACCAGTGGGGTAGCGGGCGCTACCCTGCGAACACCACAGGCAATTTTGAGCTTCGTGAGACAGCAGTCTTTGTCAGGAGACCATGGTCTTTGTCTTCCCTGCCACCGAGGTAGCGGGTGCCACGCCCAAGGTGGTGGGAGATACCCTCTTGCTTTCTTCCCTTTGTTCCTTCCTTCATTCCAAGGCATGTAACGCCCGCTACGAGAGTGGTAGCGGATGTTACCTCACTAATTCACACCAAAGGTGGGGAAAGTGGTCCCGAGTCAACTCCGCTTTGGCTTTCGGCTGGGCTCGGCTCGGCTTGGGAAATCACAAAAAAGGCTAAAAAAGGGCCTGTTTTACCTCGTTTTTGTGTAAAACGCCAAAACCTACAAAATAACCAAAAACATACTAAAAGACATGAAATTAAACAAGAAACGAGTCAAAAGCCTAAGAATTAAGGCGTTATTTAGACACAATAATGGGTCTAAACACCCCCCCACACTTAAACATCTGCTCGTCTCGAGCAAAGCAAAACGAAAACTACCTAAACTAACACAAACTCCTCTGTCGTGGGAGAGAAACAAGTGCACTTAGCGTATGCACCAAGCCCTTTGAACCCCCCGGCAGCCTGGGTGGACGCGATGGACTCGTGAGGGTTTGTAGCGGCTATACCCACAAAAGCCAAAGAAAAAGGAGAGAGGGAAAGTGAAAAACAAAACCAAAGCAAGAAAAGGAAAAGGAAAAACAGCTTCGCTTCAAAGAATTATGCCATCTCAATCAAGAAAACGATATTAATCCTCCAAAAGGAATCGTTATGAGCATCTCACAAACACATAACTCAAGCAATTGTCAATCTTAGAGGTTTTCGATCCCCTACACCTTATGCATAGGAAAACCCCATGTGCATTAGTGCTAATGGGTTCTAACTGATTCCGATCGACCCCAAAGACTCACACCCGAGCTTATTTAAAAATGAACAAAATCAGCAAAGAGTTGCCCTTCCCCGCATTTGGTCGCCCTTAGCTTGGTGAGGGCTGCAGGTGATGCAAGGAAATGACCCTCACTTTATTAACACTTAACTTCCTTTCTTTTTGAGTTGGTTTTCCCAACAATTTCAACTTTGTTTATTAGGTCAGCGCTAGTTTTGCGGGAATTGCAACAGCCTATAATGCGGGGTTTACCCTCCCAACACAGGCTTTTCCATTCACTTCTTCGTCGCAAAGCGATATAGAAGGTGGATTAGCTTGATGCTGGTTGATGCCGTTCGACCGACACGAACTAATTAATTCATTTATTTAACTTTGCTTTCTTTTTCTTCTTTTGCTTTTACTTATGCTTTGCTCTTTTTTTCTTCCTTTTTTTTTTGCTTATTAGAAAACAAGCTCGGATATGAATCCCTAGAATCTCGCAGTTTCAACCAGAACGTGAAAAGAATCTAATTAGGTGAGTCATGACAATCACCCGAGATAGGGTCGAAAATGCTCAAATCGGTTTCTTTTAAGAAGATTAGGAACTGCTTCTCAACTTTGACAACAAAATCCAAGAAACGAAACAAAAACAAAAACAAAACGAAAACGAAAATTTTTAAGGTTTTTCACTCCCTTTTTTCTCCTTTTTTCACACAAAATTTTTTCAAGTTTTAGGCAAAACTAAGAAAAACAAAAACAAAAAGCTAGGTGATCTACCCTTGAAACAGAATGTCCCCCCCCCCCCCGCCCCACACTTAAAACTTCACAATGTCCTCATTGTGAGAAGGTGTCACAAGAAAAAGGGTAGAGAACCTACAAAAACAAACAAACAAAAGCAACTAACATGCAAAAGTGGTGGCAACCCGAGCCCACACGGCTCCAACAACAAAATAGTCCCAACACAAACACTCAAAGGGGCCCGCCACCCGAAAAGAAAAAACAAGCATGCAACATGGATCAAGATATATACATTTAAAGAGTGCCGAAAGAGATTACCTCGAGGTCTTCAAATAGATCAAACTCAATCCGCGATCCAAAGAACATCATACTTGGGGTTAGGAAAAATCAAGAAAAATAATTGAAGTATGAGTGTTCACGTGCATGATCAAAAGAAGGACAAAACAAAAATATATACAAGACACTAATTAAAGAACTAACTATAGACAACCCATTAACATATAAGCTCACTGTGATACTCTAATCTTCAAAGAAATCAAAAAAGCCAACACAAGATCACACCAAATGAGCTTGAGATATAAAAATAGACTAGCAATAGAGACTTACCTCAATGGTGGACTCTGGAGATAGAATTCGGTAGCGTAATAAATCAAATGAAGGGCATAAGGGACAGCAAACGACCCAGATTGTGTGTAATTTGTGCACGGTAGCTCAAAGCAGGCTATTCGTCTGTGTATACTCTGACAAAAAACAACGTGGCAACGCAACACACAAATATAATGCAAAAACACAGCATACAAACGCAATACACAGTGTGGAAGTGTTGTGAATCTGAATGGGAACATTGAAGAAACTGTGTGTGTGTTTCACAGATGAAATGCAATAGCTATTTACATACAATACTGAGCAAGAACAAACAACTCAAACTCAACCCACAGCAAAGCAAGGTTATGCACAGAAAACCAACAAAATCGATCCCTAACACAACGTGATTGACTAACGAACCAAAAGCAAGTGAGAAGGGAAAGAAATTCGCACAATTGCACAAGAAATACCTCCTTTAGCTATGAAGAACAAGAGCTTGAACAATGTTGCATGTTTTGGACGAAACTGGGTAAGAACTTGATACCTAGTAGCCGACTAGAGCAACAAAGGAGAAGATTAGGGTTTGGGGTTCGAAAATGAGGGAAGAACGGAGGGTGAATTGATGAATGAGAGGAAGGAATGAGTATGGGTGAGGGTTCTTCGCAGTCGCTTAGGGCTGTAGAGAGAAAGAGAGAGAATGAAGCGTGTGAGGGACAGAAATAAGAGAAGTGAGAAAATAGTCGGGATTTTAGGGCCAGAATTACTCGCTGACAGTGGCAGGTCGCGGGCGCGACATGCTGAAGGCTGGGAAGTTGCTCGGCGTGTTGTTCGTCGTAGGTGTTGTCTTCTTCGTCGCAGCTACGGTCAGCTGCTGGAACTGGGCGTATGCTGCTGCTGCTGCACGTGTAGCGGGTGCTACGTTCAGGGTAGCGCCTGCTATCCTCTTGCTTCTGCTGTCCACTCAAAACACTCCAAGCAAAATCTAACTTCTAAAAAAAATTTGACACTTCAACACTCAATTTTTCAACACTTCCTCACATTCAATCCAAAAATTTCTAACTCTCAAACCCTCTCAACACAAATATTTTTCACAACTTCACTCACTCAGACTACTTCTTTCACTCAAACTTCAATTTTCTTATTTTTCAACTCCAACTCTTTTTCTATTTTTCACCTCATTTTTCCTCTTTTCTTTTTTTTCAAACTTTTCTTTGAAACCTACAACTAATACCTCGAACTACCAGAGAAAGAAATAAAGAAAAACAAAAGACAAGAAACATAGAAAAATCTAAAGAAAACTAAAAAGAAAAAAAATAAAGAGAAGAAAAGGAAGTAAAATTAGAAAAAATGCAAAAACTAAAAATTGAAAAAGGAACCTCAAAAATTATGGCGTGCCTCCCATAAAGCACTAGTTTTAGGTCCCTAGCTTGATCTAAATACTTACTTGATTCTTGGAATCCTTGGGACACAAACCAAAAACATCGTCAACCTTTTCCACCAACTCTTCTTCCTCTTTTTCCCATGATCTTCAAAGAGATTCGTGGATGTCATGGGACGCTGTTCCGGTGGTCTAATAATCCATCTAGGAAATCCGGGTAGCATTTTCTTTAGCTTCCTACACCAACGCTTCCTTCTTCTTTTCCAACACTTCCTAGCCTTAGCCAAAAATGGAGCTCGCTTCCTTAAAAGCTTAGTAGGCCATGAGGATATAGAAGTAAAAAGTAACTTCAATTTGGTGTTTGCTGGTTTACCGGGCTTAGGACTTTTGAAAATCAACTCATTGACTTTGTTGCACTCAACATAGGTTTCACTCAAAGAAATCTCCTTCCTCCATGGAATGATCTTGAGAGGATGATCATGGTAGATATCCTCAAATTCACTTAGATTTCGATGCGAAGCCCTTAGATACTTGATTTCTCCCCAATCAACGGACTCAACTTCAAGGAAATGAGACTCCTTTTGGGGCTCATCCAAGATGTCTACCACCGCATTGACCTTAAAATGAGATTCTTTGTGGGATTTTATCCTTGAAGGGTCAATATCAAAAATGATACGATCTCTACCCACATGAAGAGACAAACGACCTCTTTTCACATCTATGATGGCTCATGCAGTGGCCAAGAAGGGTCGACCAAGAATAATGGGTATATTCCAATCTTCCTTCATCTCTAAAATAACAAAATCACAAGGGATGAGAAAACTTCCCAATTGAATGGGGACATCTTCAAGAATCCCTAGTGGCCTTCTAATACTTCTATCGACAAGTTGCAAATTGATAGTCGTGGGGATCAAATCATCGAGATTAAGCCTCTTGCATATATAATATGGCATGATACTCACACTAGCTCCCAAATTACAAAGTGGTTTACCAATCTTCATATCACCAATTAAGCGTGGAATAGAGAAACTACCGGGATCGGTTAGTTTCTCGAGTGTCTTCCTTCCCGTAATAGCATTGCAACGAACCATGAGATGAACGGTGGATGACTCTTTGATTCTTCTCTTGTTGGTCAAGAGGTCATTGAGATGTTTCTTAAATGAAGGGACCTCTGATATGGCATCTAGAAATGGTATATTTACTTGAAGTTTCTTCATCACCAAAATAAACGTAGAGAATTTCTCATCATTCTTGTATTGAACCAATCTTCCGGGAAATGGAATTGGTGGTCTATATGGTTTAAACTGCCCCGTGGGTTGATCAAGATCATTCTCCTTCACAATCTCCTTGGGTTTCACGAAATCTTCTTTCTCCTCGTCATTAGGCATCCCAATCACAACATCATCCTCTTTCACCTCATCAACGGATTGCTCAACCTCCATATCTCCTCTCTAATTATATTGTCAACATCTCCCTCATTCTCTCTAGAAGGTTCCTCCTCCTCCAACTTGGGTCCCTCAACTTCTTTTCCGCTCCACAAAGTAATAGCATTCACCTCCACCTCTTGATAAGCGATTTTTATATAGTATTTTTAGGGCTCAAATCAAATATATTTCATACTTTTTATACCCGAAATTCCATGTTTTTTATATTAAATTATATAATATTCTTCACTTGGTCGAGAATTGGTTTGTTTTGCAGAATTTAGTGAAATTCCCCTAAAAACCAAGAAAAATGAGGAAAAAGGAGAAGATTTTTAAGAAGGAAATTTTAGAAAGAGACTTGAATAATTAAATTAGAAGAAGAAGTTGAAGACATGAAGTGTCGGCCCAACAGCAACATTGATGGCCCAATATTACAACATCAACATCGATAGTACCATGCATTAACGGTCCACTAAAAGCCTTCAATCCTTGCTTGATCATCATCCCTTCAGCGCTTAGATGCATCACGCTTGATCATCAGGCTGATGATGATCACCCCAGCGGCGTTCGATTCCCTTCACCCAGCGCCTGTGTGTACCAACGAGCAGCAGCAACATTAGCAAGCAACAACAATTCACGCCCAGTCGAACAGGAAACGCTAGTAGTGTTTGCTTACACCCCAACAACGCCTGATCATCACGTTGCATCGCTTGATCATCACAAACGCGGGCAGCGTTACAAGCCCACTGCCAGCGCCCAGCGCAGAACCGACATCCGCGAGACACACTGGTAGCGTTTGACCCCGCTGGCCGCGTTTCCATCTTCCGCTCGCATAAAAGCCAAGAGCCACCGCTTCATATTTTACTTGATCTTAGTCTAGGGTTTCCGAAAAAATTCTCTCCCTTGGGGGAGAATAAATACCACCCCGCCGCTATTATTCATGTATCGAATATTTAGTGTCTTATTTTTCTTCTGCCTTTTAGATTAGGGTTCTCTAAAATTTTCATCCCTTCGGGGAGCCGTTTTAGTAGGTTAGGAACAAAAGAGGGATAGAAGGAGATCGAATCGAGTGACACGAGGAGATCGAATTCGACGACTCAGTCACTCGATTCGATCTCCTTCTATCCCTCAGATGTTTGGTTTATTCTCTATTTTTTTTATGTTTTGTTATTCAATTTTTATTATCGCTTCTTACTTTTCAGTAATATGAGTATCTAATTTCCTTTGTAAGGGGGATAAACTCGATGTCTATTGATTGAATTTGAATACAGTCTCGGTGTTAGGTTATCCTTTTATTCGTTTAATCTGCGAGTATTGTATGTCATGGTAATTTGGCAACAGAACGACAGTTTCAGTCTTTACCTGGTTTTTGATTCTCGACAACAGAACGATAGTTTGAGTCATGAATTGGAATATGTAGACTGAATGGGTCTAGAAAATAGTTAGACATAATGATTCTTGCCTAGGGTCAATTTATAATCAGTTCTTCATCCTTGATTAGATTAAATAGTTAGAAATAATGTTTAGTTTAATCATTGTAACTCTCCTAGGATCGAAAGATCGAAGTGATAAGGCCTAGAAAGATTATAGACCCCGAATTAGCTTGCTACCTGCACCAGGATTGTTGATAATTTGATTGATTGACTAGAGTAGACTCCCCTCAACTCTTTTAATCATTTGGTTGAATCTTTTCATTTCCTGCTTCCTTAGTTAATTATCTGAATCATTACCCACAACCCTTTGATCGACCTAGCATCCTTTGTAGTGAACTAGTTTAGTGTGTTGTTGAACACAAGTCCCTGAGAGTGAACGATATTTTATTACTACACAGACCCGTACACTTGCGGTACACTGACACCTATACGTTTTAGGTTTGTCAAGTTTTTGGCACCGTTGCCGGGGACTTGTTTCCCCAACCGCCATTAGACGAATGCACTTTGCTTGACTAGGTTTTTATTGCTTTTCTTTAAAACCTAAAAATCAAATAAAAATCAAAATTTTTTAAATTTTGAAAATATATATGGCATCTTTTTATTTTCCTCAAGATGAACCTAAAAATATATATATTGTTTCAAGTGATATCATATTAGGAAAACCTGAGATTCTTGATATTGTTTTTGAAGGTGTGAATTGAGAGACCCGTAGTTATTTAGATTATTTGGGTTTTTGTGATAAATCTGTTGATGAAGCTTGAGAATTACTTGAATGGCTTGCACGTGATACGTATTATTTTAAAAATCCTAATTGTGCATCTGAGTACTTTAATCCTTATGCATTTCTATCTAATTCCTATATCCAACCTCGTAATTCAGTTACTTGCGCTTTATGTGGTTCTTCTGAACATGATGATTCTACCTGCCTTGGTGTTGCTAGACTTGAATCTTTAATGCAAAGGTGTGACTTGATGCATGATATTGACCATAATTCAAATTCTTCCTATTTTAATGGTGGAATATATGATTATAGCAAGTCCCCCTCCCCTTTAGAAGTCAGTCTAGATGATTCTTCTTACCCTAGTTTACCTGAAAACACTACTGATGGTGTTTCTGATTTGCATTATAATTCCTTACCTTTTTCTCAGTCGACAGGGTCTGAGGTGAGTGAAACTTCTGAGTTAGATACTAGGTATGAAGATAGTATTCATCATGATTCTGTTGATATTAGGTATCAGGAATCGAGCGATAATGGTAATAGTGAATTAAATTTTTCAAATAAGGACCTTGATAATATTGTACTCATACACCCCAGTGATGTATTTCATGCATCAATTCCTATTTCACTACCTTCAGTTTTATCAAAAACCTTTGAGGAACCTATGCCTAATGAAAAGACCTTTGATGTTCAAATTAATATCTTTGATGAGGTTAATTCTTGTGTTTCAATTGGTGAAACTATCAGTATTATTGATGAATTATCCTTAGGTAATTTTAGAGGCTATGACCCCTCCCTTGATCCTTATTGGATACACCTAGAGGACATTCGTAGAAAATTCTTGTGGACCACGTATTATGAATCTTTTGATTTTCTAACAAATTTGATTTATTACTGAGAACCTTACTAATGTTTTATTTTATAAGTTTTCAGCTGATCTCTAACCTGCTAGCCTGCAAACCGCATGAAGAGGAGTTTGACAAGCTTCTAAGGACATTGACGGCATCCGGAACGAAGACCCGGATCTTGACCTTCTTACTGAGTGTATTTTAATTATTTTTAGAACTCTTAATTTCTCTTTAGTTTTCTTAATTTTCGAATTTAATTTGAGTATTTGATTATTTAAATTTTAAGAATCCTAATTTTGTTAGTATTGTTGGTTGACTATAGGTGAAATAAAAGATTAAAGAAAAAAACGGCAGACGAGAAAAAACGCCAATGTTGATGCCAGGCACAAAAACGCTGGTTGCGCCTCAAAAGCGCTGGCAGCGTCTCACACAGAAGGTCCGCAAATTTGGGAAATTAAAAACGCTAGCCGCGCCTGGAAACGCTCCCAGCGCCCCCTCTTCTTCGGTCATACCTTCGAATCTCCTTTATTTTTCCAAATTTTTAATCCCAAATTTTATTTCTTTCTTTTTATTTTAATCCTTTTATTTATTTTTCTTGTACTTTCCCGACCCCCTTTATTAACTATCTTTCTCCCAGACTTCAACCTAAATAATTTCTCAATCTGAAAATTTCCAAATTTCCTTTACCTGCACCCCTATCTGTGCTCAAGCAATTTCAAGGCACGATTCATATTTTCTTCTACAACTTTATTATTACCTGCTCGTATTTTTTTGTATGTTTTTGCATATTTCATACTTGAATATGTTTCTCCAATCCACCATGTTCATGCTCATAGTTTCGTATATTTAGAAGTTAGTATATTTAGGTTGTTATGAATTAGTTACAAGGTTGTTATGAATTAGTTATACTTTGTTAACAATATTTCCCCTCTTTCCTGTGTCCTTTGCATTGAGGACAATGTTATGTTTAAGCATGGGGATGTATATACTATTTTTCTTTATTTTCGTATTTTTCTTTTCTTAGTTTAGTTTTCGTGGTTTTTTTTCTTTTGTGAGTTTTAGTTGATTTCTTTATCTTGAGTCTTTAGGTTTTTAGTATATTTGTTTGAGTTTTTCTTTCTAATTTTAGATTAGCAAACATGCATTCACCTAGGTTGCATTAGTTAGATCATGCTAGATTTTCTTTTCTTTTCTTTCTTTTCTTTTTGGTTTTCCTTTTCTTAGTTTTGCATCCACCAAAATAAAAATTAAAAAAAAAATCAGAAAATAAGAAAAGACCAAAAAAATATAGGATTAGGATTAGCCTGTCCGGAACACCTTCGGTGATGATTTGTGAACCGATTAGACTTTTAGTTTATCTTGCTTTACGTAGAAAAGTTTGGTTGAGAAATAAAAAGATTTTGAAACTATTTTTGCAAATGTTCTGATTTCGAGTCAAGTTATGAAAGGTGTGTTTAATTGCTTTGATCATCTTAGCAAGTGTAAATATGCTTGTCGTAAATCTCTGGGCTAGGTTTAGTTGATTGAGCCCCATCCCGTGAGTCCACATAACCTAAATTTATGGATTGATCATTGTTATCAATTCTTTTATTTTCTGAGTGACTCCACCACTAGTTGCACCTCTAGAACTTGCTTTGCATCTTGTTTGAAATTGCATTTTTGCATTGCATATGTGACAATATGATTGAGGCATTCTTTTCTATAAACTACATAGCCAAATAGCCTTCTTAACAATATTATTACCGTTCTTTAGCCCCGCCTAGCCTTTAATTACCTTTCTTTTTGTGATGAAACCCTGACAATACAAGCATTGGCCTTTATTAATTCCTACCCTTTGCCTTTCTTGGATTAGTGAGAGTTCATTATTTCGGGAGCAAAAATTGGTTCGGTGTTGATGTGAATGGAATTGAGATATTGGGGTGTAGTTTTGATTTTAATTGAATTGGGATACATTATATTTCCTAATTATTATGAGTTAGCCAATTGGTTATGATGTTCTTTTGAGATATATTGAGGCTGAAGCTAAGTTTATATTTTTATATTTCTTCTCCCTTGGTCACCCACCAAAAATAGAAATAGAAAAATAGAACAAAAAAAAACGAGAAAAAAAAGAATTCAAAAGAAAAGGGTGATTAAGGAAATTTATTTGAGAATTGTGAAAGCTTTTGATCTGGTTGTAAAGTTAGATGAGATAATTGATATCAATAAGGGAGAAAAGTGAGTTCCTTGCAAAAATTAAACAAGAAGGCAAGTTGAGAGAGTCATCTTTAAGAAAATCAATCCAAGAATGGCTCTTTAAACTCCTCATACCCAAATATTACAACTCCTTTCCCCTAACCTAGGCCTCGTTACAACCCTAAAAGTCCTCTTGATTGTCACTTGTGTATTTGCATGCTAGCAGTGGAGAGCGAGATTCTTACAAAGCCTATGGTAGGTTGTTTCTTTTGGTCTGAGTATGAGAAAAACCCACATACACATTCAAATTTGAGTGTTTGAGCTTTCAATTTTTATCCTAAAAGTGAGGTTTTCTCTTTTGACTGGCCTACGTCCACAACCAACCGCACATATTTGCATTTATCTTAAGACTGTTAGCGGTTTTTCACATTCGAAGTATTTGTTCTCTTAATTTCGAAAACTTCTTCCTTTCTTCTTTGAAGTGATTTCGTTCTCTCCCTGATTAATCTTGGTGTTGCTTGATGAATTGTTGTGTCTGATTGGTTAGCCTGAGGGGGTGTTTAATTGTATTTGTAACCCTAACCCTAACTCTCTTTGTTTTTGTTTCTTTTTGCTTTCTATTTCTTGAGTCTTGTCATTTGAGCCCTTTTCCTCCTGTTTTTAATTCCGACTTGCTTAGGGACAAGCAAGAGCTAAGCATGGGGGATTTGATAAGCGATTTTTATATAGTATTTTTAGGGCTCAAATCACATATATTTCATACTTTTTATACCCGAAATTCCATTTTTTTTATATTAAATTCTATAATATTCTTCACTTGGTCGGGAAGTGGTTTGTTTTGCAGATTTTAGTGAAATTGCCCTAAAAACCAAGAAAAATGAGGAAAAAGGAGAAGAAATTGAAGACGGAAATTTTAGAAAGAGACTTGAATAATTCAATTAGAAGAAGAAATAGAAGACATGAAGTGTTGGCCCAGCAGCAACATCGACGGCCCAATATTATAACATCAACATCAATAGTATCATGCATTAACGGTCCAATCACTGCCTTCAATCCTTGCTTGATCATCATCCCTTCAGCGCCTAGATGCATCACGCTTGATCATTAGGCTGATGATGATCACCCCAGCAGCGTTCGATTCCCTTCACCCAGTGCCTGTGTGTACCAACGAGGAGCAACAACAATTCACGCCCAACCGAACAGCAAACGCTAGCAGCGTTTGCTTACACCCCAACAGCGCCTGATCATAACGTTGCATCGCTTGATCATCACAAACGCGGGCAGCGTTGCAAGCCTGCTGGCAGCGCCCAGCCCAGAATCGACGTCCGCGAGAAACGCTGGCAACTTTTGACCCCGCTAGCCGCGTTTCCATCTTCCATCTCGCATAATAGCCAAGAGTCGCCGCTCCATACTTTATCTGATCTTAGTCTAGGGTTTCCTAGAAAATTCTCTCCCTTGGGGGAAAATAAATACCCCTCCACCGCTATTATTTATGCATTGAATATTCAGTGTGTTATTTTCCTTCCGCCTTTTAGATTAGGGTTCTCTAAATTTTCTTCCCTTCGGGGAGCCGTTTTAGTAGGTTAGGAACAAAAGAGGAGGACAAGGAGATCGAATCGAGTGACACGAGGAGATCAAATTCGACGACTCGGATGTTTGGTTTATTCTCTATTTTTATAATGTTTCGTTATTCAATTTTTATTACCGCTTTCTTACTTTTTAGTAATATGAGTAGCTAATTTCCTTTGTTTAGGGGATAAACTCGATATCAATTGATTGAATTTGAATACAGTCTCAGTAATAGGTAATCATTTTATTCGTAATCTACGTGTATTGTATTTCATGGTAATTTGGCAACAGAACGACAGTTTGTCTTCACCTGGTTTTAGATTCTCGACAACAGAACGATAGTTTGAGTCTTAAATTGGAATGCGTAGATTGAATAGGTCTAGAAAATAGTTAGACATAACGATTCTTACCTAGGGTCAATTTATAATTAGTTCTTCATCCTTGATTAGATTAAATAGTTAGAATAATGTGTAGTTTAATCATTGTAACTGACCTAGGATCAAAAGGCCGAAGTGATAAGGCCTAGAAAAATTATAGTCCCCGAATTATCTTGCTACCTGCACCGGGATTGTTAATAATTTGATTGACTGACTAGAGTAGACTCCCCTAAACTCTTTTAATGATTTGGTTGAATCTTTTAATTTCCTGCTTCCTTAGTTAATTATCTGAATCATTACCCACAACCCTTTGATCGACCTAGCATCCTTTGTAGTGAACTAGCTTAGTGCGTAGTTGAACACAAGTCCCTGAGAGAGAACGGTATTTAATTACTACACATACCCGTACACTTACGGTACATAGACACCTATACGTTTTAGGTCCGTCACCTCTTGAACAAGTTGAGGTTGGATAGGTATAGTGTGAGGATGGTTGACTTGAGCTAATTTAAGTTCGAGACTACGGATATAAGCTCGATCTCTCTCTTGATTCTCCATGATTTGCTTAAGCATCAACGCAATCGAGGATTCTTGGGGTGGTGAAGAAATTTGGGGTTGTAGAATATCTTGTTGGGTTTGGTGGAAGGATTCTTCTTGAATAGATGAGTGATGTTCATGGGGTTGAGAGGTAGAAGGGTGATGTGAAAAGGATCTTGGTTGTCGTGGGAAGAATGGATAACATTCACTTGCACCAATTGTTGAATTTTTGTGCATTGTTGAGTAAGATGTGGACCATAGCAAAACTCACAAGTATGAACGTTCGGAATAGAAGTAGTTGCCAGGGATTGCATTGTTTGGGCAATTCTCAACTGATTTGAAGTCTCCACATTCGACTTCTCTTTTTGCATTTCACAAACGGTGGACAAAAGAAACTTTATGATCGGGTTATCCTCCAAAAGATTGCCTCCATCTCCTGAACTTTGGCCACTCCCCCAATGAGGAGCGTGTTGTGATAGCTCATGTAAGAAAATATTGGCCTCTTCCACGGTCTTCTTCAAAAACATCCCTCTGAATGCATTATCAATAGATTCTCTAAGAGGACCACGGAGCCCATGATAGAAATGTTGAAGCAACATCCAATCTGGTAAATATGATGAGGGCACTGTCGTTGAAGACTCTTAAATCTCCCCCAAGCGTCGAAAAGACTCTCTCCCAGACCTTGCTTGAAACTCAAAATTTCTGCTCGCAGTCGGTGTGTCTCCTCCGCCAGAAAGAAACGATGAAGAAAATCTCCTTTGAGCGCCTCCCATGAAGAATAAAAACCAAGTGGACATGTTTGTAACCATATCTTCGTTTTCCCCGTGTGAGTGAGAGGAAAGAATTTCAACTTCAAATATTCTGATGATATCCTTGGAATGTGCATAAAGCTAATCCGGTCTTCGAATTTATCAATATGAGCAATGGGACTTTCAGCAGCATCGTCCCCATGAAACGTGATAGGACAGCCTCTTGTACCCAATGATGGAACGACATATGATAAAAGGGTACGGGGTGAACCATTAGAACGCGAAAACTCTTACAAGAAATGAAGAAGCATCAAATTCATTTCGATTGACCCAAACTGATTTCTTGCGTGAAAGCAAACTCAATTTAACCAAAAACCAAGAAACTAAAAACTAGGGGTGTTGGCTCCCCGCCAACGGCGCCATTTTGTGTAACGTGCTTTTTGTACCCCAGTTTGTATATCGTTCTTCTCCAAGAGCTAGGGGCCTTGGTCATAAAATCTAGGTCAATGGTTGGGATGAGATCGCTAAGGTAAGGATATCGGTTGAAAGGGGTCACAAACCGAGAAACAAAGCTAAGGTCGGTCAAGGAAAGGAAATTGGCTTCGGAGGCTTTTCGGGATGGAAACGGGGATGAGGAAATGGGTTTTGCAACAAGGGAATAATAAGGACGGAGAATCAAGTGGCAATTCCGTAAGAAAATACCCACCGAGCTTCCACTTTCGTGGAAAATCTGGATTAACTACCTCAAAGTCAACCACGGACCCAGAGCGTTAATGAAACGAAATTCCCTAGTTAACCTCCTTCCACTTTCGTGGGTGAGCATTAACTACCCCGACTCCAACCTTCCAACAAAATTGTTGGATGTATTCGGGAGCTTTCGGACCCAAATACATCCCACTTGAGGGAAGGGAAGGAGTGGGAAGTTGATTTCCCAACTAAGTACTACCTAATATTGCTAACCCAAACCTAATCACCCATTCACACCCTTAATTACCCCCTACCCATAGGGTTTCTAGCCACTAATCATGATACTAACTAAGCTAACAACATCCAAACCAACCCTAAGCATGATTTCTAACAACAAACAACCATAAAGAAGCAAAACAATGGAAATAGCAAGCAAAGCAATTAAAGAAGCAATGAAAGTAATTAGCAAAGAAATTAATGAAAGAGTTAAGGGAAGAGAAAACTTATCAAAATGTTGTAGATAAACCAGGGAAAGCAATAAAAAGATGATCCAACAATCTCTCAATTGTTTGAATCCCCAAATCTTCAATAACAAACACAAATCACCAAAACCCTAGATTAATCTCTTACTAATCTCTCTCTAAATCTCACTAATACCAAGCTGGAAAATGAAAGTCTATACTATATGCTTCTCCTGTAGGATCCCCAAAATAATCGTCAATTGGGATATACATACAAGGCAAAACAGTTGGACAAAACGCAGGACTTCAAGCCGAAAACACGCGCAGAATTTACGGAAAACGTAGGTACGATCTCTGCCTGTCCATGGGAGGTAACGAGCGCTACCAGTGGGGTAGTGGGCGCTACCCTGCGAAAACCACGGGCGATTTTGAGCTTCGTGAGACAGCAGGTGCTCTCCGGGAGACCGCGTGTGCTGTCTTCTCCTGCCCAGCTGAGGTAGCGGGTGCCACGCCCAAGGTGGCGGGGGCTACCCTCCTGCTTTCTTCCCTTTGTTCCTTCCTTCATTCCAAGGCATGTAACGCCCGCTACGAGGGTTGTAGCGGGTGTTACCTCACTAATTGAAACCAAAGGTGGGGAAAGTTGTCCCGGGTCAACTCCGCTTCGGCTTTCGGCTCGGCTCGGCTCGGGAAATCACCAAAAAGGCTCAAAAATGGCTCGTTTTACCTCGTTTTTGTATAAAACGCCAAGACCTACAAAATAACCAAAAACATACTAGACATGAAATTAAACAAGAAACGAGTCAAAAGCCTAAGAATTAAGGCCTTATTTAGACGCAACAATGGGTCTAAACACGTCCCTATGTGGGGACGGTGCAATGAGAGTATCCGAACAGGAATTTTAGTCCAGCTCAGTTGATATTTCGTCAAGATGAGCATGCATGGTTTTTCTGTTCCCATGACTCGGTATGCATCTTCTAACTCACATAGCATGTTTTTATCTTGCAGACATCTTACATGTTATTTACTGTAGCATTTTAAGTTGAAGTTTAAAGCAATTTTTGTTACTCTGAATTTTGCTTGAAGTACTTTACACCTTAGGCTCTCCTGTTGACCCTACTGCAAGAGGACTCCGTCAAGGCGTGTGAGAGTATACAAGGCGTAATAGCCTTATCCTTCCATGCGAAAGCGGGTGCATTTTATTCGAGTACCTTGAGGGATGCGAGCTTCGACCCTTTTCTGGACTGTTTGAGGGCATGGAAGATTCGCAGTAAGAGAACCTTTGGTTGGGCTTTCGTGGAACGTTTCTGGGATACCACCAACTCATTCCACCTTCCGTTGGCGAAATGATGCGCACTCCCTTTGACTTCGTGATGATCACAGGTCTTAGCTGGGGTGGCCAATTGTTGGAGTTTCACCTGGATGTCGACCATCGCGTTCATGCGCTTTTGCAGCCTGTTACTGCGTTGGCGATACGAGTCGGCGCGCTACGGTACACTCATCTAGTGGAAGTCATAAAAAGCGAAGGGTTTGAGAGCCTTTCCCTTCCTCAACGTCAGTTTATTGTGTTGGTACACTTTATCAATGCAACAATCTTTGCGAACTGTGGAGACATGATCACTCTCTCTTTGGCACATCACCTCTTGAATTTCGGTGAGGTGAGATTCTTCAACTGGGCAGTTGCTGCTTGCGCCCATTTGCTGAGGGGAATGCAGGTTGCTTGCCGACCTACCGGTTGTGACACAGTGGGGCGTACGAGGGAAACAGAAGCTAAGAAACTCAACCTGGGGAGCAGTCTTTGGCGAGTCTTGGAGGTATACTCCAAGATTTTTTTCTTTTAGATATTTGTGAGTGCAAATTTCTTCTTCACTAAGAACCTTCCCTGGTGTGCAGGTGTGGGTTTTTGCCTATTTCATCCTACAGTTGGTGGAACCAATAATGGCGATCTGCGCGTTCCGACTGCTCGCCAATAGGAAGAGCATCAGGCTATCGTCGGCCAAAATACTATTTCAAGGACTTAAATCGCCTTAGGAGGATTATTGATAGTCTCAGACTGGTATGTCTCATTTTTTTTCCTTACTTTTTCCTTTGGGCTATTCATGACAATGCTTTTTGCAGGAGGACATTGTCCGGTTTCCATGGAATGGATATAGCTCGGAGGGCCTTCATTTCGACATTCGCCTTGCAAGGGAAGCGAGTGAGCACCGCTTGCTGTTAGAGGGTCCTTCTGGCCTTGCTTTCTATTTGGGGGAGGCGCTTCTTTTTTCAGCACACCGGAGAATGGCCTTGCAGGGTACCTGTGGATCCTCCTAAGCTTATCTTTGATAGGCAAGCTTTGGAAGAGGGCGAGATGACCCGATTGTTGATCGGTGAGCCAGCGATCAATTTTATTGTGCCTACAGACAATTTGGAGGAGGCGGCCCTTCTGCACAGAGGGCGCCTTGCTTTTGCTCAGGTACTGCTTCTTCTGATCTTGCGTTAATACTGCGAAATTTTGGCGTTTAACAATCTCATCTTTCTGTAGCTGGGAGGATATTACGATGAAGATGAAGATATGTTATTTGGATTCATCCTGTTTGTGTCTAATGATCATGAAATTTTGCAGTTCTCTGATGCAAACCCGCTAAGTCATATACTTGACCAGCCTTTATCATGCAACATTGATTCTTATTGACATCGTTCTTGCGCAGCAAGCGTATGCCCATATTCATGTTCTGTTAAGGGAGGGCATCACGACCCCGAAGTTCATTGATCAGATCTTTAAGAATGGCCAAATCCTATACCGGTTGCTGTTGATGAAGATAATGAAGCTCATTCTCATGTGAGCTTGCCACGTTCTGGGAGCTCATCAAGACGTGCTCCTCTCCATTCTTCAGCAGGAGAAACAGGTAGCAGAGGTTTTCGTGGAGATCTAGAGGCAGGACCATTTAGGCGCAGGGGTCAAGATCTGATGAGTGTGCCTCGCGATCCCTATGCTAGTTCCTCGAGACGAAGGTCTCCCGACATCCCGGAGTTCATGGTGGAGGATTGTTTGGAACCTAGTGGATTCGAAGGTTCAATGGATAGAGTGCCTAGTCCGTGGGTACCTCAGTATCATGCTCAATCCATTGTCCCATACAGTCAGCCCCCTTGCTTCAACCACGATTATCCGGACTCTGGTCTTCGTGACATGCGTTCCAGCCAATTCTTACCTAGTCCTTCCAGTACTCAGCACGAACCGCAATCGGGCTCCTTTGCTGACGCAGCTTTTAGGAGCTTGTTTGGTAGCGGCGGCAGCTCCGGCGGAAACTACTAGGCATTGTGGCAAGGCTTCCCCTTTTCTTGTTGTTTTTTTTATGCGATGTAAAAGAAATGCCCTGTAATAAAGAAACGCGTAGTTAATGAAAATGCAATCAAGCAGACTTTGTTACGTGATTTTGAATCTCTAATGATGCGACATGCAAACTCCCAATTTTTATTTATTCTAGGTCAACCTCTAACTTTTTACATTAATGAAATAAACAGAATAATATACAAAAGAAATTATACTTAATACAATTTCTAAACTAGACGGAAAATAAAATTACACTTTACATAAAGGAAGAAAAAAGAACAAAATTACACAAAACACGTACCAAACCGCGTTTCCTGCATGGGTGTATGTACGTAGGGGTGTGAACTCACAAAACGAGTTTATCCCCTTGCCTGGTGACCGACCGGCGTTCACACGATGACAGCCACCATGGTTCATCCGAATGCGTATTGCTCGAGATTGTGTAAATCCCCTTCAATCTGATTGAGCAGTCGTATATTGGGCAAAACCGAGGCTATATAAACTTGCTTTGCCATTGAGACTTCATCACATTCTCATCCTCTCTCAATCATTATTTCTTACTTCAATCATGGATTTCGACAGAAAACTCAACTCATGGATGAACACACTCACCAAACCCGAAAAACGGCTCCTTACATACTATAACTTGTCCTTGATTCTATACGTAAAATAAGTGAAGATTGATTGGGTGTTTCTCAAGGCGGCCTTAACTTTTTGGGACTCCCAATTCCATGTCTTTCACTTCTCTTGGAACGAACTGTGTCCTCTTCCCGAAGAGTGGGCTTGTATTCTAAACTTTGATCTCTATGCTCCACCTACGACTCCTCCTCTCGCTCACAATTATCATCAACTTGAAAACCTCTTTGAGGCT
Organism: Portulaca oleracea; assembly: GCA_029582165.1. Lineage (NCBI taxonomy): Eukaryota > Viridiplantae > Streptophyta > Magnoliopsida > Caryophyllales > Portulacaceae > Portulaca > Portulaca oleracea. The sequence continues at coordinate 7,235,846 of CM055885.1, read as the reverse complement.
AACTTTGAGGCTAATTATGGAAATATCTCCATGAAACGGGTTACTTTCAAAAACATCGAGAAGACACGGCTTGACCTCAAATACCGCGTCGGGTGGTAATGGTGGTAAGATGATCGGGTTGCCTCCCGTACTCGAAGATGGAACGACATATGATAGAAGAGTACGGGGTGAATCAGCTTGGACTTCATCCATTAGGACTTGAAGCCTCCTACGATGCTCGGTAGAACATTAGGGCGTACCTACATGCACCAACAAGAACCAAGAGAAGCATCAAATTCATCGGGATTAGCACAAATAAATTTCTAGCGTGAAAGGAAACTCAAATAACCAAAGACCAAGAAACTAAAACTAGGGGCGCTGGCTCCCCGGCAACGGCGCCATTTTGTGTAACATCATGTGGTTTGTGAGACCTCGGTTTTGTCGTTCTCTCTTAGGGAGCTGACAGCCTTGGTCATAGAAACTAAGTCTAAGGTCGGGATGAGATTGCTAAGGTAAGGTATTTGGTTTGAAAAGGCGATCACGAAACAACAAATAAAACTATAGTCGGTCAAGGAAATGGAAAATGGGCTTCAGAGGATTTTCGGGATGCAAACGGGGATGAGGAAATGGGTTTTGCAACAAGGGAATAACAAGAAGGGAGAATCAAGTGGCGATTCCGTTAGAAAATACCCACCAAGCTTCCTCTTCCAAGGATAGTCCGGATTAACTTCCCCAAAGTCCATCGACAGACCCGAAGGGTTAATGAAACGGAATTTCCTAGTTAGCTACTCTTCGCTTTTGGGAATTTCCCAACTAATTCCCACCTTCCAACACAAGTTTTGGAAGGTATTCGGGAGCTTTCGAACCCAAATACATCCTACTTGAGGGAATGATAGGAGTGGGAAATTGATTTTCCAACTAATTACTCACTAATATTGCTAACCCAAACCTAATCACCTATTCACACCCTTAATTACCCCCTAACCATAGGGTTTCTAGCCACTAATCATGATAAAAACTATGCTAACAACATCCAAACCAAACCTAAACATGCTTTCTAACATTAAACAACCATAAACAAGCAAGAACAATGAAATAGCAAGATAGTAATTAGCAAAGCAATTAATAAAAGAGTTAAGGTAAGAGAATACTTATCAAAATGCTGTAGATGAACAAAGGAAGCAATAATAAGATAATCCAACAATCTCTCAATTGTTTGAATACCCAAATTTTTAATAATAAACACAAATCTCCAAAACCCTAGATTAATCTCTCACTAATCTCTCTCTAAAAGTCACTAATACAAAGCAAAAATAATAGAGTCTAAGTCTAGAATCCCTCGAATTTCCTCCTCAAAATCACAGCAAAAGAGCTATTTAATCAAGCCAAAACAGTTGGCCAAAACGCGCTGTTTAAAGGCCTGAAGAAACGCCAGCAGCAAGGGGGTCGCGGGTGCGACCATCCCCGTCGCGGGCGCGACGAGAGAAAAAGTCCAGGCGATTTCTGTCCTTCGCGGTGCCACGACTACGGTCTCGCAACACCGTGGGTACGGTCTTGCTCGGTCATCCTGACCCTCTGCATACGCCCACCGTGGCTACGGTCACCATGACCGTGAGTACGGTCCCACTTGTCTCCAAATGTGCTCTGGGCGCAGTTGGGGCTACGCCATTCGTGGCGGGGGCTACGCCTCAGCTTTCCTTCCCTTTATTTCTTCCTTCTTTCGGAAGCATGTAACGCTCGATCCGAGGGTCGTAGCAGGTGTTACTTCACTAATTGACACCAAAGGTGAGGAAAGTGGTCGACTACCTGCTTCACGGCTCGGCTCGGGAAATCACCAAAAATGCTATAAAAAGGACCGTTTTTCTATGTTTTGAGTAAAAACTCAAAAATCTACAAAATAACCAAAAAGCATTAAAAACTATGAAATTAAACCACGAAACGAGTTAAAAGCCTAAGGATTTTGGCAGTATTTAGACACAAAATTGGGTCTAAACACCCCCCACACTTAAACTTTTGCTCGTCCCGAGCAAAATGAAACAAAACAAATAAGAAAACTAAACAATAACTCCTCTGTCGTGGGAGGAAACGAGTGAATTTAGCATATGCACCAAGCCCTTTGAACCCCCCGGCAGCCCGGGTGGACGAGATGGACTCGTGAGGGTTTGTAGCGGCTGTGCCCACAAAAGCCAAAGAAAAAGGAGAGAGGGAAAGTGAAAACAAAACCGAAGAAAACAAAAGGAAAGAGAAACAAAGGCTTCGATTCAAAAGATCTTGCAACCTAAACTAAGAAAACATTATTAAGCCTCCAAAAGCAACCGTTAGGAGCATCTCACAAACACCTATCTCAGATAAAGGTCAATCTTGAAGATTTTCAACCCCCTACACCTTATTCCAAGCAAAACCCCATGTGCAAATGTGCAAGTGGGTTCTAACCAAAACCAAAAGACTTTAAAGACTCGCATCCGAACTCAAAAACAACGAAACAATCAAGAGAAGTGTTGCCCTTCCTCGCATTTGGTCGCCCTTGGCTTGGTGAGGGCCGTAGCTGATGCAAGGAGAGGCCCCACTCTTTTAGAAGCAAAAACTTTCTTTTCTTTTTGGGTTGGTTTTACCAACGAAATTGCTTTTTCTTTTTCTCTTTTTTGTATTTCTTTTTAAAGGTCGGAATTAGCCTTACTTTCGGGAATTGGACGGCCCAAGTATGGGGTATACCCTCCCAACACGATCTTTTCCATTCACCTCTTCGTCGCAAAGCGATATAGGAGGAGGGCTAAGGGGTATCCGTGGCGTACCACTGATACCGGGCCCGTGTAGGTTGGCTAAGTGTATGGTGGTTAATGTCATTCAGCGACACGCTCCACTTAATCAGGTTATTGTATCTTATAACTTATTTTTCTTTCTTTTTGAACTTTTTGCTTTTGCTTTTTCTAAACAGGAAAACAAAACAAGCTCGGACACAAACCCCTAGAATCTCCCGGTTCCAATCGGAACGTGAAAGGAATCGGGGGTCTCACTGGACACTCAGTAAAGGGAGTCTATTTAGGGTAAGTCTTGACTAGAACCCTAGACAGGGTCGAAAATGCTCAGATCGGTTACTTTTAAAGAAGATTAAGAACGGCTTCTCAATTTCGACAACAAGATCCAAGAAACAAAACAAAACAAAGCGAAAACAAAACTGAAAGGAAAAAAAAAAACTTTTAAGGCTTTCACTCCCTTTTTTCTCCTTTCTCACACGAAAATTTTTCAAATTTTAGGCAAAAACTAAGAAAACAAAGACCAAAACAACTAGGTGATCTACCCTTGAAACAGAATATCTCCCCCACCCACACTTAAAACACCACAATATCCTCATTTTGGGAAGGCGTCTTATGAAAAGGGTAGAGAACCTACAAAAACAAAAAAAACAAAAACAACTAGCAAGTAAAAATGGTGGCGACCCGAGCCCACACGACTCCAACATCAATATATCCCAACACAAACACTCAAAGGGATTCGCCACCCAAAAGAAAAATCAAGCAGGCAACATGGATCAATATAGATACACAACAAAGAGTGTGGAAAGAGGTTACCTCGAGGTCTTCAATTTATTAACGAACCAATCCACGATCTAGGAAAACATCACACTTGGGTTCGGAATAAACAAGAAAAACATAGTAAGTGTGAACGTCGCATGCATAAAAAGAACAAAAACAGAAAAATAAACAAGACAATAAATAAAGACTAAAAACTAAAGAAAAAACAAACTATTCACAACATGTACATTGACACTAACTAACCTCAACCCCGAATCTTACTAGTTTGAGGCGGGAATTGAGGGTGAAACAACTCTCATGACTGGCCCAACCAATGATGAAGCAATGAATGCGAGACAACGCATACCATGGAGACAACGAACGTAACAAAACCAAACCAACTAGGACACTTACCCCAACTTTCCAATAAAGCACCCCCCCACTTATCTGACACGAACAGTGTAAACAAAACCAATGAAAAGAGTAAAGTGGGAGTGGGGACACTTACAAATTATTGCTCGGATCCTCCCGGGGGAGGATATGGGTGATATGGAAAGTAAGTGGGATAATAGTGGTTGATGTACTCCGGTGGTGCCGAGGGATGGTTCGCAATGGAATAGTGATAATACCCCCAGTCACGCCAATACTGGTTTTGTTGTTGAAAGTACCCCTCGTGCCTCTGAAGTGTAGACTGCTGGGCACCTATCAGATCTTGTTGGGTCTCCAACAAGTTGTTTTGACGCAGGAGTATCGTTCGTTGCTCTCGAAGGTCAACTCTCAATTGTTCAAATTGAGAGTTGAGATGCTCAAATGAAGCTTCCCATGGATGACTTTGACTTCCACTAGCTTCACCGTGGCCAGCATACTCCTCTTCTTCCTCCTCATTTTCTTCTTCTTCCCCTTCTTCCTCAATGTCCTCCTCTTCTTCCTCACCACTGGTCACATTCGGACCACCAACCTTGCGGTCACTAGTAACCTGACCACAAGACCACTTGTGTTTCTTAGTGATATCCAACCACTGCTCGGCATGCTCCTGATCCAAGAGAATCTGCGTGTTGTTGTCGTGTCCATGGTAATAGATCGTGGCAGTTGGGTGCTTGGCGAGGATGTTCATTTTCTGCAACCGCACCTTGTCGATAGGATCCGGAAAATAGCGTGGAGTCCACTTCTTCAAATATTTCCCAAAACCCTCCTGAACCAAGAAGTGGCAAATAATGTGCCCCATCCCAATAGTAGTGGGTCGGGGTTCCATGCTAATCCCCCGTAAACAGTGTAGAATGCAAGATCCGGTGTTGACCCGTTTTCCCCTTATGGTATTGTTGATCACAAAAAGATACATCCTTCCGAACCTTGGGGCGTCCGTCATCTCCTCCAAACACTGAACTAGTCACGATTCTATAGAAGATTCGAACAACTGGATTGCAAAAATCACGCCCCTTAGAGTTGCGGGGGTAATGATATCGTGGATATTTGCCTCTAATGCCAAGATTCATCCTCCTCCAACAGGTTAAGTCCAACATTGCCTTCTGCTCATCAAAATTCACGCATCGCTCATAAAGTCTTCCGTCCTCGGGCAACCCCAACAGTTGGCAAAAACGCTTCAAGGTGCATGTCTTGTGTTTGTTGGCAACCCAGTATTCAAAATGCGCATTCTTCTTGCGATCATTGTGAACCTTCAAGGAGCTTAAACATTCGACGATGGGTGTAGACACCGGGATTTGCACCAATATAATAATCCCGACTCATCAGAGCATTGAGGGGCGAATGCATGTTTGGGCCAATATAGCAAGCAATAAAAAAACAGAACAGGAGCGGCCCACTAGCTGAGACAAAACCCGCACGGGTTTTAAACAGCAAAGACAGCCCAGAACCAAGACCAGCCCAAAGCGCGCCCCGGTCCATGTTAGAAAACCCGCGCGGGTTTTCTTGTGCCTAAGCGCGTCGTTTTGCATCCACGTCAGTGATCCGTGCCGATGGATTTGAAAACCCACGCGGGGTTTATAATTGATGATCCGGCGCCAAAATTTGTTTTGATCATCAATCCCATGATATTAGCACCATGTGGGTTGACCCTCTTGACTCGATTATGTGATTTGCTTGGATTAGGGGGCATGATCATGGGGATGTGTCCCCCTCCATTTCCCTCCTAAACCTCACCTCCTCCACCTATAAATACCTCTCCATTCTTCCATTCATTTGGACCAACTATCATCATAATCCAACCAACAACTCTCATAAACCACCTCTATTATACTCCCATTCTCACTAAATATCACCATAATTCCACTCTCACTCTCCTAAACTCTCATCATATTTCTACCATCCTCACTACCCTCATTACCATAACTCCACCAAAAACATCCTCTACCCATCACCATCTTAATCCTCTCATAATCATCCTTCATCCATCAAGTCAAGGGAAGTCAAGAGTTTCAACCGGTAAATTCGGATTCCTAAATCAAAAAGAGGTTCGATTTATTGCTTGCTTATTGTCATTATCATGTAATTTGTACTTTGAATTCAATTATAGGTTCATATTTTGTAAACCAAAAACTCCATTCTTTGTATTGCATGTTAAGAATATAACTTCTTGATATTAATTAAACTTCTCCCCGCTTTATTTCATTTTAATGTCGATTTTAGTAGAGTCTGTTTTCTAACAGGCGAATTCGAGAGTTCTTATAATTCTGGAATTCGTAACCTTACCCCAGAAGATAGAATCGAGTTTCGTAGACCGGAGTTATTTTTATTGTTTTTACGGTTTGTCGGTTTCCTTAAATCGGCTGGCGACTCTTAATTCTTTTATAACCCATTTAATTATTTTAAACATCCGAATTTACACCAAAATATTTAAAAATGGTTTAATATTTTCCACACACTTATCCAAGGTTAAAACCGAGAGAAAATGGGCAAGAAGTTGATAAAAACCCCCGCGGGTTTTATCAATTTTAACCCATCTTCTCTGGCCCACAAAAGCGCACGGTCCGGCCCATGGAGTATTAAAACCCGCGCGGGTTTTAATCCTCTATGGCGGCCCGTTTGCCTTCTGTTGGGCCTGGATCTTGTATTTGGGCCAATATTGAATTATTTTTAAAGTATTTCGGTGTAATTTCGAATGGTTAAATAATAAAAACGGATTTATAAATAAATAAAGTTTCATCACCCCGAAAATGAATTTCATAAAGTAAAAATAACCTTAGTCGGCTCCCGATCACTTAAGTAGCGCATCCGACAACAATTTTCCGATGCACATATATTCCGTGCTTGTAGCGTTTCATACCGTCGTTTATGCCCTTCATCCCGGAAAGTCACATCCGCATTTGGTTGACACCGAATTAGTGTAGCCGTTTGCGCTCGGTAACGATCCTTTGTGAATGAGGATGGCCCCGGTTGCAATGAAGGAGCTTCCTCGACTCGTGAACGTTTGCTTCTTCCACTCATGATGAAACAAAAGCGAGACTTGGCAAGAACTTTAGCAATATTAGTGCCTAATTTCAAAGGTAAACCAAAAACAATCGACACAAGCAACAAACACGTGAGTTTGAAAAGCTTATACACAAAATTCACTAGAGATTACCTCAGATCGGAGCACTTGAACGTGTATTCACCAACGAGGAACAACTTTTGCTTGTCAAAATGAACCAAACAAACAGCATATACAAACAGAACGCACAAATAGCACAGAGACAGCTTACTAACTCAGCTCATAATGCAAGTGTGTGTGAAAATCAACCAAACTCTTAGTGCACTAGCATGCTTGTGCTTTGACAAATGAATTGCGACAATTAATCGCACTAAACACTAGTGAATTAACACAGCATGGACACAAAGAATACCAAAACAGCACACCAAAAACACTTCACTGCGTGGGTGTGTATTGACAAAAACTTATAGTGTAACCGGAGTGTGTGTGTGCTTTCAACGGATGAAAAACAGCAACTTAATCACACACACACTAAGCAAGAACCAACATTCGAATTCAACACACCCAATCTCAGCAAATAGCAAGGCAGAAACGTGTGTAAGAATTGACAAATCCTACCCCAACTCAGCAAAGCATGACAAATGAACAAAATCAGGTGAGAAAGGAAAGAAATTCGCACAATTGACACAAGAGGTACCTCACTTAGCTGTGTAGGGTGCGTATTTGGACTGAATCTGGGCAGAAATCGAAACCTTGGCAGCAAACTTTCGCAGCAGATTAGAAGAACTTAGGGTTTAGAATCGAAAATGGAGAGAAAGAGATCGACGAATTGAGAGTTGAGAGGGATGGAATGGGTGTGAGAGAGAGCTTAGCTGCGAGTTTCAAGGTTGAAGAGAGAGAGAGTATCGAGTGAGAGAGAAAGGAAAATGAGGAAAAGTGAAAACAGATCGGGATTTTAGGGCTGAATTATTTCGCTGACAGTTCCAGGTCGCGGGCGCGACATGGCTGGGCGCTGGGCGATACCGCGGGCACGGTCTCCTGCACCGTAGTTGCAGTCTCTTCCTGGAGCGTGCTGCTGCTGTGGTTGTTGTGAGGCGTAGCGCCTGCTACCTACTCTGCTGTCAACTCCAAAACATTCCAACTCACAAAAACTTTCACACTTCAACACACAATTTTCCACACTTTCCCACATTCAATCTAAAATTTTCCAACGCTCAAACTCTCTCAATACTCAAATATTTTTCAAAAACTTCACTCACTCACACATTCTTCCTTCATTTCCACTTCAATTTTTCTTATTTTTCAACTCGAACTCTTTTTTTTCTATTTTTCACATCATTTTCTCTCTTTCTTTTTCAAACTTTTTCTTTTTGAACCTAAAACTAATACCTCGAGTTACAAAAGAAAGAAATAGAGAAAAACTAAAAAGAGTAGAAAAAATATATAAAAACTTAAAGAAAGCTAAAAAGAAAAATTAAAGAGAAAAAAAGAAATAGAATTAGAATTAGAAAAATGCAAAAACTAAAAACTTGAAATGAGAAATTCAAAAATTATGGGGTGCCTTCCATAGAGCGCTTGTTTTAGGTCCCTAGCTCGACCTAAATACTCGTTTAATTCTAGAGAGATGTGGTGCACAAGAGAGGTACATATTCAACTTGTTCCACCATGATCGCTTCTTCCTTCCTCTCCAACTCCTACCATTTTTGGACAACCTCAAGTTGAGTCGTCCCTCCGGTCATTTGGTTGACCATGAGCGGAGAAGAGGTGATGATGTCTTTGATTTCTTCCAATGTCGCTTCCTCCTCCTTTTCCAACACCTCCTCATCACCTCCGCAAATAGAACAAGGGTCTCCTCCGGTGGTTTGATTTGGTGATGGGGATGAAGAAGTAACTTAGGTTCTTCTTCAAGTGGTTCTCCAAGTTTCAGACACATGGGAACAATCTTCTCAATCTCTATGTCCTCAATATAAACTTCATCCAATGAGATCTCCCTCCTTAATGGAACAATCTTGAGAGAATCATCACGAGATGTATCTTCAATAACCTCGGGTTCGGAACATAAGGCCTTGGAATGATCGTTTTGATGCCCATTGTGGGGTTCCACTTCAAGAATATAAACTTCTTCTTTATGCTCATGAACAACCGTGGTCACTAAATTGACGTCAACACAAGGTGGCATGAAAAAGGGTGACTCAGTAGGAACATTAAACTTTGATTCAATATGTCCTTCATCAATGAAGTGTTGAATCAACCAGTTTGGGAGAGGAATTTGCATTTGGTGAGAATCAAATCGCTCTTCGGAGCATTCATGGATATTTCCTCCCAAAATCACTTCACTTTATTGTTCTTCCTCCTTTTCCTCATCCAACACCCTCTCTTCTTCAAACTTAGCTTCCTCAACCACAACTCCCTCCTCAACGTTCATCTCCATCTCATTCTCTACTTTTTCCTCCAAAACACTATCCTCTACCTAAGAAAACTCATCAACCTCTTCCCCACTCCCTAGATCGACATAATTTACTTGTACCATTGGAGTCGGTGAAGGTTGGGAGGATTCTTCTTGGACAAATGAGTGGTGGTCATAAGGTTGAGAAATGGGGTTGAATGTAGGATTGATAAACGTGGTATAGTCATAAGCGTGCTCTCCAAAAGAATGGGAGAAAAGTGGGTTGAAATATGATGGATAGATAGCGTTCAAACGCTCTACTTGATTAAACTCCCCACATTGATGCTCGGGATGCGGACCCAAACACAACTTACAAGTATGCATATTAGGAACAGAAGTAGATGTAAGGGTTTGCACACCTTGGGCCACTCTCAAATGCTTGGAGGTCTCCTCATTTGCCTTCTCTTTTTGCAATTCGTAAATAGAAGCTAAAAGAAGTGCAATAATAGGATCATGCTCTTAAGATAAATCTCCTCTACTAGATTTGCAACCTCCCAAATCGGGAGCATATTGAACGAGCTCATGAAGGAATTTGTCGGCCTCCTTCGCAGTTTTCTTCAAAAACATCCCTCCGGATGCAATGTCGATTGATTCTTTGAGAGAATCAAAGAGTCCACAATAAAAGTGCTGAAGTAGCATCAAGTTGGGTAGGTTGTGGTGCGGGCACTGACGTTGGACACCTTTAAATCTTCCCCATGCTTCAAAAAGTGTCTCTCTGGATTCTTGCTTGAAGCTCATAATATCTTGCCAGAGTTTACATGTTTTATCAGCCGGGAAGAATCTTTGAAGAAAATCTCTCTTTAGAGCCTCCCATGAAGAATAAAATCCAGGTGGGCATATATCAAGCCACATCTCAGCTTTCCCTTTGAAAGTCAGAGGAAAGAACTTCAACTTTAGATACTCCGAAGATATCCCAGGTATATGCATGAAACTAATGTGCTTCTCGAATCTCTCTATATGAGCAATAGGACTCTCGGAAATATCTCCATGAAACTGGTTACTTTCAAAAACATCGAGAAGACACGTCTTGACCTCGAATACCGCGTCGGGTGGTAATGGTGGTAAGATGATCGGGTTGCCTCCCGTACTCGAAGATGGAACGACATATGATAGAAGAGTACGGGATGAATCAGCTTGGACTTCACCTATTAGGACTTGAAGCCTCCTACGATGCTCGGTAGAACATTAGGGCGTACCTACATGCACCAACAAGAACCAATAGAAACATCAAATTCATCGGGATTAGCACAAACAAATTTCTAGCGTGAAAGCAAACTCAAATAAGCAAAGACCAAGAAACAAAAACTAGGGGCGCTGGCTCCCCGGCAACGGCGCCATTTTTTGTAACATCATGTGGTTTGTGAGACCTCGGTTTTGTCGTTCTCTCTCAGGGAGCTGGCAGCCTTGGTCATAGAAACTAAGTCTAAGGTCGGGATGAGATTGCTAAGGTAAGGTACTTGGTTTGAAAAGGCGATCACGAAGCAACAAATAAAACTATGGTCGGTTAAGGAAATGGAAAATGGGCTTCAGAGGCTTTTCGGGATGCAAACGGGGATGAGGAAATGGGTTTTGCAACAAGGGAATAACAAGAAGGGAGAATCAAGTGGCGATTCCCTTAGAAAATACCCACCAAGCTTCCTCTTCCAAGGATAGTCCGGATTAACTTCCCCAAAGTCCATCGACAGACCCGAAGGGTTAATGAAATGGAATTTCCTAGTTAGCTTCTCTTCGCTTTCGGGAATTTCCCAACTAATTCCCACCTTCCAACAAAAGTGTTGGAAGGTATTCAGGAGCTTTTGAACCCAAATACATCCTACTTGAGGGAATGATAGGAGTGGGAAATTGATTTCCCAACTAATTACTCACTAATATTGCTAACCCAAACCTAATCACCCATTCACACCCTTAATTACCCCCTAACCATAGGGTTTCTAGCCACTAATCATGATAAAAACTATGCTAACAACATCCAAACCGAACCTAAACATGCTTTGTAACATTAAACAACCATAAACAAACAAGAATAATGAAATAGCAAGAAAGTAATTAGCAAAGCAATTAATAAAAGAGTTAAGGGAAGAGAATACTTATCAAAATGTTGTAGATGAACAAAGGAAGCAATAATAAGATAATCCAACAATCTCTCAGTTGTTTGAATACCCAAATTTTCAATGATAAATATAAATCTCCAAAACCCTAGATTAATCTCTCACTAATCTCTCTCTAAAAGTCACTAATACAAAGCTGAAATAATAGAGTCTAAGTCTAGAATCCTGTTCGGTGTCATTCCGAGCCGATTTCTTCTCTTTTATAGGGTATTTTTGCTTGTCCTTAAAAATCATTTTAGTAGTTTTATTATGTTTTTATTCATTTTGCATTTTTATTAGATATTATGATGGTTTATTATTATTTATAGTTATTATTATTATTAATATGAATCAAAATTGTAAATATTAGAAATAAATAAATAAAAACCTATCCTAATTCCTAAATCCCATTTTCTAGACCAGCCTAATTCCTTCTTTTTCCTTCTCCTTTAATCAGCCCATCTAAAACCCAGCCCATTGTAACGTGGTTTGTAAGACCTCGGTTTTTATCGTTCTCCTTAGGGAGCTGGCGGCCTTGGTCATAAAAACTAGGTCAATGGTCGGGTCGAGATTGCTAAGGTAAGGATATCAGTTTAAAAAGATCACAGAGCGAGACACAAAACTAAGGTCGGTCAAGGAATGGAAAATGGGCTTCAGAGGTTTTTCGGGATGCAAACGGGGTTGAGGAAATGGGATTTTTTTTTTTGCAACAAGGGAATAACAAGAAGGCAGAGTCAAGTGGTAATTCCGTTAGAAAATACCAACCGGGCTTCCTCTTTCAAGGATAGTCCTGATCCCAGCACACGCCCACCGTGGCTACGGTGGCCATGACCGTGGCCACGGTAACTCTCGGCTTCTAGTGCACTTTGGGCGTAGCGGGTACTACGCCAAATCGTGGCGGGGGCTACGCTTCGGCTTCCCTTCACTTTTGTTCTTCCTTCTTTCCGAAGCATGTAACACTCGATCCGAAGGTCGTAGCATGCGTTACTTCACTAATTATCACCAAAGGTCGGGAGTGTGGTCCTAGGTCGACTCCGTCTCGGTTTCCGGTCCGGCTCGGCTCTGGAAATTGCCAAGAATGCTGTAAAAAGGCCTGATTTGCTACGTTTTTGGTGAAAACTCCAAAATCTACAAAATAACCAAAAACACATTATAAGCTATTAAACTAAACCACGAAACGAGTTAAAAGCCTAAGGATTTAGGCGGTATTTAGACACAAAATCGGGTCTAAAAACACCCCCCCACACTTAAACTTTTGCTCGTCCCGAGCAAAACAAAACAAAACACATAAGAAAACTAAACACCAACTCCTCTGTCGTGGGAGGAAACGAGTGCATTTAACGTATGCACCAAGCCATTTGAACCCCCCGGCAGCCCGGGTGGACAAGATGGACTCGTGAGGGTTTGTAGCGGCTGTACCCACAAAAGCCAAAGAAAAAGGAGAGAGGGAAAGTGAAAACAAAACCGAAGAAAACACAAGGAAAGAAAAACAAAGGCTTTGATTCACAAGATCTCGCAATCCAAACTAAGAAAACGCGACTAAACCTCCCAAAGTAACCGTTAGGAGCATCTCACAAACCAAACTCAGATAAAGGTCGATCTTGAAGATTTTTCAACTCCTTACACCTTGTACCAAGCGAAACCCCACACGCTAAAGCACAAAAAGGGTTTTAACGGGAACCAAAAGACTCTAAAAACTCGCGTTCGAATTTGAAAACAACGAAACAACCAAGAGAAGCGTTGCCCTCCCTCACATTTGGTCGCCCTTGGCTTGGTGAGGGCCGTAGGTGATGCAAGGGGAGGCCCCACTCTTTTAAGAAGCAAAGACTTTTTCTTTTCTTTCTTTTTGAGTTGGAATTACCAATGAAATTTGCTTTTCTTTTTCTCCTTTTTTTCTTTTTGTTTTTAAAAGTCGGTATTAGCCTTACTTTCGGGAATTGGACGGCCCATATAAGGGGTATACCCTCCCAACACGGTCTTTCCCATTCGCCTCTCCGTCGCAAAGCGATATGGGAGGAGGGTTAAGGGGTATCTATGCCGTACCACGTATACCGGGCCCGTGTAGGTTGGCTAAGTGTTGGTGGTTAATGTCTTCAGCGACACGCTCCACTTATTCAGGTTATTGTATCTTATGAAAGCTTGTTCTTTCTTTTCTTTTCTTTTTGCACTTTTTTGCTTTTGCTAAACGAGAAACAAAACAAACCCGAACACAAGCCCCTAGAACCTCCCGGTTCCAAACAAAACGAGAAAGGAACGGGGGCCTCACTAGACACTTAGTGAAAGGAGTTTATTAAGGGTAAGCCTCGACTAGAACCCGAATTAGGGTATGCTCCAACCGGTTACTTTTAAAGAAGTTTAAGAACGGCTTCTCAACTCCGAAAACGAGATCCAGGAAACAAAACCAAACAAAGACGAAATGAAAAGAAAAACTGAAAAGGTTTTCACTCCCTTTTTTCTCCTTTTTCACATGAAAATTTTCAAGTTTTATGCAAAAACTAAGAAAACAAAGAACAAAACTACTAGGTGGCCTACCCTTGAAACAGAATATCTCCCCCCCCCCCCACACTTAAAACTCCACAATGTCCTCATTGTGGGAAGGTGTCACATGAAAAGGGTAGAGAACCTACAAAAACAAACAAACAAAAAACAACTAGCAAGTAAAAATTGTGGCGACCCGAGCCCACATGACTCCAACAGCAATAAATCCCGACACAAACACTCAAAGGGGTTCGCCACCCAAAAGAAAAATCAAGCATGCAGCATGGATCAATATATATACACAACAAAGAATGCGGAAAGAGGTTACTTTGAGGTCTTCAATTTATTAACGAACCAATCCGCGATCCAGGGAAAACATCACGCTTTAGTTAGGAATAAACAAGAAAAGCATAGTAAGTGTGAATGTCGCATGCATAAAAGAAAAAGAACAGAAACAGAAATAATAACAAGACACTAGAGACTAAAAGCTAAAGAAAAGACAAACTATTCACAACATGTACATTGACATTAACTAACCTCCACCTCGAATATCACTAGTTTGAGGCAGGAATTGAGGGTGAAACAACTCTCGTAACTGGCCGAACCAAAGATGATGCAATGAATGCAGTTGAACACGAATTCAGCCAGGAGGATCAGATCTTGCTCGTGAAAAACAACAACTAATCACGCAACACACTAATGCAAGAATAAAACACTCGAGCTCAGCATACACAAACAGAACATAGGAAGCACAAAAACAGCCTACTGATAGTGCAAGTGTGCGTGAAAATCGACAAACTCTTAGTGCAATCAGTGTACTTATGCTTTGACAAATGAAATGCAGCAATTAATCGCATAAAGCACTAATGAGTCAACACAGCAAGTACGCAACGAATTCCAAAACAGCACACTAAACCAATTTACTTTGTGGGTGTTTATTGACAAGAACTCAGGGTGCAATAAGAGTGTGTGCTTTCAACAGATGAAAAACAGTAGCCCATTACACAAAACGTCAATCAAAAACCAGCATTCGGATTCAGCAACAAACTGAGGTAGAATTTGAGTATAAAAATTGACAAAATCCAATCCTAACTCAGCAGAACATGACGAACAGACCAAATGCAGATGAGAGGGGAATAGGATTTCGCACAATTTACCAAAGGAATACCTCACTCAGCTGCGTATACCAAGTAGTCGAACAATGCAGCACAGTTGGACGAACTCTGGGCAGAAATCGAATCCCCAGCAGTAGAAACACGCAGCAGAGAAGAAGAAATTAGGGTTTAGATCGGAAATGGGAAGAAAGAGAGGGACAAATTGTTGAACGAGAGGGATTGAAGTGAGTGTGAGTGAGAGTTTTTCGCAGGTGTAAGGCTGTTAGAGCGGGAGAGTGTCGAAGGAGGAAGAAAAGAAATGAGAAAAGTTAGGATAGAATCGGGAATTTGAGCCGAAAAATAATCCCTGACAATGCCAGGTCGCGGGCGCGACGTACTGGAGCAGCTGGGCATGCTGGGCGAGCAGGGAGTCATAGCCCGCGACCGTGTGCACGGTGCCTTCTGTACCGTAGCTACGGTGAACTCCTGGACGATGCGGTGCTGCTAATGCACAAACACTCCAAATTCTTAAAAATTCCAATTCCTAAAAATTATCATACTTCAACACTCAATTTTTTTTTCATACTTCCTCAATTTCAATCTAAGATTTTCCAACTCTCAAACTCCCTCCACACTCAAATATTTTTCAAAACTTCACTCACTCACACTACTTCTTTCACTCCAACTTCAATTTTCTTATTTTTTTCCAACTCTTTTTCTAATTTTTTTTTCACATCATTTTTCCTCTTTCTCTCTTTTTTTTCAAATCTTTTTCTTTTTAAACATAGAACTAAGACCACAATTACAAGAAAAAGAGATAAAGAAAAACTAAAAAGACTAGAAAAATAGAAAAAATCTAAAGAAAGCTAAAAAGAAAAATTAAAGAAAAGAAAAAGGAATAAAATTAGAAAAATGCAAAAACTAAAAAGCCATTTTGTGTAACGTGGTTTGTAAGACCTCGGTTTTTATCGTTCTCCTCAGGGAGCTGGCGGCCTTGGTCATAGGAACTAGGTCAATGGTCGTGTCGAGATTGTTAAGGTAAGGATATCGGTTTAAAAAGATCACAGAGCGTGAAACAAAACTAAGGTCGGTCAAGGAATGGAAAATGGGCTTCGGAGGTTTTTCGGGATGCAAACGGGGATGAGGAAATGGTTTTTTTTTTTTTTTTTTTTGCAACAAGGGAATAACAAGAAGGGAGAGTCAAGTGGTAATTCCGTTAGAAAATACCAACCGGGCTTCCTCTTTCAAGGATAGTCCGGATTAACTTCCCCAAAGTCCATCGACAAACCCGGGGGTTAATGAAACAAAATTTCCTAGTTTGTTTCTATTCGCTTTCGCGAACTAGAATACTAACTATCCCAATTCCTACCTTCCAACACAAGTGTTGGTTGTATTCGGGATGCTTTCGCACCCAAATACATCCCACTTGAGGGAAGGATAGGAGTGGGAAATTGATTTCCCAACTAATTACTCACTAATATTGCTAACCCAAACCTAATCACCCATTCACACTGTTAATTACCCCCTAACCCATAGGGTTTCTAGCCACTAATCATGATAAAAACTAAGCTAACAACATCCAAACCAAACCTAAACATGATTTCTATAGCTTCTTGACCCCTTCGAATCCTTGGCACTTCAACCATGTGATCCAAGCTAATATCTTGAGGTATCATATGAAAGATACGTCTCATCGGAGAATTCAAAATTGGGTGGTTGCTTGTTTTGCTTTCCTCAAAGTTTGCAAGAACAAGACCCTTATGCTCTTTATACCCATGATATTCCTCCTTCATAATCGTTACAATGCTGATTTCATCCTCCTTAGGCTGTGTGGTATAAGATGGAAGTAGAGATGTCTCTTGATGCATGATATTCCTATCAAGCAACTTTGGTCTTTCCAACAAAGTATGACAAGTTAATATCACACCATAATGAATTTCTACAATTCTTGTAAGTGGGAAGACTTACTAAACTTCTTGGATCCTCATGAATGTCTTTGTCATGGCTTAGCCTTTGTGTAGGGGCGTCAATGTAACCATAGGAGGCACAACTTTCTTCTTCTTTGATCAATGAACATACTTCTCCTTTGTTGGTACAATGAGAGATCTTGCACTCTATTTGTTGATGTTCATTCGACACACATACTTCTTTCAAGGCTCTCCTTGCCACATGCCACTCTTCTACAAACTCCCCTTCTACTATATTTTCCTCCTCAAATAATTCAAACGTTTCGTACTCAACCAAAGACACATCTTTCTTGTTAGGACACTCCAAATCAATGTGACCTAAACTTCGGCAATGACAACATCTCCTTTGTCTTTCAACATCGAGAGCTAAAGAAATTAACTCCTCCAAAGTCTTATACGGTTGCCATTCAACAATATGTCTAATATAATCGTCAAGACCAATTAGATAACATACCAAAGTTTGTGGATCCTCCTCCTTAAGATCACACTTTCGAAGTAGATGTTTGAACTCTTTTGTATATTCCTTCACACTTTTGCTTCCTAGGGCCAATCTTTGAAGCTTGTTGATGTTCTAGCTTAGATAGTTAAGGGGCAGAAACTTCTCTTGGAGCTTTTTCTTCATTTGGACCCATGAACGTATCTTATCTTGGCCCCTTGATTGCCGTTTGCTTTGCTTGCTTGACCACCATTCGCTAGCATGCTTTCGTAGCTTCAATGAAACACTTTTGTCCTTCTGGTCATCATGGATGGCGTTGAGATCAAAGACCCTTTCAACTTGATGCATCCATTCCAAGAATATTTCCGGATCATGACTGCCATAGAACTTCGGTATCTCTTCTTTGAAACCGAATCTGTCCTCCTTCCTTGGACATGTACTCCATTCATATTGTGTTTCATACTCGACATCATAAAGATCCACCATACGTGAATCAAACTTAGTTCGTGCTCCTCCCTTTTGAAAGGGCATAAGTTTCTCCAATTGGTTTGTGACGATAATCAAGTTGCTGCTTTATTTGTTGCATATCATCTTGTGAATCCATTAAAGAACTCACGCACGCCATGTAGTATCAATCTTTGATGAAGAAAGATATGCAAGACTCTCGGTTTGGGGTTTTGGGTGTAGGTGACATGGGTGATTTGTGTTTGGCTATGATTTTGTTAGGGAATGTGTTTGGGTTTAGGGTTCTTTGTGGAGCTAATGGTAGGCGTGTGATGGGGAGATGATGGGGGATGGATTTGTGATGGAAAGATTTCAAAAAGATGGTTCAAGAACTAAGAGAAACAAACTCCTAAGCTCTGATACCAATTTTGATG
Organism: Portulaca oleracea; assembly: GCA_029582165.1. Classification (NCBI taxonomy): domain Eukaryota; kingdom Viridiplantae; phylum Streptophyta; class Magnoliopsida; order Caryophyllales; family Portulacaceae; genus Portulaca; species Portulaca oleracea. The sequence continues at coordinate 7,217,545 of CM055885.1, read as the reverse complement.
TATAATGGACCAAGGGATGATCACATTACACTAGAATTCAGGATCTTTAAGAACAAGATAAGAATCTTTAACTCTTAGTTCTCAAAGTTCAACTAAACTCAAGGAAATATGATGGAAACGAAACAAATAAAGATGAATTCGTTACCAAGATTGATGGTGGACGAATGAAGAACGATCAAATGATGAACGAATGATGAATTGATGAATGTTTGAACGATTCTTGAAGATGATTAACGTGAGAATGTTGATTGTTAATGAACGAACTAATGGGGATGGACGAACGATAGTATTGGCGTTTGAAGGATCAATGAGGATACAACTACACTACCTCAAAGAGCTCTTTAATTATACCTTTCACGACCAAGGGATGCCAACCGAAGGCTATAAGTAGAGATAGGACGAATATCCCTCGAGAGAAACGAAAAACTAGCACAAAAGCTAGAGAGAAATTACCATATGTTTGATTTTTATTTTGAATTATGATTGAATGAGATTACAAGGCACCCTAAGGGGTCTATTTATACTAGTTGGAGTCCCCCTTAGGCGTGTGTTACATCAAGAAATGAAGGGAAACTAGCTTACATCATTACAAACAAATGTGACATCATAAAGAAACAAATGCACATAAGCTAGTTTAAAACTAAGATAACTTGCTCATTCCTTGTCCAAAGTCCAAGATTCAAAAGCCATTGTGAAGCTCCTTTGATGTAGATTATTTGACCTTTGGATGACTTCCACAATATCTTCAAGGATCTTGTGATATGGAGCAAATTACCGAACTACCCTTGTTGAAACCATTTAAACGAGAGAGAGACTTGAGGGAATACAGCTCCCTTTCCATGTACTTGAGTATTTGGGTCCCATGATGTATATTTGGGACCAAATCTACATCATACTCCCCAGGTTGAAAAAAAGTTTGCCCTCCAAATTTGAAAATCAACTCTCTTACTCGCCTTCTTCACAAGAAATTACAAGCTTTCTTCTTAAAGGCTTTGAAGTCATGATAGACTCCTTTTCTAAACTTCTTCAACTTTCTCCCAAGTAATCCATGGGCATTACAAGACTTGGATTCTTGACTTTTCACCATGGATGTAGATATCCCATGTAGCTTCTCAATTCCCAAGTCAAGTTTCACCACTTTGCCATTATCATTTAGCATGAAACGATCCACTTTGATGACTTTAGCTTCTTGATCCCTTCGAATCCTTGGCACTTCAACCATGTGATCCAAGTTGATATCTTGAGGTATCATATGAAAGATACGTCTCATAGGAGAATTCAAATATGGGTGGTTGCTTGTTTTGCTTTCCTCAAAGTTTGCAAGAACAAGACCCTTATGCTCTTTATACCCATGATATTCCTCCTTCATAATCGTTACAATGCTGATTTCATCCTCTTCAGGCTGTGTGGTATAAGATGGAAGTAGAGATGTCTCTTGATGCATGATATTCCTATCAAGCAACTTTGATCTTTTCAACAAAGTAAGACAAGTATCCATAGAAGTAATATCACACCATAATGAATTTCTACAATTCTTGTAAGTGGGAAGACTTACTAAACTTCTTGGATCCTCATGAATGTCTTTGTTATGGCTTAGCCTTTGTGTAGGGGCGTCAATGTAACCATAGGAGACACAACTTTCTTCTTCTTTGATCAATGAACATACTTCTCCTTTGTCGGTACAATGAGAGATCTTCCACTCTCTTTGTTGATGTTCATTCGGCACACATACTTCTTTCAAGGCTCTCCTTGCCACATGCCACTCTTCTACATACTTCTCTTCTACTACATTTTCCTCCTCAAATAATTCAAACGTTTCGTACTCACCCAAAGAGACATCTTTCTTGTTAGGACACTCCAAACCAATGTGACCTAAACTTTGGCAATGACAACATCTCCTTTGTCTTTCAACATCGACAACTAAAGAACTTAACTCCTCCAAAGTCTTATACGGTTGCCATTCAACAATATGTCTAATATAATCATCAAGACCAATTAGATAACATACCAAAGTTTGTGGATCCTCCTCCTTAAGATCACACTTTCGAAGTAGATATTTGAACTCCCTTGTATATTCCTTCACACTTTTGCTTCCTGGGGCCAATCTTTGAAGCTTGTTGATGTTCTCGCTTAGATAGTTAAGGGGCAGAAACTTCTCTTGGAGCTTTTTCTTCATTTGGACCCATGAACGTATCTTATCTTGGCCCCTTGATTGCCGTTTTCTTTGCTTGCTTGGCCACCATTCGCTAGCATGCTTTCGTAGCTTCAATGCAACACTTTTGACCTTCTGGTCATCATGGATGGCGTTGTGATCAAAGACCCTTTCAACTTGATGCATCCATTCCAAGAATACTTCCGGATCATGACTCCCATAGAACTTCGGTATCTCTTCTTTGAAACCGAAAATGTCCTCTTTCCTTGGACATATACTCCATTCATATTGTGTTTCATACTCGACATCATAAGGATCCACCATACGTGAATCAAACTTAGTTCGTGCTCCTCCCTTTTTAAAGGGCATATGTTTCTCCAATTGTTTTGTGAGATAATCAAGTTGCTGCTTCATTTGTTGCATATCATCTTGTGAATCCATTAAAGAACTCACGCACGCCATGTAGTATCAATCTTTGATGAAGAAAGATATGCAAGACTCTCGGTTTGGGGTTTTGGGTGTAGGTGACATGGGTGATTTGTGTTTGGCTATGATTTTGTTAGGGAATGTGTTTGGGTTTAGGGTTCTTTGTGGAGCTAATGGTAGGCGTGTGATGGGGAGATGATGGGGGATGGATTTGTGATGGAAAGATTGCAAAAAGATGGTTCAAGAACTAAGAGAAACAAACTCCTAAGCTCTGATACCAATTTTGATGTATAATGGACCAAGGGATGATCACATTACACTAGAATTCAGGATCTTTAAGAACAAGATAAGAATCTTTAACTCTTTGATCTCAAAGTTCAACTAAACTCAAGAAAATATGATGGAAACGAAACTAAGAATGATGAATTCGTTACCAAGATTGATGGTGGACGAATGAAGAACGATCAAATGATGAACGAATGATGAATTGATGAATGTTTGAACGATTCTTGAAGATGATTAACGTGAGAATGTTGATTGTTGATGAACGAACTAATGGGGACGGACGAACGATAGTATTGGCGTTTGAAGGATCAATGAGGATACAACCACACCACCTCAAAGAGCTCTCCAATTATACCTTTCACCACCAAGGGATGCCAACCGAAGGATAGAAGTAGAGATAGGACGAATCTCCCTCAAGAGAAACGAAAAACTAGCACAAAAGCTAGAGAGAAAACACCATGTGTTTGATTTTTATTTTTAATTATGATTGAATGAGATTACAAGGCACCCTAAGGGGTCTATTTATACTAGTTGGAGGCCCCCTTAGGCGTGTGTTACATCAAGAAATGAAGGGAAACTAGCTTACATCATTACAAACAAATGTGACATCATCAAGAAACAAATGCACATAACCTAGTTTAAAACTAAGATAACTTGCTCATTCCTTGTCCAAATTCCAAAATTCAAAAGCCATTGTGAAGCTCCTTTGATGTAGATTATTTGACCATTGGATGACTTCCACAATATCTTCAAGGATCTTGTGATATGGAGCAAATTACCGAACTACCCTTGTTGAAACCATTTAAACGAGAGAGAGACTTGAGGGAATGAAGCTCCCTTTCCATGTACTTGAGTATTTGGGTCCCATGATGTAAATTTGGGATCAAATCCACATCATACTACCCCGGTTGAAAAAAAGTTTGCCCTCAAAATTTGAAAATCAACTCTCTTACTCGCCTTCTTCACAAGAAATTACAAGCTTTCTTCTTAAAGGCTTTGAAGTCATCATAGACTCCTTTTCTAAACTTCTTCATCTTTCTCCCAAGTAATCCATGGGCATTAGATGACTTGGATTCTCGACTTTTCACCATGGATGTAGATATCCCATGTAGCTTCCCAATTCCCAAGTCAAGTTTCACCACTTTGCCATTATCATTTAGCATGAAACGATCCACTTTGATGACTTTAGCTTCTTGACCCCTACGAATCCTTGGCACTTCAACCATGTGATCCAAGTTGATATCTTGAGGTATCATATGAAAGATACGTCTCATAGGAGAATTCAAAATTGGGTGGTTGCTTGTTTTTCTTTCCTCAAAGTTTGCAAGAACAAGACCCTTGTGCTCTTTATACCCATGATATTCCTCCTTCATAATCGTTACAATGCTGATTTCATCCTCCTTAGGCTGTGTGGTATAAGATGGAAGTAGAGATGTCTCTTGATGCATGATATTCCTATCAAGCAACTTTGGTCTTTCCAACAAAGTATGATATGTATCCATAGAAGTAATATCACACCATAATGATTTTCTACAATTCTTGTAAGTGGGAAGACTTACTAAACTTCTTGGATCCTTATGAATGTCTTTGTCATGGCTTAGCCTTTGTGTAGGGGCGTCAATGTAACCATAGGAGGCACAACTTTCTTCTTCTTTGATCAATGAACATACTTCTCCTTTTTTGGTACAATGAGAGATTTTGCACTCTCTTTGTTGATGTTCATTCGGCACACATACTTCTTTCAAGGCTCTCCTTGCCACATGCCACTCTTCTACATACTCCTCTTCTACTACATTTTCCTCCTCTAATAATTCAAACGTTTCGTACTCAACCAAAGACACATCTTTCTTGTTTGGACACTCCAAACCAATGTGACCTAAACTTTGGCAATGACAACATCTCCATTGTCTTTCAACATCGAGAGCTAAAGAACTTAACTCCTCCAAAGTCTTATACGGTTGCCATTCAAAAATATGTCTAATATAATCATAAAGACCAATTAGATAACATACCAAAGTTTGTGGATCCTCCTCCTTAAGATCACACTTTCGAAGTAGATGTTTGAACTCCCTTGTATATTCCTTCACACTTTTACTTCCTTGGGCCAATCTTTGAAGCTTGTTGATGTTGTCGCTTAGATAGTTAAGGGGCAGAAACTTCTCTTGGAGCTTTTTCTTCATTTGGACCCATGAACGTATCTTATCTTGCCCCTTGATTGCCGTTTGCTTTGCTTGCTTGACCACCATTCGCTAGCATGCTTTCGTAGCTTCAATGCAATACTTTTGACCTTCTGGTCATCATGGATGGCGTTGAGATCAAAGACCCTTTCAACTTGGTGCATCCATTCCAAGAATACTTCCGGATCACGACTCCCAAAGAACTTCGGTATCTCTTCTTTGAAACGGAATCTGTCCTCCTTCCTTGGACATGTACTCCATTCATATTGTGTTTCATACTCGACATCATAAAGATCCACCATACCTGAATCAAACTTAGTTCATGCTCCTCCCTTTTGAGGGGGCATAAGTTTCTCCAATTGTTTTGTGAGATAATCAAGTTGCTTCTTCATTTGTTGCATATCATCTTGTGAATCCATTAAAAAACTCAAGCACGCTATGTAGTATCAATCTTTGATGAAGAAAGATATGCAAGACTCTCGGTTTAGGGTTTTGGGTGTAGGTGACATGGGTGATTTGTGTTTGACTATGATATTTTGAGGGAATGTGTTTGGGTTTTGAGTTCTTTGTGGAGCTAATGGTAGGCGTGTGATGGAGATATGATGGGGGATGGATTTGTGATGGAAAGATTGCAAAAAGATGATTCAAGAACTAAGAGAAACAAACTCTTAAGCTCTGATACCATTTTTGATCTATAATGGACCAAGGGATGATCACATTACACTAGAATTCAGGATCTTTAAGAACAAGATAAGAATCTTTAACTCTTAGTTCTCAAAGTTCAACTAAACTGAAGGAAATATGATGGAAACGAAACAAAGAATGATGAATTCGTTACCAAGATTGATGGTGGACGAATGAAGAACGATCAAATGATGAACGAATGATGAATTGATGAATGTTTGAACGATTGTTGAAGATGATTAACGTGAGAATGTTGATTGTTGATGAACGAACTAATGGGGATGGACGAACGATAGTATTGGCGTTTGAAGGATCAATGAGGATACAACCACACCACCTCAAAGAGCTCTTCAATTATACCTTTCACCACCAAGGGATGCCAACCCAAGGCTAGAAGTAGAGATAGGACAATTCTCCCTCAAGAGAAACGAAAAACTAGCACAAAAGCTAGAGAGAAAACACCATGTGTTTGATTTTTATTTTGAATTATGATTGAATGAGATTACAAGGCACCCTAAGGGGTCTATTTATACTAGTTGGAGGCCCCCTTAGGCGTGTGTTACATCAAGAAATGAAGGAAAGCTAGCTTACATCATTACTAACAAATGTGACATCATAAAGAAACAAATGCACATAAGCTAGTTTAAAACTAAGATAACTTGCTCATTCCTTGTCCAAATTCCAAGATTCAAAAGCCATTGTGAAGCTCCTTTCAAGTAGATTATTTGACCTTTGGATGACTTCCACAATATCTTCAAGGATCTTGTGATATGGAGCAAATTACCGAACTACCCTTGTTGAAACCATTTAAACGAGTGAGAGACTTGACGGAATGAAGCTCCCTTTCCATGTACTTGAGTATTTGGGTCCCATGATGTATATTTGGGACCAAATCTACATCATACTCCCCCGGTTGAAAAAAAGTTTGCCCTCAAAATTTGAAAATCAACTCTCTTACTCGCCTTCTTCACAAGAAATTACAAGCTTTCTTCTTAAAGGCTTTGAAGTCATCATAGACTCCTTTTCTAAACTTCTTCAAATTTCTCCCATGTAATCCATGGGCATTACAAGACTTGGATTCTCGACTTTTCACCATGGATGTAGATATCCCATGTAGCTTCTCAATTCCCAAGTCAAGTTTTACCACTTTGCCATTATCATTTAGCATGAAACGATCCACTTTGATGACTTTAGCTTCTTGACCCCTTCGAATCCTTGGCACTTAAACCATGTAATCCAAGTTGATATCTTGAGGTATCATATGAAAGATACGTCTCATAGGAGAATTCAAAATTGGGTGGTTGCTTGTTTTGCTTTCCTCAAAGTTTGCAAGAACAAGACCCTTATGCTCTTTATACCCATGATATTCCTCCTTCATAATCGTTACAATGCTGATTTCATCCTCCTTAGGCTGTGTGGTATAAGATGGAAGTAGAGATGTCTCTTGATGCATGATATTCCTATCAAGCAACTTTGTTCTTTCCAACAAAGTATGACAAGTATCCATAGAAGTAATATCACACCATAATGAATTTCTACAATTCTTGTAAGTGGGAAGACTTTCTAAACTTCTTGGATCCTCATGAATGTCTTTGTCATGGCTTAGCCTTTGTGTAGCGGCGTCAATGTAACCATAGGAGGCACAACTTTCTTCTTCTTTGATCAATGAACATACTTCTCCTTTGTTGGTACAAAGAGAGATCTTGCACTCTTTTTGTTGATGTTCATCCGGCACACATACTTCTTTCAAGGCTCTCCTTGCCACATGCCACTCTTCTACATACTCCTCTTCTACTACATTTTCCTCCTCAAATAATTCAAACATTTCGTACTCAACCAAAGACACATCTTTCTTGTTAGGACACTCCAAACCAATGTGACCTAAACTTTGGCAATGACAACATCTCCTTTGTCTTTCAACATCGAGAGCTAAAGAACTTAACTCCTCCAAAGTCTTATACGGTTGCCATTCAACAATATGTCTAATATAATCATAAAGACCAATTAGATAACATACCAAGTTTGTGGATCCTCCTCCTTAAGATCACACTTTCGAAGTAGATGTTTGAACTCCCTTGTATATTCCTTCACACTTTTGCTTCCTTGGGCCAATCTTTGAAGCTTGTTGATGTTGTCGCTTAGATAGTTAAGGGGCAGAAACTTCTCTTGGAGCTTTTTCTTCATTTGGACCCATGAACGTATCTTATCTTGGCCCCTTGATTGTCGTTTGCTTTGCTTGCTTGACCACCTTTCGCTAGCATGCTTTCGTAGCTTCAACGCAACACTTTTGACCTTCTGGTCATCATGGATGGCGTTAAGATCAAAGACCCTTTCAACTTGATGCATCCATTCCAAGAATACTTCCGGATCATGACTCTCATAGAACTTCGGTATCTGTTCTTTGAAACCGAATATATCCTCCTTCCTTGGACATGTACTCCATTCATATTGTGTTTCATACTCGACATCATAAAGATCCACCATACCTGAATCAAACTTAGTTCGTGCTCCTCCCTTTTGAGGGGGCATAAGTTTCTCCAATTGTTTTGTGAGATAATCAAGTTGCTGCTTCATTTGTTGCATATCATCTTGTGAATCCATTAAAGAACTCACGCACGCCATGTAGTATCAATCTTTGATGAAGAAAAATATGCAAGACTCTCGGTTTAGGGTTTTGGGTGTAGGTGACATGGGTGATTTGTGTTTGGCTATAATTTTGTGAGGGAATGTGTTTGGGTTTTGGGTTCTTTGTGGAGCTAATGGTAGGCGTGTGATGGAGAGATGATGGGGGATGGATTTGTGATGGAAAGATTGCAAAAAGATGGTACAAGAACTAAGAGAAACAGACTCCTAAGCTCTGATACCAATTTTGATCTATAATGGACCAAGGGATGATCACATTACACTAGAATTCAGGATCTTTAAGAACAAGATAAGAATTTTTAACTCTTAGTTCTCAAAGTTCAACTAAACTCAAGGAAATATGATGGAAACGAAACAAAGAATGATGAATTCGTTACCAAGATTGATGGTGAACGAATGAAGAACGATTAAATGATGAAGGAATGATGAATTGATGAATGTTTGAACGATTGTTGAAGATGATTAACGTGAGAATGTTGATTGTTGATGAACGAACTAATGGGGATGGACGAACGATAGTATTGGCGTTTGAAGGATCAATGAGGATACAACCACACCACCTCAAAGATCTCTTCAATTATACCTTTCACCACCAAGGGATGCCAACCGAAGGCGAGAAATAGAGATAGGACGAATCTCCCTCAAGAGAAACGAAAAACTAGCACAAAAGCTAGAGAGAAAACACCATGTGTTTGATTTTTATTTTGAATTATGATTGAATGAGATTACAAGGCACCCTAAGGTGTCTATTTATACTAGTTGGAGGCCCCCTTAGGCGTGTGTTACATCAAGAAATGAAGGAAAGCTAGCTTACATCATTACTAACAAATGTGACATCATAAAGAAACAAATGCACATAAGCTAGTTTAAAACTAAGATAACTTGCTCATTCCTTGTCCAAATTCCAAGATTCAAAAGCCATTGTGAAGCTCCTTTGAAGTAGATTATTTGACCTTTGGATGACTTCCACAATATCATCAAGGATCGTCTGATATGGAGCAAATTACCGAACTACCCTTGTTGAAACCATTTAAACGAGAGAGAGACTTGAGGGAATGAAGCTCCCTTTCCATGTACTTGAGTATTTGGGTCCCATGATGTATATTTGGGACCAAATCTACATCATACTCCCCCGGTTGAAAAAAAGTTTGCCCTCAAAATTTGAAAATCAACTCTCTTACTCGCCTTCTTCACAAGAAATTACAAGCTTTCTTCTTAAAGGCTTTGAAGTCATCATAGACTCCTTTTCTAAACTTCTTCAACATTCTCCCAAGTAATCCAAGGGCATTACAAGACTTGAATTCTCGACTTTTCACCATGGATGTAGATATCCCATGTAGCTTCTCAATTCCCAAGTCAAGTTTCACCACTTTGCCATTATCATTTAGCATGAAACGATCCACTTTGATGACTTTAGCTTCTTGACCCCTTCGAATCCTTGGCACTTCAACCATGTGATCCAAGTTGATATCTTGAGGTATCATATGAAAGATACGTCTCATAGGGGAATTCAAAATTGGGTGGTTACTTGTTTTGCTTTCCTCAAAGTTTGCAAGAACAAGACCCTTATGCTCTTTATACCCATGATATTCCTCCTTCATAATCGTTACAATGCTGATTTCATCCTCCTTAGGTTGTGTGGTATAAGATGGAAGTAGAGATGTCTCTTGATGTATGATATTCCTATCAAGCAACTTTTGTCTTTCCAACAAAGTATGACAAGTATCCAAAGAAGTAATATCACACCATAATGAATTTCTACAATTCTTGTAAGTGGGAAGACTTACTAAACTTCTTGGATCCTCATGAATGTCTTTGTCATGGCTTAGCCTTTGTGCAGGGGCGTCAATGTAACCATAGGCGGCACAACTTTCTTCTTCTTTGATCAATGAACATACTTCTCCTTTGTTGGTACAATGAGAGATCTTGCAATCTCTTTGTTGATGTTCATTCGGCACACATACTTCTTTCAAGGCTCTCCTTGCCACATGCCACTCTTCTACATACTCCTCTTCTACTACATTTTCCTCCTCAAATAATTCAAACGTTTCGTACTCAACCAAAGACACATCTTTCTTGTTAGGACACTCCAAACCAATGTGACCTAAACTTTGGCAATGACAACATCTCCTTTGTCTTTCAACATCGAGAGCTAAAGAACTTAACCCCTCTAAAGTCTTATACGGTTGCCATTCAACAATATGTCTAATATAATCATAAAGACCAATTAGATAACATACCAAAGTTTGTGGATCCTCCTCCTTAAGATCACACTTTCGAAGTAGATGTTTGAACTCCCTTGTATATTCCTTCACACTTTTGCTTCCTTGGGCCAATCTTTGAAGGTTGTTGATGTTGTCGCTTAGATAGTTAAGGGGCAGAAACTTCTCTTGTAGCTTTTTCTTCATTTGGACCCATGAACGTATCTTATCTTGGCCCCTTGATTGCCGTTTGCTTTGCTTACTTGACCACCATTCGCTAGCATGCTTTCGTAGCTTCAATGCAACACTTTTGACCTTCTGGTCATCATGGATGGCGTTGAGATCAAAGACCCTTTCAACTTGATGCATCCATTCCAAGGATACTTCCGGATCATGACTCCCATAGAACTTCGGTATCTCTTCTTTGAAACCGAATCTGTCCTCCTTCCTTGGACATGTACTCCATTCATATTGTGTTTCATACTCGACATCATATAGATCCACCATACCTGAATCAAACTTAGTTCGTGCTCCTCCCTTTTGAGGGGGCATAAGTTTCTCCGATTGTTTTGTGAGATAATCAAGTTGCTGCTTTATTTGTTGCATATCATCTTGTGAATCCATTAAAGAACTCACGCACGCTATGTAGTTTCAATCTTTGATGAAGAAAGTTATGCAAGACTCTCGGTTTAGGGTTTTAGGTGTAGGTGACATGGGTTATTTGTGTTTGGCTATGATTTTGTGAGGGAATGTGTTTGGGTTTCGGGTTCTTTGTGGAGCTAATGGTAGGCGTGTGATGGAGAGATGATAGGGGATGGTTTAGTGAAGGAAAGATTGCAAAAAAATGGTTCAAGAACTAAGAGAAACAAACTCCTAAGCTCTGATACCAATTTTGATGTATAATGGAACAAGGGATGATCACATTACACTAGAATTCAGGATATTTAAGAACAAGATAAGAATCTTTAACTCTTAGTTCTAAAAGTTCAATTAACCTCAAGGAAATATGGTGGAAACGAAACAAAGAATGATGAATTCGTTACCAAGATTGATGGTGGACGAATGAAGAACGATCAAATGATGAACGAATGATGAATTGATGAATGTTTGAACGATTGTTGAAGATGATTAACGTAAGAATGTTGATTGTTGATGAACGAACTAATGGGGATGGACGAACGATAGTATTGGCGTTTGAAGGATCAATGAGGATACAACCACACCACCTCAAAGAGCTCTTCAATTATACCTTTCACCACCAAGGGATGCCAACCCAAGGCTAGAAGTAGAGATAGGACAAATCTCCCTCAAGAGAAACGAAAAACTAGCACAAAAGCTAGAGAGAAAACACCATGTGTTTGATTTTTATTTTGAATTATGATTGAATGAGATTACAAGGCACCCTAAGGGGTCTATTTATACTAGTTGGAGGCCCCCTTAGGCGTGTGTTACATCAAGAAATGAAGGAAAACTAGCTTACATCATTACAAACAAATGTGACATCATAAAGAAACAAATGCACATAACCTAGTTTAAAACTAAGATAACTTGCTCATTCCTTGTCCAAATTCCAAGATTCAAAAGCCATTGTGAAGCTCGTTTGATGTAGATTATTTGACCTTTGGATGACTTCCACAATATCTTCAAGGATCTTGTGATATGGAGCAAATTACCGAATTACCCTTGTTGACACCATTTAAATGAGAAAGAGACTTGAGGGAATGAAGCTCCCTTTCCATGTACTTGAGTATTTAGGTCCCATGATGTATATTTGGGACCAAATCTACATCATACTCCCCCAGTTGAAAAAAAGTTTGCCCTCAAAATTTGAAAATCAACTCTCTTACTCGCCTTCTTCACAAGAAATTACAAGCTTTCTTCTTAAAGGCTTTGAAGTCATCATAGACTCCTTTTCTAAACTTCTTCAACTTTCTCCCAAGTAATCCATGGGCATTACAAGACTTGGATTCTCGACTT